>CAKNXH010000391.1:192563-299746 GCA_932178445.1 Andricus quercusramuli
CTGGAAGAGGAGTTAGCAAATGTTAAGACGGAGGGGGACGTCTGGAAGATAATAAATAGGTTTAGGAAGCGCAGGGTGGGGGTCAGCGAGAAGATAGGGAGTGAGGAGTGGAGGGAATTTTTTAAAGAATCGTTCCAGGGCTCAGATTCAAGGAAGACGGATGGGGGAAGTAGAAGAACGGGGGAGGCAGAGATTGAGGAGTTGAATGACGAGGAGATAGAGAAGCAGATAAGGAAGTTGAAAAGGTCAAAAGCAGCAGGGCTGGATGGGGTAGAGAACGAAGCATGGCCTTTTAGTACACAAGAGGTTCGGGAAAGGCTGAAGGAGGTAGTGAAGAAAGTATGGAGGGGTGAGGGATTCCCAGGAGGGTGGAGAGAAGGGTAAATAGTGCCACTGTATAAGAAAGGGGATAGAGATATGCAGGAAAATTATAGAGGGATTACGCTAATGAATACGGCGTATAAAGTATAGGCGATGGTGGTGGCAGAGAGACTGCGGAAGGATGTTGAGGGGAAAGGAATATTGCCGGAGACGCAGGCGGGATTTAGGGCGGGTAGGAGTAGAGCTGCAGCACGTGGTAGATAGAGAATTAGCGAAGAAGGGGGCGAGAGTGTACGCGTTTTTTGTGGATCTCAAAGGCGCGTTTCCATCGGTGGATAGGGGGAGGTTGTGGGAGGCGATGGAGGATAGGGTAGTAGAGAGGGGCCTAATTGAAAGGGTAAGGGAGATATATGAATAGACCAAAGACAAGGTAAGAGGAGGGGAGGGGATTTCGGAGGGATTCTGGATGGATAGGGGGTTAAGGCAAGGGTGTCCACTTAGCCCAACGCTTTTTGCGATTTTAATTGCGGATATGGAAAGTAAGCTGGAGGCCGGGGTGGTAGGAGGAGTCAGGATAGGAGGGGTTAGAATTTGGTCACTAGCGTATGCAGATGACATAGTGTTGCTGGCAAGCAGCGAGGAGGCCTTAAAGGAGATGATTAAGAGGTTGAGAAGATACCTGGATAAAAAGGGGTTAGAGCTGAATGTGGAAAAGTCCAAGGTTATGGTGTTCAGAAAAGGAGGGGGAAGGGATAAGGGAAGGGAGTGGAAGTGGAAGGGAAAGTAGGTGCAGGAGGTGAAAGAGTTTGTGTACTTGGGCTTCGTGTTTCGAAGGAATGGTGGAGTGGATGGTCACATAAAAGAGAGAGTGAGGAGGGCAAATGTAGTGATGAGGCAGGTGTGGGGGTTGGGAAAGAAGTTATTCGCAGATGATTTTGGAAGGAGAATGAAATTGTTTGATTCACTAGTGATGAGTGTGCTATTGTATGGGGTAGAAGTGTGGGGGTGGAAGGAAAGTGAAGAGGTTAATAGAACGCAGGAGAGGTATGTAAAGTGGACCCTGGGGTTGGCAAGGAACACGCCTAATTATATTGTCAGGAGGGAGACGGGGAGAGCGAGTGTAGGAATTCTAGCAGGGAGCCGGGCGTGTAAGTATGAGGAGAAATTTTTGGAAGAGGGGGGAAGTAGGCTAGTTAGGGCGTGTTGGTGGGAAAAGGAGAACAAGGAAGGGGGTGGGAAGATGGAGGCTGAGAGGGAAAGGTATTTTAGAATGAATGGACTGCAGATGGATGAAGTGAGAAGGATGCACGAGGAAGGAAGGAAGGTTTATGACGTGGTTAAGCAAAACGGCATGGAGAGAGAGAAGACAGAAGGGGAAGAGAGAATAAGAGAGTCAAGATTCAACGGGAACTATGTGTGGATTATGCCAAGTGCAAGAGCGCAATATTTATGTGAGAAAGGAGAGAAAGGAAGTCAGGAGCTTATAGCGAGGATGAGGTGTGGGTGCATGGAGGGCTTCAATAGGTTCTGGCTCTCGCGAGAGAAGAGGATGTGTGAACTGTGTGGAAAGGGGGATGCAAGAGTGGAGCACTGGTTGGAGGAGTGCGTGGAGGTAGAAAGAAGTGAGATAAGCATGGAGGTATTGTTGCATGAAAAGGGGGAAAAAAGGGCAGTAGCATGGGTGAAGGGAGTGTTGGGTAAGATGGAGATGAAGAGAAGGAAGGAGGAAGAGGAGTGGAGAAGGAAAGATTGTAAATAGGAGAGAAAGTAAATATAAGTAACATGTAAATATTGTAAATAGTAGATAAGTAGTAGGTATTAGAGCGATAACAGAGGTTGGCAAGCGAGGCAATGCGAAAAAGTAGGGATATGCGAGCGAGGCGAAGCGAGGAAGGCAAGGCGATACGAGCGTGCGGCTTAGAGATAAGGAATGGAAGGATGTTAGTTTTTAAGGGTTAGTTTTAAGAAAATTCTGTAAAAAATGGAGGTGTAAGCAAGTCAATTTTTTAAGGCCAGCAGGCTGAAAAATAAACGTTTATCTATCTACATTAAAATCACACAATTAGAAAAATATCTTCAGTGTAATAGCCTAAACTCATAAATCTCATAATAGTAAGGTGGGAATCCGGTCACGTGACGCACTCGTCACATGGCCTTAAAAACTTTTTTTTGAAATCTTTTAAATTTTGAATTATTTTTTAATCTTTTGAAAACGTCCGAATATTTTGAACATCTTTCAAAATGATTCGAATATTTCTTTAAAATTTTAAAGAAGTTCTGAAGATAAATAAACGTTTTGAATATTTTGTTAAATCATTTGATTTTTTTGTCAAATTGTTTTCAAATTCTTCAAAATAAAACTAATTGGATTGAAGTTTCCCGTAGATTTTTTATTCTCAATCTTGAAGCCTTTCAAAATTCCTGAGAAGATATTTCCGAACCTTCAAGAAACTACGTTTTGATTAAAATTGTTCAAAATCTTCTCAAGGTTTGAATTATTTCCGAATCCTCTCAAAACTTCTAAATCTTACAAATATGTTTTGCAATCATCCAGTTTTCATCAACATTTTTGAATACTAAAAAATAAAAAAAATTTGTTTTGAAATCTGACAGATTCTTTTTGAATATATTATGAAATCTTCAAAACATTGTAAAGCTAGAAAGGATAAGTAAAAACATTCTAGCTTTATAAACGCATTCTTCTAAAACAGAGTAGTTTCGTAGGCTAAGAATAGATAGATATCACTCCCTCCCTTTAAACTGATAAGGACAGTGGACTGTACACTTTTATCATGGGACCGACCCGGCAGGGCCTCGGCCCCAAAAGCATTATTCCTTGTCTGACTGCTACGGCGTCAACTTGTGTTTCATTAAAATAAACTAACTGAACAGATCTACGATCTGCGGCAGAACAAATTAAATTAAAGTGACTTTTTATTCAGACCGTCACAACATAAAATTAATTCTGTTACCGCTTATTTTTTCGTCAACAATACAAACAATTTTATTTTGTTTACCGGCACCGACAGTTTATACACTTCGTTTATTTTCTCAGACGGAACGGACAACTTCAAGACTCGAGGCGTCATAGAGTCTTATTTGCGTGTTAAATAGTATATTGCGTGACTAGTGTGAACTGACGCCTTCTTTGAAACAAGCGTAGTGTTTTTGTAACGAGTTGTAGGTGAGGGCGCCACAGGCGCCCTACCTGGAGAAGAGTTCGTAGGCGAACTGATTCTCAGTCCTGGATTGGATTCGTAGGATGCTAGCAGTACTAGTATGGACACGACTGAGCCGGCTCGCAAGTTTGAGCGCGGCTAGGGCGCGTGACTATTGGTTCTCGGCGCTTCGCGCTCGATAATGTATTTTCCTCGCGCTACGCGCTCAGCCTTTGTAATTCCGTTTACAATGTGTGAGGAGAAGCTCGCAAGCAGGAAAAAACCACAAAATCTTTAAATCTATTTTATGAAAGAAGAAAAAAAAGAAGAGGAGGGGGAAGGGGTTAGAGAAGTTGAAGAAAGGAGAGTTACTGGTAAGTCAGGGGTGGTAAGGCCACCTCGACCTGGGTGACTTATTTCATGAGAAAGTCTTTTGGCATCACGTGTTTGCGAAGAGGATCAAAATTATTTTTCCCTAGAGAAAAAATATGTTCAAAAGGTGATAATGTTGCAGATTCGCAAAAATTTATTGGTGGTTTCATTGATATACTCTGAGATGTATGGTAATTAAAATTCTATTTGAAGGACAGAGTTCTTGTTATATCTAGGGGTTTTTCTGATACGTCTGAGGAGTTCATTTTTGTATGATCTGAATCTGATTAATGTGGCTTTTTGACGCACCTCCCCAAATTGTACATGCATAAGTTATGATTGATCGGATAAACATTTTATAAATTAGGATTCCATATTCAGGTTTTAGGCTAGAATCTCTGTTAATGATAAGATTTAATCGCGAGATAATGAGATTTCCAGCGTCACATAATCACTGAAGTATACCGCGCACGGACGCTGGAGATAGACCAGTGTCTGACAATAACGGCGTCAACCACTGCGTAGCCGGTGAGGTGCTATGAGCGGTCAGTGGTAGAAGTCGCTAGGGTCAGACGTTGCCTGACTAGCCAAGTAGACAAGAGTGTACAGCCAGGTGGCTCCCTCATTTATTGGTACTAAAGGTCGTGTGCATTATAGAGCTAAACTTGAAGGCTAATTATAATTCGATATTTTTATTTTTCTCATTACTTTAAAAGTGTGAAAAATATTACAAATTATAGTGTGGTAGCAAAATGTGGAAAACGCATTATTTTTTAATGTTAAAAAACCGTGTACAATAAAAATGGTCTTTTTTTTTCTTTCAATACACAAATTTCATTTAATAATGTGTTACTGAATTGGAATAAGGATCTTTTATTATATCATTATTATTATACCATTAAGCCATTTCCCTTTCGGGGTAGGCGTGACACTACCCGATTCGGGTAGTGTTTCTAGGTGGATAGTTTCTTGTAGTAAATAACTACAAGTGTGGACTCACCACACCCACGACCGCCAACAGCAACGCAGTAGTATCAGACGGTCACCCATCCAACTACTAACCGCGCCCAACACTGCTTAACTTCAGTGATCTAACGGGAACTGGTGTTTCCAGCGTGGTATGGCCGTTGCCAAATGGATATAATTTGAATAATACCAAAATGTGGTGAATGCGAAATAAAATTACGTACTTATTTAGAAATCTTCATTTTCAATTTTTTTGTGCACAAAATTTCTAATCTTCATTAATATACAAACAACCTGAAAACAGCCACTAAAAGTCATATTCACAGAGTGTCGCAAAAAATCTGGTATTCGACAATAACTTATTAAGAAAACGTTTATACCAAATTTTAAAATTCTTTTTGCACCCATATTCTCGATATGGAACAGTATACAGCAATTTTAAAACATGATAGGTCTATGAATTAAAAGTGAGGAATTTGTCTTATAATTCGAATCTGACGAAAATTTGAAACCTGAAAACAGCCACTTGAAGTCACATTCACGCATTGTCGTAACCAATCAAATTTTCGGCTATAACTCTTTAAGAAAAGAATCTTTACATCATATTTTTTAGGCCATGCGGCAGAGCAAAAAATTTTTTATTTTTGACATTAATTTTGACTCAAGGTATTTTTTTCATACAACCCATATTTTTCGAATAATAGTCAGGCAAAGTCGAAAAATTGGTAGAGAATGTTAAAAAATTGCGCGCTTGTCATTGCAGTCAATACTTGCTAATAAAAACGTAGTTGTTAATGTATTATTTATTTAATAACATTGATATTACCGACAATAACTGCATACATTTATCATTTTTCACGCCACTGCCAAAAGATACGCAGAGGTCGAGGAAGGGGGATAACGAAAAAGGTTCCTCATATCGACCCAAAGAACATTTTAAAACCATAACTTCTTTAGTCGCAATTATTGTCAAACAAAACTACGTACCACCTGGCCTATTTAAATTCTTCTTGCATCCATATTCTCGATATGGACAGTAATTTAGCAATTGCGGTTCATAATAGGTTTATGAATTGAAATAAGGATCTTATAGAATATAATTTGAATAATGCCAGAGTCGCAACCAATCAGGTATTCGACGACAACTTTTTAAGAAGAGGATCTTCATACCAAATTTTCAAATTCCTCTTCCACCCGTATTTCCTATATGAAAAGTAGTGTAGCGATTGCGGTTCCTAATAGGTTTTTAAATTGAAATAACCGAGCGAATACACGCGTTCTAAAGGTGCCATATAGAGTTTTTTTGGCGGACGTCTTAAAGACGTCCTGAGGACCTTTTAAAGACATGAAATGATCCGAAGGATGTGTTAAAGACGTCAAATCACTTGACATAGATGTAAATTCTAAGGAGGTCTTTAGAATATCCCGGTGCCTACTGGGAAGGAACTTGTAGTATATAATTTGCATTAGGCCAACATGTTGTTATTGCGAAATAAGATTCCTCATTTGGAAATTCTGATTTCAAAATTGATTGTGCAAAAAATTCGTAATCTTCGTCAATAGATAAACAGTACGAAAACAGGTACTAAAAGTCGCATTCAGGTAGTATAGCAAAAAATCAGGTTTGGAACAAATTTTTAAAAAGAAGGGTCTTGATATTCAATTTTGAAATTTTCTTGCCTTCATATTCTCTATATGCACTCTATTGAACAGCAGTGTAGCAATTATGGTTCATAATGGGTTTCTGAATTGAAATAAGGATCTCATAAGATATAATTTGCATTAGGCCAAAATGTGGTGAATGCGAAACCCTTCATAAAGTCAAAGCACTTAGTAGTTTGTAGGTTAAGTAGTTCGCCAGCGTATATTATGATAGCTTTTAACCACCCAGTATCAGGAGTTCGCAAACGCAGCCTATCATAGATACGAGAATCGTAGCATGTGTGCGTGTGTGATGAACTGGGTGCACGCAGAAGGTCTTGGTATTACATATAGGGTTGGGTTACCGTGAATTATAGAGGGCTTTATCTATTACAAGATCCAGGACAAAAGCCTTATCTACGGCAGACCAGTGCCGATAATAATTATCGATCTGATGCAACGGAAGAGGGTGGTATCGAAAATCAATAATGTAACAGTGCAATCTAGGGGCCGTTCAAAAACGATCTCTCCCTATTTTTTAAGACTTTTTCCATCCCTCTCCTTCATTATCCCAGATGATCAAATAAAGCTTCACCCCCCCCCCCAGGTCACGTCACAAATATTAATCCCCCACCCCACTTTTAAGGCAAAATTTTTGTTTTCTATTTCATTTTATAAACGCCTAATATAAAACAGATTTAACCGTTTAAAAACCTTTTAAAACAGGGGAAATAGGGATATTTTTCACGAAAATAGAAGAGTAATTGGGGAATAGATTCTTTTGAATGAAATTGACGTATAGGTAGTAGGGTGATTAAAGAACAATTTTTTCGAATCTGAACATGTAAACTAGCCTAAGTTGCACCTTTTTCGTTAATTATTTTCTTAATAACAACAAAAATTTAAAATCGATTATGATTTGAAGGTCTCCTACTGGAGTTTCGTCTTTTTGTTGTTTTTGTTTTGTTTTTACCTTCTGAATGACTTGAAAGTAGATATATTTAATTTTCATACATTTATAATTATCCTTCTTATATAGTAATATATAAGGGGATGATTTTATATGTATACAAATTCAATACATGCACTTTCAAGACATTGCGTAAAAAAGAATCCACCAAAAAGCCTGAAAAGGATAAACGTAAGCTAGTGTGCATGTTCAGATACAAAAATAATTTTTGTTCTCCATATAAAATGAATCACCATAATATGTATCAAATTGAATTCAATATAAAACGCTTAAGATTTGAAACTGAAAAATATTGCATTTTTTTACAAACTAGTTGTAGTTTCAATAAAAAAGATTATTTCTCTAACAAAAGAGACAAATTTTCAACAAAAGAGTTTCGTTTTTAACACACAAAGACGTATTTTCAACGAAATGGTCGAATTTGTAAAAAAAATTAACTTCAAGCTTAAACAGCTGCATTTTTCGCGAAGATTTTCAACCCAAAACGACAAATTTTCAACGAAGCAGTTGCATCGTCCAACAAAAATGATGACTTTTTAACAAAATAGTTCAATTTTCAACGAAATAATTGAATTATCATCAAAATAGTTGAGTTTGTAACCAGATAGTGGAATTTTTAAAATGCAAAGAATAATTTTTAACCAAATAGTTAAATTTTCTTTAAAAAATTTAATTATTCACCTAACAGTTGCATTTACAACCAAATAGTTGAAATTGCAAGTAAAAGAGAAGAATTTTCAACAAAATAACTAATTTTTGAACCTACAGAGATGAATTTTCAATTAAAGAGTTTTAAGCCAAAAAGACGAATGTTGTAGAAAAAAGTTGACTCTTTAATCTTAGAGGACAAAATTTCAACAAAACAGTCAAATTTCTAACGAAAAATTTAATTTTCAACAAAATAGTTAAATTTGAAACCATAACAGAATAATTCCTAACGAAAAAAGATCAAATTTCTACCAAAAGAGATAAATTTTCAAACCGCAAATATAAATATTTGACAAAAAAGTTAATTTGCAACAAAAAAGTAAAATTCATCATCAAAGTGATAGATATTTAACTAATAAATTGAATTTTCAACAAGGATGCTCAATCTTCAACCAAGCAATTAAATTTTCAATCAAGAATTTTGGTTTAATAGTCAAATTTTCAGTCGGAAAAATTAATTCTCGAACACAAAAAGGAAGATTTTCAAGGGAATAGATGAATTTTCTTCCAGTGAGTAGAGTTTTTAAGCAAAAGAGATGAATTTTGAACGGAAAAGACAATAGTTTACTTTTCAGCTGAAAATAATAAACTTTTATGAAAAATACTTGGATTTTCTTATTAGGGGTTTTTAATTCAATTCAAATTCAACAGAGAAAACAAAAAAATGTAGTGTTTTTAAAAAAGGGGAAAACGAAAAATTCTTAAAGAAGGAGTTAAGAGGGGAATGGGGAGGATGGTTTTGAGTCTGTATTTAGATGCTTTACTTGTAAAATGAAATCGAAATATATAAAAAAAGTGATATTTGTTGGTTCTACAACAAATTCTGACATGATCAAAAACTATTTTTTCTTAAATATGATTTTATATTAATATTCATTTTCAAAAACTGTACTCATGAAAAATTCGCAATACTTCTTGAATGCATAGCAAATAGTTTTAATTTTTCTAGCTTCAAAAAAAGAAAATTTGTTACACTTCCAACTCTTTAGTTCGATTTCTCATTCTGTTCTTTCAATTCAGTTTAAATTTAACAGAGAAAACGAGAAAAAGGGAAAGTTTCTTGAAAACAGGTGAAAAAAAGGAATTATTAAAAAAGGGTTTAAGAGTTGAATAGGGAGAAGAGTGTGTAGTCTGTATTCAGATGCTTCACTTGCAAAATAGATTAACTAAATTTTAGTTTTTCAAGCATTTCAAAAAATTGATAATCACATTTATATTTTCCATGCGTGATGACACATTCTGAGTCAATTCATCCCCTCCTATATGATTGACGGAAGTATGAGATAGGAAGATTAATATTGCAATCAGATCTGTGATATCATTTCTTTATAAAACTTATCTCAAGATTGACTGATAAACATGATGATAAACGAATTATTATTCACTTGTTTTGCGAATGACAGAGGTGAATATGAATGACAGAAATTTCCTGAATTATAGGAAATTCCGACGACATGTTTATGTGTATATTTTGAAAATATGACTACATCTCGTGACACATCTGGGTAAATGTTTTTATTATGAATTTTCCTTATGTACTCACATCGGGCATAATAAGGAAACTTTAGCTTTCTAGTACATGGAGAAAAAAGTCTGCTATTCTTGCAGAATGTTGAGAGCATGAATTTATATGAAAGGTTTACAGAATCACAGATTAACTTGAGTTTCCATCACAGTAAATCGCAGATATATTTTTTATCTGAAGTTAGATAAAAACGTTGCAAACAATTTACACCTACGTATAAAGTTGTGAATGTGGTTGTGAATTCGTCTCACGATAAAAGTTCTTCGACGACGGATAATTGTAGCTTTTAATTCCTTGCAGCGTGTTTATACATTTTCAGATAAATAATATATCCGGGATTTACTGTGATTAGAACCAATTTTTGATTCAAAATGAGCTGCAACAAAAAGGAATCCCACAGGAACCCAATTATAACAGAGCCTGTTTCCAAAGAACCCATTTTTCGTTTTGCCCACTTCGACATTTCATCTAATTAATAACAGAATTAATGTACAATATACTATTGCAATTAGAATAGGTATAATCACTTGATAAATATCATTTGCATGTTATGTAGTAAATTTCTAAAACATAAAGGAGTATTCATATGCAAGAAACTTTTTGTCTTAAGTCATCGGTCGATAAATGTAAATCGATTCCTAACTTACCAAGCCCACTTTGCACGCCGTTTATTTGTGAATGCCCCTTTATGTTGTTCCGTTCAAGGTTTCTAAAGGAACACTTTTGGGTCTCTAGAGGTTTCCATTGGAGCTCAAGTTCTAAAGCATACCAACTTTTACTTAACCCGCAACTATAGTGAACCCACAGTTTTTTTCTGTGATGCATTTATCTGTAATAATTACACAAGATCCTGCAAAATAACTGAAAAATCTGTAATAATCTTATCTAAGAAAAAGTGATGTAACAATATGTTGCGAAAATCTAGCAATTATTGTTATTGAAAATCTGCATGGATTTTCATTAATTACAATTGTTCCATATATTACATTTTAAAGTTTTGGGATTGAATCTATGAATAAATACAAATTGATAAGATATATAAAATGGTCAAGAAAGGCTACTTTATAATCAAGAGTCGTAATTTTCATTCAATTTTAATTTACAGAAGCTTCTTCTATTCCTTGAGAGGTATAATATATACGATTACATTCCTCACGTTTTTCTGGAAATTATTTTAATTAGAAATAATGCGTACAATTATTTTGAGTAATTGTTTAATCAAATAAATTTCTGAATAATATTCAATAAAAACGTGATGAATACAATGATGAATACATCAATAAAAACGTAGCGAAACATTTTAAGGAATAGAATGAGCTTTTATAAATTAAAATTGAATGCAAAATTCGATTTTTGTCTAAAACGCTTGGATTTCTCTTCTAAAATTTGTGGCGATAATCAATGGGCCTTTTTAATATTAATAATAAAAAAACTCATGGAACAACTTTTGCGCATTGAGAAACATTTGTGCTTTTCGAATAAACTTGCACGGTTAAATTAAAACTTTTAAATTATCCATTCAATTATTGAAAATATCATACACGTTTTGTGTTACGGGTTTCCCTGAAAATTTGTAAAAAAAAAAATAACTTTACTGAATAAAATCCTATAGTTCCAAAGAAGACATGAAATTTCTAAAAATGTTATGTTGTTTTAGCCTATTCCACGGAAATTAACATTTTTGAATCAAAATAATCGAATGAAGATTCCCGATTTTCAACAATTTTAGGCTGTGTTAGTGTTTTACACTGAAAATGGGTATTTTCAATAAAAAGTTATTAGATTTAGTTATTAGACAAATTGGTATTCTAAGACAAAAATCTTTATAGTTCTAATATGATTTGCAATTGTTAATTAGATTCAGGTTATATTAAAGTTTTTATTAGGAAATCGATCATTTTCAAGAAAAAATCACTTATATATTCGAGAAATTAATTTCTGAATTAGTATCCGAATTCAACTATGAAATTTTTGGAAATTTAAAAAAAAACAAGAATCCTATGATCTTTGTATAAGAAATTTTTCAAATATCTTCATTAAACTATAATAAAAGGAATGCAACCTTCAGATCCTCTTCCTTATTTTTCCTCCTCTTTTTTCATTTATTTTTTAAATCGTAAAATCGATAGTTGAATTCCTGGTTTTTTTTCCTTAGAATTTTGTAGCCAAAAATCCTTAGCTGTCACAGAAGTTTTACAATTCTGACTGATTTTCTGTTATTTTAGTGTTTTTCGGTGAAAATTATTGGCATTAAAAAAAATTAATAGATTAAAAAAAATATTTACCATTTTTCAACAGCTTTAGGTCATGATGATGCGTTCCACTCGAAATTGGCATTTTTGATTTAAAAAAAACATTAGATTTGAATGCAATGATTCATTTTGTTCAAAATAATAAAATTTACAAGCGTGAGAAATTTCTAATTGCATTAGTATTTTTTATCGGATATTGAAATTTTTGTTCAAAATTCATTAGATTTCAAAGAAGATTCATAATTTTTTAACAGTTTTCGGCCATTTGTTGCTTCACATCGAAAATTTTTATTTTCAATAAAAAATCATTGCAATTTGAACAAGGGTTAGAATCATCCACCTGTTTTGGATTTTCTTAGTGTGTTTTGTCGGAAACTGATATTTTTAATTGAGAAAAATTATATTAACAAAATTATGTACAATTTTTTACCAATTTTAGGTTATGTTGGCGTTGGACATCTAAAATCGGTATTTTTAGTAAAAGATCATTACATTTCAAAGAAGATAATATTTTTCGGTATATTGTGTAGGTTCAGGTAGTGGTTTTTAGAAGAAAAATCGATATCGATTTTCAAGAAGGTTTACAATTTTTGAATAATTTAAGGTTATGTTAACTTTTTCATTAGAGATCGGGTATTTTAAACAAAAAAAATTAGGTTGTTGTGTTATGTTAGTATTTGTGGTCGGCAGTTGGTACTTTTGAACGAAAACGCAAAGCTTGGATTATCTATACAAAAATATTATATAATAATTCTGGGAATATATTAATTTTCATCAATTATTATGAAAATTGACCTTTCTTTTCCTTTCTATTGTTTTAGATAATATTAATACTGTGAAATACATAAATTGTGTATCAATATCAAATTAATATTTGAATTGATGAAATGTGTAAGACAATCAAAATAATAATCGCGCGCATCACATTCAGACTATCAAAGCTGATCAATATTTAAGTTGAAATTAATCAGGGAAAGGACTATTTATTAAAAGTTATCAATGATCATCTTCCTATAAAATGTGCTTTCAAACGTGCCTTTGTTTTTTCAAAAGAAAAGTTTTCAAAAATAAAATTGTAATACAAATTTTAAATCATTAGTATTTGTTTGATAATTTAAAAAAAATTTCAGTATACTATTACATTTACTGAAGTATTCTAAATTTTTTAAACTTTTCTTTTGGAAATTACAACAGTTTTTAATTTATATAAATATATATAACGCGAATATCATTACGAAGTCATAGTTTCAATTTTACAACTTTTTAGCAACAACTCTTTAATTTTAATAAGCTTGTTTAATGCACCTTCATAAATCTGTAATGTGTACTATAATATACATTTTTCCCAAAACCCTGACCATTTAATTGTTTCTTCCGATGAAAATTTTATTGTAAAAGACTTAAAAAATATAATATGTTATTTGTAAAAGACGCTTCCTTATCAATACGGCATGATAAAGATTCCAGTTGTTTTAATTCAATGGAATTACGTCGACTGATTCGCGATATGAATATTCTTTTTCCCGATAATTCACTTTCCTGAAGAATGCACAATCAGATAATGCTGATAAGTTTCCTCGCATTTAGAAATAAAAGCCATTCGTCTTTTAAATATCCATCAATCTATTCGCATTCTATCGTGCAATCAGCAAAACTGCATACACAGTTATATTTTCAAACAAGTGAAATTCCTTCTAAAAGTCAATAAAATGCAATCCAACAAGCAACTTTTTATCGCGGTTTTCATTTTGGCTTTGGCAATAAGCTCCTATGCAACTCCCGGCTGGACAAGTTGGACAAATTCAAATACTACCAATAATTCTCACAATTTGTTTGTTGGATCAAGGCTTCCTGGAGACAAACTCCTGGTACAAGAAAATATTATCAAAACATCCAAATGGTTGCAGATTGTAACTGTTGAAAAAAGTTTCAACGCTACGAGGTACGAAATCATTACTCGGGTTGAAGCTCTGGATCAAAAAACAAATGGAAATGGCGCTTATGCGACAGTTCTTTCTGGAGGACCAGGATACCAAACTGTGCGGTTGAGGTTCAAGAGTCAGAGAGGACATGGTATCAACTTTGTTGTGAAAGTCTATGGACGTTAAACCTTCAAAAATTGTGAATCTTGAGGCAAAATGTGACAAGTTTTTGATTTGAAGCCTCCAATTGTACCAAAAATGTATGTGTTTGATGTTACCTCTTATGATATAGAGAACGATTAAATATAGTGAATGAATTTTAAATCATGTGCCTAATTGAAAGAACTGTTTTTGATTTGCATCCTCTGCCTTGATTTGTTTTTCACATGAATTTTCTAGAAAATTTTTATTCTAAATATAAATAACAAGTTTTATATAAAGTTATGTTTTTTATTATGTTTCTAGTGCTTTCAGTGTGTTCATGTATTCACTTTTTTCATATGAAATTTGTGTATCCCCATCCTTTTATTAAAAATATCCCGATTCCTTGAAAATTATTCTTATTATTTGATAATTTCGAGAAAAAAATTTTAATTTATTTCACTGGAGCTTTGTATTTATTCTAAAAATATTATCGAGATACGAGTTCACAATGGTATATCAAAATATCTATGCAAAAATGTTGAATTTCACTTTTCTTTGAGATCAGATTATTAATATAAGCTACTAACAAGAAAACACAAGATGGAGTTTTCACAATGAGAAATCATAATTCAATCTGTGATTGATCTCGTAACATCATACTTATGTTTCGGAAGTAGCGGAAGTCGGTAAATTTCATGTTTGATGAAAACCATTTTAAATTATATTTTTCGGAAAGCCCTTCTTCAATGTTCCTATACTTCAAAAGTGCCGTGGTACCTCGTTTTTCATTTCAAAGAGTTCGACAATTCATTCGGCTAATTTCCCCTATTTATATAACTTCATAACAACAAATTCCACCCGTTTTTGCAAACATTAGATTTTTACATCTATGTAATATCATTCTGTTGCATCAAAAATCAATGGCCATTTTAGAAATTTTATAATCAAATTAGTATAAGAGTTTTTTTCAATTATTTGTTGAAAGGTATCACAATTAATTATGTAAGCAAAAAATACATATATACCTTGAAACTTAACAAAAATCTACAAAAAATCTGCCTAAAAAATTAGGCTTTCAACCAAAAAGACGAGAACATTAGAAAAATGTTTGATGCAATTACGTAAAATCTAGAAATTAATCAATAAGTTTTAATATAAGAAAATTAGCATTTTTCGTGAAATATCTTCGCTTTAAGGACGAAAAGTATCATAAACCGAAAAATCTGAAAAATATTAAAAAATGTCCAATGCTGCTACATGTCACGTGAAAATTAACATTCTAATCCATCTTAACTTTCTCGAATTGAATTGTTATCACTCTTATAAAAATCAGTTATTTTTTACCAATTTATTCCTCAGCTCATATTGTCCTCGACTGAATCAATCAATTACACATGTATGCATAAAGACTAGATATTTTAGGAATTTGATAAAATATCGATGTTGGCCATATTTGACTATTTATTGCTAACACAAAGCAATTTTAGTTTTCAATTCTACGGTTCTTTTCGCGCATATATTGCAAGTCATATATTGAAAATCATCAAAATAGTAGAATTGAAGTACAATCCTCAAGCATAATGTTAAGCTCTCTTAGAAGTTGTTCCAGGCACGTCAGGTTATTGTAATATCAATTTAAAAAACAGTAAAAAATGCGTTTTCTGGAAATTAACCTCATTTTTCTTAAAGACCACACGCGATGGGAAAATTTCAGTTGCAGAATCAAATTAAGCACTTAAAAGACTACTGGAAATGAGTATTCATTCCCAGGTTGCAGAAAATAAGATGAAAAATCTGGTTGGACATTGAACATGAAAATAGGAAATTAGCCTGACATTTTTAACACCCAGGAAAAGCCTGGAATTCTTGCGAAAACCGGAAATTTTTTAGATCTGTTTTTAATTTTGCAATAAATATCGCCTCGCTCTTTGAAAAATATTTTTCGGAATTGTGCTCGCTGTTACCAAAAATTTTTGTTAAAATGTCGAAGCTTACCCTTAAATTAATTACCCTCAAAAATTAGTGGCATCATAATAACTCCAGATTCAAGATTTTTAAGTTAATGTTTCTTTTGAAAATAAGTATTTCTATTATAATGTATATGTATAATTGAAAATTAAAAGCCTGTGTTGACTGATAATTAAAATACTAAAGTTTTTTTTATATTTAGGTACGAAAACTTTCTTTTTATATATTTAACATAGCATCAAATATCTAGGTAACTCAATTTATATAATTAGTTACTGACGATTGGCATAATTTTTTGGCATTCAGGGATATAGACGGGAAAAAATCAATTGAATGGACATTAATTGAATAAAAGAATTTAAGAATGCCGATTAATGCGAATTTCAATAATTTCAATCGGCCACCATTGAGCTACCGATTCAGGCAAATCTCGTTAAATTATTTTCCAGTTTTTAAAATCAGAACCGCATTTACTGGTCGAGTTGTCTAAAATATAAGAAATTCAGCCAGTCAATGTCATTTCGGTGGTTTCGTCTTGAAAAAAATAAATCTTTGAAATTATTCTCATGGATGACAATCCACGTGAATCGGAATTCTTAAATTCTCTGATTCAAATATTTTCCATTGAGTCGATTTTTTTGCTAGGTACTCTAAATGCAAATAATTGGAAAACCCTCTTTTCAAGATAAGCTGATTCAAAGTTGGAGACCGCTACAAGTTCACATGTTATATTTTTTTCAAATATGTAATATGAAAAATGTAACACAGATTGGAGTATGATTTCCTATTGAAAATGTCGCGTGAAAACCTCCTACATTTACGAAACGATACAATTTATATTCTGCTATAAGATCAGTTTTTTCCTTCAGCTAAATTTTCACTGTTACGAAATTGGTAGTTTTCAAGTCACTTTCAAATTAGTTCACATTATCGACTTTACCTGAAAGCCAACTGCGAAAAGTATAATTTTTAAACGTTAACACAGCGGCATATAGCCTGAAATTTTGTCTTGCAGTCTGAGTGGCCGCGCTTAAAATACAGACTTGCGATTATTACAATCTTATCGATTCAAGTTTATCCTCTACATTCCCCAGACTCATGTTTTGAGGAAACAATTATTCCGTTGAAGTCACCTGCACATTGATAACAAATCTGTCCCATATCTTGCATAAAAGCTTTTAACACTCAGCTGATTAAAGCAGTCTCTTGTCAATTTGCGACAAGAATTGATCAAATTTGAAAGTGATAAATTCTATTCATTTTTATCGAGCACAAGTTTGTTTATTCTAACAAAATGTGGACCAGCAAGATGATCTTCGTTTTGGCATTTGCCATGGCCTTAACATTGGTTTGGAATGTGGCACCATCATCAGGATATGGAGACAATCGTGGAAAAAATATTTCACACGACTTCATCCTTGGCTCAAGAATTTCTGGCGACAGGCTTGTTCTCCAGAAAAGCATAAATAAGCCATCAAAATCTATGCGGATTGTTACTCATCAGGAGACTTTTAATACCACATCACGTTTTTATAAAATTACGCAAGTTGCTGCTTATGATCAGAAGACGAATGGAAATGGGGCATTTGCCACTCGAATTAAGGGTGGACCAGGTTCGCAGAACGTCACCTTAAAATTCAAGAGCCAAAGAGGTCATGGAATCAATTTCATTGTCAGGTTGTACGAGCGTTAACTTAATTCTGACTCTCTGTAAACTTGAATTCAGACAAACATAAACATGAGATTTTGTTAGACTGAAATTGATATATTCTTTGAAATTGTTTACTTTGAAAATTTGGTAAAAGATTCAATTGTAATGGAATAAAACTGAGTGTTTAATAAATTGACTTACATTTTAATCTTAATTGAGGAAATCTGATTCAGACTGAATCAAAATACCAATTTATCTTCAACGTGAAATATTAAAATGTAGTTACGAAATTTTTAGAAATTAAAAAAAAAGAACCTAGCGATCAAATTTGGACGAAAATGTCTCAAATATCTTTATTTAAATTAAAAACATACTAAAACAGAAAAAAAGGAAAGGAAAATATGTCAACCTAGAAATCCCCTTCCTTCTTTTTTCTCTTGTCTTTTTTGTTTTTATCTTCTTCAAATTCTCAATCAAAATACATAATTTTACAACTATTTCAATCTTTCTATTTTATTCTCTAAACCTGTATCCTTGAAACTATTTTCTGTTTTCTTATTTATCTTTGTTTATACATGTTTTTTTATTTAGTTATTTTTGAATTGGCCTAAGTTATTTATTAGATAAAAATATACATTAGGGGTTGTACATATATTACGTAATGTCCTTCCGGACGATTTTTGGACCCTCCCTCTTCCCTCGTGATCTGATTTTTTACTGTAAATACACTTTATTCTATGTGTGCAAAAATTAGTGTCAATTTTGTATGTAAACAGTTTCCGATTACGGTTCTCACGGTTGTGAGACGTGGCCATAAGTGTGATTTAACGCGGTTCTACTGGGGGCTATTGTATATGTTGTATATTCGTAATTTTTTACACTTTTAAACACCCTAAATATTTGTGGAAATGTGCAAGAAAATATTATTATTCAAAAGTTAGACAAATTTTTGGCCCTGGTAGGCTAGCCAGCATGCGACTAGTGCCCGAAAAGACTAACTAGATGATGAGGAAAAAATTTATTTTTTTAATCTTTGTTTTTCATTTTCGGTACTTTTAAACTCACTGGATTTTTTTTTGGGAATGTGCAACAAAATTTAAGGGTTTGATACTTAGAAATTTGTTGCTCATGACGGACTAGCCAGCACACGTTAGGGGCAGAAAAGACGGTCTAGATTAGACGCTCTGGACAATGCCCTAACTGGAATAAAATCTGCCCTGATAATTTCCTACATGGGAGACAAACAATATGTAGAATTCCGTTTGAAATAAGCAAAAAAAACATTAAAAAATGTTAATTATTTCCCGAGTTGTAACGATTTTCTCAAGACATCGAAAATTGTAAGAAATTCTCAAGTTTTGTGCTTCGACTTCAACTTCTGGCATGGCCTATGTAAGTTATAGCAAAACCCTGAAATTTATATCATACTTTCTCTGAGGTCTTATCTTTGATTTGATCTAATAGAACACTTCGCAAATTAATATACTGTAAGTTTTCGTCCGGAATTTCATTTTTCTCACATCTTTAAAATTGTAAAAAAAGGTCACAAATTATAGTGTGGTAGCAAAATGTTAAGAACAAAATTATTTTTCATTATAAAAAAATCAATTGCAATTAAAATTCTATCTTCTATCAAATATTTTTATAATGAATGAGAAATGAAATTTATCATAGAAGAAAACGCACTTATTTAGATATTTAGATTGACAAAATTGGTGTCGCAATCAATCGAGTTTTCGCCAACAGTTTATGCGAGATTTTGCTACGCATCCATATCTTCTCGTTGCTAGAAAGTGGGTCAGTCAATGTAAATCCAGTGTCTGAATTCAACGGCCATAGATAGACTGCAGCAGAACAAGAAGAAAAAACAATTCAAATACAAGCTTCTCCACGTTTGAAATAGTCAAGGTGAGATAAGTGATAAGTTGCAGGACCTACATCCAAAAAGCAAATAATTTAAAAGTATTGACAATGCATTGGTAAAAGAAAAATGAAGTAAGTTAGACAAAACGGAAAGTATCGATTACTTAAAAAATACTAACTTCACAGGAAAAAATTTGATGTAAAGATTTTTCAAACTGTTAAATTATGTTCTTTTTTTATGATACCTTAAATGGTCTTATTGAGAAAAAAAATTTTAAAGGATTTTTAAACATATTTTTGCAAAAATCAGAGAAATAATTTTGTTTGTTTGACTTTTAACTTATATGATGTTTTGGCAGGAAATGTGAATTTTCTTCTCGCTCAAAAAATTGTCTTTTCTCTCTAAAGCGCAGGCATAGGGCTGGCAAACATGCCAATATAACATTTACATTGAAATGAAAAAATATTACTAGCGCAAAAAATTTTAGTTATAATAAAATTGTTGAACTTTTTCAGTTTTTTGGCACATTCGCAGTGGTTCTGTCCCGGCACCTGACCTGCTCAGTGTGGGATGTTAATTTACACCTCGACTGCAATCAAATTTGTAAGGCTAGAAGTAACAAAAACCTATGAAAGATTATTTACCAGCTCCCGGACTATAACTGTTGATATTTTTCTAAAGATTTTGTCTATGTGTGTGTTACAGATTGAAAAGAAGAGAATCTTTCAAGATAAATGAACAGATTGAATGTGCTTAAAAGCTGGTACGTCTTCTTAATGAAGCTGTTGATTGAAGTTCAAACAGGGCTGCTCATATTGAACTAAATAACAAACAAAAAATAAATAAATTGATGGCAGTTCGAACTTAAAAGTTCATTGCCTCACGAATCGATTCGGGTAGTGTTTCTAGGTGGATATTTACTACCAGTGTGGGCCCACCACACCTACGAATCTGAACTAAATCACAAAAAAAAAAAAAAAAAAATTGATTAGCATTTCGAACTCGAAAGTTCATTGCCTCACTACCCGATTCGGGTAGTGTTTCTAGGTGGATAAATACTACCAGTGTGGGTCCACCACACCCACGACGGGTCAACAACACGCAGTATTCCCCGAACGGTCACCCATCCAAGTACTAACCGCGCCCAACACTGCTTAACTTCAGTGATCTAACGGGAACTGGTGTTTTCAGCGTGGTATCTAAATCACAAACGGAAGAAAAATTGAAATCAGCAGAGAAGTTCCTACTGGAGTTTTTAAGAGGAACTCATGTGTCTAAGGAAGAAAAGCGAAGCTATTCAGCTGCAATTGGACAAGTAAAATGTATGGTATTACGGTTGGAGAAGTTACTGAAGACTTTATGGAATGCAGGAAAAGAATCAACAAAAAAACTCAGCAATAGAGTACTGTGGTTCGATTTGGAGACTTTAAAAGGTAGCTCACAGATCGATCTATCACTTTAAATCATGAAGAAAGTAGCATCTATTAACATTCAAAATAAAAAAAATAATAAATGTTTCAAGTGGGCAGTAGTATCGGCCTAACACATATCCACCATGAAAAATATTGCAAATCGTGTATCAACTTATTAGCGCTTTAATAATAAGTTAAACTTCAATGAGATCCAGTTTCCCGTAGGGATGAAGGATATTTCCAAATTTGAATCGCTTTCTCGCTAGCTCAGATTTGCAAAATGATGTAAAACTTTTTAAGTAACTAATCGCTCAAATCAGTTAGTTTAGATATTGTGATTCTTTGTCGTGTTCTGCTGATATTTATTTGGGAAGTTTGAGATATCAGTTTTCCCAAATTAAGAGATCACAGCTTCCAGAAGCTAAAGCACTGCTTTTGAATACTATGTGAGTTAATTGGATTGAGAAACAATTGAAGTTCTCAATCGGGAAAAACTGGACATAAAATGTATCTGTTCATGACAATTGTTTAGATAATGAATAATTGTTGTAAAGCAAAGTATCACAGCAAAGAGTCATCGAAAAGACATTCTTAGCTGATTTCTTATACAAAAATCGAGCACATTTATTGTAGCTATGAATTTTTCTATAAAAATTGTTTAGTTAATGAATACTTGTTGTCAATTTGTAAAGTATCATAACGAAGTGTTATACGAAATACATTCTTAGTTAATTCCGTAAACGAAAATTGAGCGAATTGATTGAAAAATCGTCAAATTGTGAATTTGTTTATAAAAATGTTTTAGATAATGTGCAATTATTGTCAATTTGCAAAGTATCATAGTAAAGAGTCATCGGAAAGACATAACTAGTTAATTCCTTGAAGAAAAATTGAGCCTGTTCGTTGAAAAGTCACCAAAATGTGAATTTGTTTATAAAAAATGTTTGAACAATTACTAAGAAGCATCTTTTCTTAATTTGTGCTGATAGAACATTCATTTCTTCCATATTTTATACAAAATCTATTAATTTTAATGAGCCGAAAATTGCGCATTCCAAAAAATGACTTTTCTTCAATCATTTGTTTATAACGTGACGATAATTATTTAAATTATTGTAACCAACTGGAAATTATTCCCATGTAGTTGTAACACTGTTTTAAGATTTTTTTCATTAATCTTAATGTCGTAAAAGAAATTGCACTTGGGCAGAGTTGTAAAACAAATTCAACTTCGTTGTTGAGTAACAAATTTTTAAAGATTTTCAATGAAAATCCAATCATACAAATCTTTTCGAAATTTAAAAAGCTTTTATTAAAAAAACGGTTTAAACAAGAAGAAATAATATAAGCTAAAAAATGATTTGTCCACGGATACTTTTTTGTATGACTCTTGGGCCTACCCAGCTTTGAAATCCTAAATGTTTACGTTTCGCGGCACTTGGAATAAGCAAGAGTTCACTGTATTATTGGTTGTTATTAAGAAATGTGCAAATACAAAGTTGGGAATAATTTTCAAATCCATAGAGAAACATTTAAATTTTTGAAGCTTCAAAAAGTTTTGAATTAGATTAAACTTTCAACCACTCTGTGGTATCTAAAAGTGGTATCTGAATTTTTGTTTAATAACAGTAGTAGTTAGGCTATGACAGCACTGGCGCACATTACCACCATGAAGTCTTCTTTGATTTCATTCTTAAAATTCATTTCTTTAAGTCAAAATTTATTTGAAATTTTCCCTGGAATGAATAATAATAATAATAATGAGGAACGATGTAGTCGTTGGGGTAGTAACAACGACACTACTGACCATAATCTCGATGCCATGGTCGTTTATTCTCCTTCTCTCATTCCTTCATTTCCAGCTTCCATAATAATAATATTTATTATGAATCAGATCGATCTGCCAATAATATTCATAATTTGTTAAAGAATCATTCAGAATGCACTAACTCATGAATAATCATGTTGTCCTGATACAAGCTTGCAGAAGAGCAGAAGACTATTCAACATGTTCCCATGATACAATTTTTACAAAGAAGAGAAAATAAAGAGGAATAAATTTCTCTTGTTGCTTATGATATATGAACACAATTTTTATGAAAAACATAACTTGAATGCAAACACCTCTTGGGCCCTCATAGTATTCTGATATGATTAAAAAAATAGAATGAACTTTTTGTTATCGTGCATCTTAAGATAAGCAGGAATACAAGAAAATACCTCTTTGATGGCCATGATAACTGCATCCAATTTAAAAAAAAAACCGTTTAAATAACCACATCTACACAATAACAATTTTAATTATTAATTCATCCATTCATACTGTAAAACAATTAATGAAAAAAATATAGCACGGTGATCCTCAAACAGCTTTAACCGAAAGATCCTTGAATTACTTTCATTTCTTTGTTTTTTTTTAAATCCATGCATAGATGCAACAGACTATCCCAGCTAACCTGTTACCATCCTGAAAGGTTCCTGAATGATCACATGTTATCAGAGGAATTGTTACTTGTATGTCAGTCTCCTAGCAGGTAACGGCATAATCGCCGTAGTTTACTAGGGAGGCTTGTTTGCAACCGTTCCCTGTCAGACTAGTAACATGGTGGTAACAGCCGGCAGCGATCTTATTGGACGAAAAACTTCGTGCGCATGCGCAAGGAATAGGCATTCATTGGCTCTGTGAGTTCCCGCACAATTCAAAAGTGCAAACGTAAATAGCTTTTACCTTGATTTTGGAATATTTTGTTTACATTTTTGCTTGTGGCGCATACGTTTCTTAAACTATAATTAACGATGAAATTATCAAAATTACACATAAAAATTACTACAAGCAGTGTATGACTAATTAATTTTGAAGGATTTAAGGGGAGAATTTTTTAAATAACTAAATAGTCAAGAAAACAACAAAATATTGCAAAAAACTTAATTTTTATTTCATAAAATTAACTTTTAAGAAATTTCACGTCAAACCATCTAAAGAATGTTATTTATTATTAGTAATTTCTATTAAGCGTTGATGGTTTTAATATTATTACGATGAAGCTTTTTAAGTATTTACAATCAGACGCAGTTTTAAAGAAATATTTTTCGAAAAGATTCAAAAACTTGTTGTATTTTTTAAAAACACAATTTGAAACTAAATTAGAAAAAAATCTATTTTTAATTAAAAAAAAAATTTTATGTATAGTTTCCAATGTGCTCTAAAAGTCCCTTGAATATAAAAATGGGATCTCCCTTACTTTTCGAGAAATAATTAAAAACGTAGAGCTCAGACTCACGAGTGTTGGGCACGCCATGTCATGGCGTACGTTCTTAAATATTTGTCGAAAACTAAGAAATTAACATGGGGTTTTAAATGGGAAAAGCTCGATTTTCAAAAAAATGGAAAAAAGAAGTACTTGTTATACATTTTTTGTCAATTAAAGTACTGTCACCTCTTGAGGAGTATTTGAGGAATAATTTCCACCCAATATCTTTTAATTTTGACACACCTGAACCCCTTTAATTGTGCGCGGAAAATGCCCCAAAAAATGCGAAATAGCAGTTTTCTATCAAATGCATGCTATCCCGAGTAAAAATCATAAGTATGGGAGTGATCAATCATTGACTTCCCAAAGTATAAAAAATGTATGGTAAATGAGACGATCCCATACTTCAAGTATATTGAAATAGTATAGATAAAGTATATCTAAAGTATAGCTGATGTATGGCTGAAGTATATCTAAAGTATAGCTAAAGTATAGCTGAAGTATGGGATATACTTCTTCTATACTTAAGTATAGCTGAAGTATAGGATATACTTCATCTATACTTAAGTATAGCAGAAGTACAGATTATACTTCATTTATACTTAAGTATGGCAGAAGTATCGGACATAGAATTGTACTCATTTGTTCTTCAAGATATCCTAGCAACGTGATAAAACACAATGTATCATGAATGACAGCTCGTCTAAAAAATTCAAAAGTTCGCGATTGAAATTGATTTCGCAAGTCAACTATATTTTGAATATTGTTCGTGAGGATATAAAATATTCAACGGATACATAACGGACTACTTATATGACTCTTATGTCATATATATTGGTAAGAGATCCAGAATCTTTGAATCCTATAAACATAATATTAATAGCATTTTAATTATTTTAGAATTTTTAAACAATATCCTTTGAAATTATGAAAATCATGATTCTGGATTTCTATTTTCATGTATTTCAGATATCTGATTATCTATCATCAGCAACGATATGGCTGTACCTACTGTAGCCATACTTTTTCTATACTTTAGACATGAAGTACATACTTGAGCTATACTTAAAAGATATACATCAGCTATACTTTGACTGAACATCAGCTATACATTATCTATACTGCAGCTATACTTCTCAGATATACTTTCAAAATACTTCCCCTATACTTCAACTATACATTGTTATACTTTAGATATATTTGAGCTATACATCCACTATACTTCATTCAAATATACATGAAGTATGGGATCGTCTCAAATGGCATACTTTTACTATACTATCTGAGAGATCACTCCCATACGATTTCACAGATGTTTTCCTAGATCAATCCCATACCAAAATTTTTTTAAAGACGGTATTTTTTAAAAAAATTTCAACATTCATTGTTTTAATCGATAAGTGACGAGTTTCAAACTATATTTTAAATAATTTTAAATTGTTTGAACAATTAGTATTTGTTTAAACCATTTTTTTCCCCCTGTAAATCGTGAAAAGTTATTATCTTTCGGAATAAATCGTACAAAGTTGATGAATGTCAAGAGTAGTAGTTCTTGTTTAACTTATTTGGTAATTATTTAAACAATTTTCATTTGTGTAAACAATTTTTTCTCCCTCAAACTGTAAAATGTTATTATTTGTTGAAAATGATGACACAATTAAAGAATGTTGAAAGCAATACATTTTTGAAGGATGTTTGGTAATTATTTAAACAATTTTGATTTGTCTAAACTCTAAACAATTGTTTTCCCCTGTAAAGTGTGAAAAATTATTACTTTCTGGAATTAATGACACAATTAAAGCAATTTAAGAGTAATATTTTTTTTCTACAGAATATTTAGCAATTTTTAAAATAATTTTTATTTGTTTAAAAAAATTTTTCTCTGCAAATCGAGAACATTTATTCTTTTCAGCAATTAATGACACAATTAACGAATTTTAAGAATAATATTTCTTTGCTTAATATACTTTAAAATTATTTAAACAATTAATAATCATTAATAATCATTAATGTAAACCATTTTTGCAGTCTGTTATGAGTAGTTATTTTTTCAGATCGTATATTCGTTAAACTGAATAACTTTTCAAATGAATTTCGGGTAATAAGCATCAACAAACATTTTTAAACAAACAAAAATTGTTTAAAAAAATAAAAATTATTTTAAAAATTGCTAAATATTCTGTAGAAAAAAACATTACTCTTAAATTTCTTTAATTGTGTCATTAATTCCAGAAAGTAATAATTTTTTACGCTTTACAGAGGGAAAAAATTGTTTAAGCAAATCAAGATTGTTTAAATAATTACCAAACAACCTTCAAAAATGTATTGCTTTCAACATTCTTTAATTGTGTCATTATGTCCCTTTCCAACATTTTTGCAAAATTATTCATAATTATAATTCCGAAACGATGTATATTTTGAGGCTAAGCTGTCATTGCACGTTGCGTTTCCAAACATCACTTTGTTACAAGCATGTGATTACAATGGCGGGATAATGTTACCTGCTTCGCTTGTAATTTGTTACTACTTTGAGTGGGAAATATATTGTCACTGGGTGACCAGCAGGGAAGTCACCAGTGACTGGTTTTCTGAATCTTGTTACAATTATGTGACTATTCGGACTAGTAAGTGTGTTAGCTGGGTTTACTTGTTCTCCTGTTATCTCAGACTTGACTGATTTTCCTAACTGCTTCCTCTTCATTTTATTCTCTTTATAATTACTTTTGTTAGCTAGAGTTTGTATAAACGCAAAGTACCTATTGGGCTTTATGTTTATCTTCCTACTGTTACGGCCAGCATTGATTTAATTTAAAATCTATGGATTTGCTTCGAAATTATATCATCGCAACAATCTACGTACCTTTCTAAGTCACAAATAATTGTTCTCCACTCATCCTTTCGATGATCGCCCATTACTTTATTCTGGTACCGAATGTAATAAACTTATATTTTGATTGAAAATTGTGTTTTTTAATAAGTAATATTTCAATCGAAGACTATTAATTATTACTATTTGAATGAATACAAGTAAAATACGCTTTTTTTATTTTGGCTTCTATAATATCGTTTTTTGATTTCCTCTCTAGGCATAATATTTTACAATTGCAGAAGCCCCCTAAAATCTACTATACTACTTATTTTCATTTTATTTGCGAGATGGATTGCACTCACAATAACCTTTTCAGCAGCATGTGAGAAGTTTTTTTAATACTAAATAAAAGTATTCGTATTGTTTATTATTCGATTCAAAGCACTTGAATATTTTGCTAACGCCTACATAAATGTTTTTCGAATCAATTACATTACAATTGAATTTTCGTGCTATGAAAGCTTTGTGAGTATCTATCAAATTAATGGTCTCTCTGTTTTACCGACAGATCTTAGAATTTTATCTTAAAAATTACCGGCTTCCCAGTTTTCCCGACCTATGGTAAGATAAAATACTCGATACAGATCAATTACCGACAATTTAGGCAATTTAGGTCGCGGTGTAATCTGCACTCGGGCTGTCATAGCCAAACTACTCACAAGTTATCCTAGTTTATACTATAGTTTATATGATTTATACATAATAAAAAAAATATTCACAATTTTCATTTGTTTTATACAAAAAATGTATAAAACAAGTAAAAATTATAAATAACATTTCTCACTATGCATAATTTTTCCGCTTGGGGTACCTTTAATGTTATCAAAACGTTTTAATTATTGTTTAGATTTTGCACCCCTACCATTTGTTCACCATCATTATATAATAATGGCCTTTTATAATTTGAATTTTTCAAAGGAACTGTATTCCAAAAATATATATTATTTAATTTGTCTCGATAAATTCAGATTGTTCTCGAATAATAAATTCCGTGCTTGAAATCTTCTCAATTCAAGTGTATGCTCATTCTTCGCTGGCTCACGATTTTAGGAAATATTTGTTTCTGTGAAGTGAGTCAAGGCTCAAACTGGAAAAAATATCCGGTTCAAATTGTGCTTCAGAAATAGTTACTTTGTATTTTCATTTGTAACTCTGTTTAACTGATTTTCATGAAAATTACAAACATTCAAAAAAGAAACATGTTCACAAAAATAATAATTGTATTATTCATGAATGTATCGTTTTGAAGCCAACCAAATACAGCTGTTCAGAATTTTCTCAATAACAAAATAAGGTATTGATCATTGAGATTTAGTTGAAATTGCAACTCTCGCCTACAATGGAATCTAAAACATAAAAACACAAATAAATTTTGTGAATTGAAAATTAAGTGAAATTTTCAAAAATAAGTTACTAATTCAATAAATTTGTATATAAGAATTTGGACTTGCCTAAAGTTTCATAAAAATAAGAAATATTTTTCTGTCTCCTCTTCCCACATCGTAGATATATCTCCAAAGCACTAAAAGCGACACACTTCTTATTTGACGTCCATAAAATTGTTTTATGAGATACAAGTTACTTGAAAAAAAGTTCGAAACAAGTATACTCATCCCTATATTACTATATCACTAGAAAATGAAACAAAAATGATAATAAAAACACTATTTTTGCCTGAAAAAAATAAAAACTCACGAAAAATAATTATTCAGACAATATTTGTTGAAAATTGTTTTTTGTCTTACTGTCGCTTCTAAGCATTGTTTTTCAAACTAATTGGATTTTAATAAATCCTGGCTTTTTTCAGAAAAACTTTCTCTACTACTCTATGGTTTCATATTTAGGAAAATAAGTAAAAGATCTTTAAATACAGTTTATAAAATGTTTTCTTTGAAAAAACTGTTCAAATAATTTCAGCGATAGAAAAACTTGCTTTCAAAATTGAAAACAGTAAAGTTGTAGAGAATTTTTTTCCCAAAAATATACGCCATTATTTATCCAAATTCAACAATTTTTGACGATCGATGAAAAGTGATAGTAAGAACAAATTCAACTGCAAAAAACATTATGATAGTCATTTTTTTTTTGTGAATTGAAAAAATTCTCATAAAAAATAATGTTTTCTATGTGAAATGATATCGGCAGAAATGTTATTTTAATCCCTAATATTGTAGAAATACTTTTTTTTCAGAGATCTGATTCTTAGCATAACTGCCTTGATGGCATATTATTATTTATTATTATATTACTATTGGACTGATGATTCAGGATTTGATTGAAAGTTGCCAAATTTTTCAGAGTCTGAAGAGGACTGTCTGCGGAGTAAAACCATATCAATAACTTTCATCTTTACCCCTTCCCCTTTCCCCACAACGCCAATATTACAATGACATTACAATATATGACAACATAATAATAATAGTATACTACACAACAATATAAAATTACTTTATAAATTAATATTGAATGAAGAAATAAATATTTTATTTTAAAGATGATCAATAATGCACTCGATAATACATAATATTGCAATATAATTATATTATATTTATTCTTGTATATTATTTATTATTATTCATATATTGAATTATTATTAATGTCGTGTTCAAGAAATTTCATATAACTCTAAGAAAATAGCGGAAAAGTGGACGTTTTTATATTTTTTTTTACGTTTCATGGTCGTTTGTGCAGGGTAAAAATACTTGAATAGCATTATTGTTATTGTTCTTAACTATTTTTTCTGGTTACTAAGATATAAAAAAAAATGTTCGTCCTCAAACAAATCAACGCTTTTTCTGATACACCTTGATTTACATACATATTTGATACAGACAACAAGTTTCGGCTTTTTATAAATAAAACTAATTTGTTTGGAGCCTACTCTAATCCTTTAGAAAATATTTAAGTGTTTTAAAATAGACGTGAGTAAATTTGCCTGGGGGATATAAAAAATGAGGATTCAAGCATCATTAATACCAAGTTTATTACCCTTTCGTGAAAAAGTAGATTTTTTGAGTGTGCACTGTACAAGTGTAAAACTTTTGGATTTGTTTGCCTTAGCATCTCTTTATTGAATGAATTATGATCGTATGATTAATTCATTGAATGAAGTGATACTATCCGCACAGTGAAGAAGTAGTACACAAGTTATGAATTTGTGTGATTAATTCATGTATAAAATATGTTGTTTGAATTGGAAGCGTATTTAACACTTTCTTAACTTACTTTTTGTTGATTATAGTAAATTAAATATTTTAATAAAATTCAGAAAAAATATATTCAACTCTAAAAGTTTTTTACTTACATACATAATGATATTAATAATCAGAAAAATTTAAGAGGCAAATATTTTTCTCGGAATATTTATTTTCCTGAATTACTGTTCTACACTTTGAACGAAATTCTACATTCTCAATCAAATATACTATTGAATCAATAAACCTCGTGCAAATGCAGATATTTCGTTGATTTGAATTTCTTACTTATAATGTGAGATAAAACGCCCTGTGCATTTAGGTTCATTCCTACTGAATTACTGAATGTTGCGAATAATACATTTATCATCGAAACAAGTATTTATTTAGAATGATCCATTTTTTTATGAACCGAATAAATGTTTCTTTTAACACATCTTAATAAGGTATTCTTTCTTATTTTAACAGGAAAGCTACCAATAGAAAAGGTAAAATTTCCTATTCTATTTCCGGCTATATCCGAATTTATACTGATTCAATTACCTAATAAAATCGGAAAAATTTCAAAATGTTCTAGGGTTTTCTTATTTTCTAGCCTATTCGAAAAATTTGTGTACACACTCTAAAAATTTCCTATACGAAAACGATACTTTCCCACAAATATAGAAAAAATATTTGTTCAAATTTAACCGGAATATTACCAATGGTTGAGAAAAGAATCCCCTATTATATTTCGGGTTATTTCCCACTTTATACTGGTAAAATTACTTCAAAAGTAGAAAAATTTACAAAAGTTCATGGTGTTTCTTTATTCCACAGTGATTGGCAAAATCACTGTACATAATAGAAAGATTACCCTGAAAAATAATAATTTCGCGAAATAATGGAAAAATGCCCAATTTTACAGGAGAACAAATTTTTTATACAAAATAAAGAATATAACTTTCAAAATTGTTGAGAATATTTCCGAAATTTGTTTCAGTGTATGTCAATCGAGAATATAGAATTTCTCAGTGCCCTGAAAATAAAAACATTTCATGACCTCGAATTTATTTTTAGGTGTTTTTAAGTATTTTTTTGTTTTCTACTCTTTTGTAAACGCAAGTCACCTCAATTGGAAGTGGGCTCAAGCTCTGATTAGTAGATATGTCCCTAGATTTTATAAAAGCTTGCCACGCTCAGAAAATCTTTACATTAATTTCCAAGCTCAAGGAAGATTTCAAGTAGTTCCATATTCATAAAGTGTACAAATTTGACTGAAGACACAAGTGATTTTACCTTGAAATATGTGAAAAATGGTTTCGTGGAAGCTGATCTTCGCTTTTATATTTGTTATGTCAGCTATCAATGTGGTTCCATCATCATCTTTTGAATTCAGAAAATATATCCCCTTCAGTAGTACACCAAAATATATATCACAACCCAGATCAGCTATCGCTCCAATCAAAGGTCAAGTCAAACCAGCGATCATCTTGCAAAGTGGAGGAAGTCTTCCGAGAGACGGTGTTGTTGGTTCAATCGATGCTAAGAAATCAAAAAGACTGGGATGGCGTGTTGTTTGGGAGGAAAAAGTATATGCAACGGAAGGGAACATAATTTATGAAGTTATTATTGAGGATAGAATTTCTAACGGGAAAGCAACTGCGAAACAAACTGACGGTAATTTAGCATCGAAGTGGATGAAATTTCGAATCACAAGTGAACGTGGCAGCCCAATTAATTGCCACATTACGTTGATGGGTCGGCCGCCTGATAAGCAGGAAATGAAACAATTACATTTTGTAGAACCAGTAGTACCGAATCATCGAGTTGGGCAGCCAGCATCAGTAATACCTTATTCTCACGGTGCACAGAAGATTGATCCCGTTCATTCTAGAAGTTTGATTCCTAAACAGACCGTAAATAATCAAGTTGTACCGCAAGGGGTCCAGAAAAATGTACGATTTAATCTTCCACCACCGGCAATATCGAATCCTCAAGTTGCACAAGCAATAAATCCAGCTTCTTCTAGAAGTTATATTCCTCAACAGACTGGACTTTCGAATCAAAAGGCCAAAAACAAAGAAGAGGAAGAAGAGACTGGACATAATTTTAAACCTTTTTCTCAAAATTGGTTTGAAGAACCTATAAAAGCCAGAACAACCTAAACATAATTAACAACTCACAATATTGTTGATTCGTATCTTCATACTACGCATAGACATTCCCTGTCAGTGATTGGTTATATATTCAAATAATTAATCTGTTGAAGACGTGTGTTGAAAAAACTGTGTTGCGCACTTGTTTTGTGTATCAAAGTGTGAATTAATCTGCTAGTATCGATAGGCTATATTATTTTTAATCGCGCATAATTAGTTTATGATGTCTCTCGTTCAAACTCTGATAAAAAATGTCAATTGGTTTATTTAAACTCTGATAAGTATTCAAATTGGGCAACAGTTTGTATAAAAGCTCGTCACACTCGCCAGATGTTCATAATCGTGATAGAAAATAATTAAAGATCAATTCCGTTGCATGTACTTGTCAAGTGGGTAGAGGCGATTTTTTTCGCATAAAAACAAGAAAGATTATATAAGTTACCATAGTATCAGTCTCCTAGTTTCTGGAGAGATTTTAACCATCCGAAGGTAACGTTTACAGTAGGTAGATCCAACACTGAAATAAGTGTTAGATTCATATTTTCCTCTTTTGTCCAGCGAGAGAATTGAGACAGTTTCAAAACCAAAAAGTTTGTTATTTTTAGATTAGACACAAGTGATTATACTTTGTCACACGCATAGAATGGTGTCCCATAAGTTGATCGTCGCTTTTATATTGACTGTAAAATTGGTTATCAATGCAGTTCCATTATCAAAGGTTAAAAAAGCACTTCCTACACATGAATTAGTTCTTGGATCAAGAGCTCCATACGACCAACTTCTTCTGCAAAAATTTATATATGTACCAGCGAAACCATTCAGGACTCTTAAACATGTTGAGACTATCCGTACCCCAAAACATGAGACAATTACTAGAGTTGAATTTATAGATCAAAAAATTGATGGGCGTGGGGCAAGTATTCAATTAAACAAAGTGGGTGGTAATGGTCCGCTTTACAGAGATGTCAGCGTGAAGTTTAATAGTAAATTCAACCACGGCATTCATTACAGCGTGAGATTGTATGGTCATAAACCAATTGCAATTTTCGTATCAGAACCGCATAATACGGCAATTAAGGCATGACATTTTGTTAGTGTGTTAGAATTTGTATGTATAATAATGTTTATTACTGTGAAACTGATTTTTAATAATAAAAAATTGTATTGTGACATAGTTTGCAATTTATTCCTTTCTTCTACCTCATTTACAATAAGTATACATATTTTTTACTGCCAAATGCATCAATCACTTCACTTTTTTACATAGGTCAAACGTTTAGAGAGATGATTGCGAAAAACTTTAAGAAATGCAAAATAGTAAGCGTAGTATAGAAAGGCCCGTTCTATTTGCGACTTCTGAGCAAGAAAAGAAAAACAAGTGTGATTTATTGCTCTCTGCAGGTGTTCCATTGTAATTTGAGATTATTACTTACGCATCCTATTTTTTTATGATAAAACATTCGGCAATACGGAATTATTGATCACCCTCTAGAGCTACTGTATAACAAGCCAAATATCAAACAAGCATGACTTATTGAATCTTCTTCAAATATTTTTATATTGCTGAAATCACCCAGTCAGACAAAATTATTTTATAATTCAAAACTTCTCAGAACTTTAAGGCGAAGAGAAAAGTACATCAATAGATATACAGTAAGGTGGTCCTTTTTTTCACTTTTCGAATTTCTCTGCTCTCAGCCTCCAGCTTTGTTTGAATGCCAAAAAAAAATCTCCAAATTTAAGCTAAATCGTTTAAGATTTAGGGATCGCGCAAAGACCATGAAGTTTCCCATTGATTTAACATGGGAAAAAGTAAGCTTTTTGTAAATCTAATATTTAAACGCGATAATATGTTACAAATAATTCCGTTATTCAGTATATTGTTCAGAATTCGTCAGAGAATAAGAATCAATAATGAATTTTGACGTTGAATAATTCTAAGCCACTCTGATGGATCCCCAAAGAAAACCCCATAAGTGACAAATGTTAATTTTACGTAATATTACGGGTTATTGACGCTTTTTAAAAGTTTTTTTTTTTTAAATAAATAATCATTGATCAGTAATTTAAGAATACTTAGTTATTTTTGAACTAATATTCAATTCTTTAAACAATTTTATTTGTTCAAACATTTAAGAGTATTCTTAAAAACCTAAGTAAAACATAAAAATATGTCAAACTTTTGAAAAATATCAACAGAAAAAATGTAAACAAAAAAATTGTTTAAAAATTTGTAATTTGTTTAAACATCCACGAGTATTCATGATAAACAAATTAGTACTTGAAAATATTAAAATTTGTCGAAAATTTAGTGAGAAAATGTTTCTCCTGCTTTTTTGCAGGTACAATATATGCTTGTACAAATACGCATTATAAACTAAATATTCCTAAATAGGCTTTCTAATTTGCCAAGCTGCTCTACAAATTACTCTGGAAAAAAATTTGCGGTTAAAATAAAACCCCGAAAGATCTATGTCGGTATTTAAAACTGAATTATTTCAAATTTAATAATATTCTAAAGTCAACATTTCAAGTTCATTGCCACTTAATTTTTGTTAAGTGGCAATGAACTTGAAAGGTTAACTTTAGAATGATTACACTGTACAATTTAAACTTGCAATCACAGTAATATTGTTTTATGTTTGTATCTTATTGATTGACAATGCAATGTTTTCCGCGTGCTGTACCGCGCATATAATATTGCTAGTTGTAAATATTTTCTAAACTTGAAGTAATGAAAAAGCCAAGCAGGTTTTCAATAACAATGATTGTGAAATTTTCGATACATAACGTTACATAACATTTTCTAGATATGATTTGAAAAATAAATTCAACCAAGAATGGAAGAAGATTCCTGGATTCGAGACGAATGGATTGAAGTTATTGTCATTAACATTATTTTGAAAATTGGGTTTTTATGTTAAACCTTCTTTCATTAGCATAATTCAAAGTTGATGCAAGAACATTAACAATTCCTTGACTTGAAAAGAATCAATTGACCAAAAAAGAAAATAATATGAATACCAAAAGAATCAATTATTATAATATTAATACATTATATTCAAAAGTAAGGAAGTTGTAGTCAATTACAATTCCTTTAAATTCCTTTACGAGGAAGTAAGCGTATTTTGTAACTAATCGTGATGAGGAAGCGAAGTGTTTATCAGATGAGCACCATACAAATATAAATAAAAACAAAGTTGAAAGACCTGCGATAGAATTCACGGCTGGTATAATTTATGATGAACTTGTGAACAGGGCCTCAAACTCCTCCCTCGTTATTGGACAAGGCATACATTATATTATAAATCATAAAGTAATGAAATGGGACTGCTTACAAATATTTATATTATTTTACACTCATCAAACACGAATCAAGATACAAATATTATGCGTGGTAAAAGTTAGCACTAGGAGTAGTAGTTTATTCTTCCATGATCTGTTTACATTTGAGCTTTTATCTAATACCTCGCCGTCTGATAATTCATTGCTCTCTGTCGAGATTGCTTTAAGGCCATGTGCGACTTACGTCATACGATTCCTACTATACCGACATTTTTTTCAAACAACTTGGATGCGCACGAATTGATATATCAAGTTTCCCATTTGGAAAAAAATAAGGAAAAGGCACTAAAGAACATTTGTGCCCTCTTGAATTCTTGGAATTACAACAATTAGGAAAAATTCACTTCTTTCCATAATTCCAAAAATTTTGCAGTATGAAAACCTTTCTTAGTGCCTTCTATTTAATTTCCCAACGGGAAATTCGATATCTCAATTCGTGTAAGCACTGTCAACGTTAGTTATTGCGAGAAAGAATGTCGGTATCGTAGGAATCGTATGGAATAAGCAAGTATCCCATGACCTTAAGGCCATGTGACAAGTGGGTCACGTGACCGGATTCCTACCTTACTGACACTTTTTTTATATCCTAACTTATTTGCACACGAATAGCCACATTGATTTAAAAATTTGGGATGATGAATAAGAAGCACTAAGAAAGGTGGGTCTGGTCCTAAATTTTAATAATCATAAAAAAGTAAGAAAATTATTAGCAAAGAAAAGTTTTTTCATAATGATACAAATTCAGGACGAGACCCACCTTTCTTAGTGCTTCTTATTTAGTATCCCAAATTTTCAACTCGCTGTGGCGCTTCATGTGAAAATAAGTTAGGAAATAAAAAAAAGTGACAGTATGGTGGGAATCTGGTCACGTGACCCACTCATCACATGGCCTTAAGGATGTTCGAGCTGTATATTCAAGGCTAATTTATTTAATCTTTAACTTAATTCATAAAATTGATAAAAAAGGATCATTGATTATTGACCATTATAACTATTATTAAAAAATGGTAATTAAATTGAGGGATAATTATGTCATGCTTAACATATTCATCAAAGGGTTGGCTCATCTGCAAAGACCTGTAGAGTTAGTGTGTCATGAGATTTGACTGCGGCCGAGTGGCTCATTTTGTAGGTAATAAATTCAAATTTTGTGCATATGTTTATTTGGGAAAATATTTTGTAGCATATTAAATATGCAATAAATCAATAAGTATTCGTGAAAAGTGAAGAAAACATTATTTTGATGATTAAATACGAATTGAGTTTTTACAGTGTACCAATAATAATTCTACAATATGTGAAAATTAAATTTTCAGCATTGACATACGTAAATATTGCAAACTGTGAAAATTGTAAATTTCAATTGAATTTTATTCTCATTGACATATATAATGATTATTGAAAATGAAAATTAACGCTTAATTGAACTGAATTATGAATTTTTTTTTTCTGATGCTTTATATTATAAAAATTAGGATTTATAGAATAATGTTTCAAAATTTGTTGATAACAACTATAATAAATTCTTTTATCATGTCACTGAAAATTCATGTTACCAATAAATTGCGTTAGATACAGTTGATTTGCACATTTTTACACATTATCTTAGAAATTTTAGACTTCTCTTATGGTGCAACACTTTTTTGTCAATTATTTGCAAAGTGAAAAAACAAATTGCGATCATTAGAAACAATTGCAATGTACTAAATTTTTTTTCTTCAAATTTTGATAACAACTTCATTGAATTATTCTATTGATATTAATGGAAAATTAATGTCAACAATAATAGTTTGCGTTAAAAAGTGTTTAATTGCATATTTTGAATAACATGTATGCTCTTTATCTCCTGCAAATGTTAAATTTGTCTTATAGTGCAACACTTTTTTCGTCTATCATTTTCAAAGTGAACAAGAAGATTGCGATCTTCATGAAAACAATTATAAGAAATTCGAACTGCCATTTTCATTTCAGAGTACTACGCGACTGATATCTAATAGAGATTTTCGATAATTCCTGATGAAGAAATAATACCTTCCATTCTTGTAGAAACGCAAAACTACATTTTTTCCATCGAAATTATTTGTAGTTGATTATCAATATAATGATTATCAATTACTATGAATAAGCATAAAAACATAAATAATACTATATTAACCTTTTAGAAACCATCGCAACTGTTTGGTGATATTTGAAAAAAAAACTTTATTTTTAATTTAAGGTACAAATTTCAGAACTATATGCATAGCAAAAATTGGTATTCTTCGGTTAAATACAACTGCTTTTTTTACATTCTCATTCTTATGAGCAGGTATTAGTTTTATGTAAAATTTGACTTTGTCGGTTTTCATCAGATCTACGAGAATGATCATTTTTAAGCAAACGACGCACGATATAAAAAAAGTGTAGAGAAGAAAAACGGTGATATTTGAAAGCCCTACAAAGTTATTATAAGAACTTTCGGAATTTTTTTGAAAAATCAAAGATTCAAATTTTGATCACACAAAAAATAATAAAAAATCGAAATTTCCAATTTGCTGTGATATTATGCAACATACAAAGAAATATGACAGGACAGAAATTGTGCACCTGAAAAAGATCTACAAATTTGTGATAAATTATTTTTTGACAGGATGTGTAGTTTTTCTTTCGTTCGTGAAAAACGACATTAAAAGTAAAAAAATTAAATTGTTAGACAAACCACACAAGCTATACAAAAAAATGAACAGACAGAAATTGCTTAACCAAAAAAGAACTACAGATTTGTCATGAAGTAGATCTGGTACTGCTTATTCAGATGTTGCGAAATGATGTAAAATTTTATTTTTCATGATGACTAATATTTTCTCCTTACTATGCACTAATTTTTATTCTCAGCTGCCCTGAAAATGCGCTCGGTTTGATCTCGAAAATCAAAAACTGTGATTCAAACCCCTCATAAACTACAATCATAAAGTGAAATAAAGCATGTTTTTTTTCAATTTGACTATGAAGAGGTTTCTCAAAGCACATACGGCCTTGACGATTACATTCTCATTGCGTTACTCGCGCTTCGCCCTAGGTTATATAGATGATTGCGTTTGAAAAATAAAACCATGTAAACAAAATGAAACAGAATATGAGAAAATGGTATGTTTTTCGTCAAAATGTTCTCAAAAATGAGATTTTCTTATTCAATATAAATTTACATTGTTGAAATAATTAATGCAAAAAGTACGAAAAAGAAGTTTATTTTAATAAACGTTTACAATAATATAGTAATATAGACAAGATTTCTTGTCGTGTATGAGAAACTTTCACAATAATTCCGGAAACCCTTGAAAAAATTTTGATTTTATATTTGAAAATGCTCACAATTTTTTAATTTTGATCGAATCAACAAATTTCATGAAGATAGTTTTGAAATATATTTCATATTTAGTAAAAATTTTGATAAAAATTTTTTAATCTATCTGAAAAATATATTTTTTTCTTCTATTTTTTGTAAATTTCCAAAATGTTGAAAAGTATAAAACTTTTCGAATTTTTATCGAAATTAAAAATTTCATTAGGATAATTTTCAAGACTTCCTCCCATATAAAAGAAACTTGGACAAAAATTTCTAAGAGTTTAAAAAAAAAATTTCGAATTTTGTACATGCTCTAAAATTTTTACTTTTGGTTGGAAATATCTGCTGAACGAACATAACCTTCATTTTAGGACACTTAAAAATTTTATCAACGGCTGACTCGATTGGACAAATCCTTCAAAAGTGAGCGTGGCTACAAGATTCAGGTAACCATACATACATACAAACAGGCAATCATACATGCATACATGAATTATATGATTTTCGGACTCTGTGAGTGCCGAAACGTAAACATCCGTTGAAAAACAGTAATTGAAAATTTGGATGATTACATTAAACTCTCATGAATGAGAATATAAAAAATGAAAAATTCCATTTGCAAACCAATAATAATACAAAATTAAATTAAACTTCCCGCACTTTTTAATGATGTAAAAAAAAAAAAGAACGAGTTCGTTAACCAGTCACTTTCAACCAGCGGTTCTGGTTTCATCTATCGAAGAATCTATATAAAAATAAGGAATGCAATTTTACGGTCAACCAATGCAAGATACAAAGATAATGATGGAAAGAAAAATTATTCATATAAAAAAGATGTACAAATTTTCGTAAGATAATTTTTTTACAAGATACATAGTTTTTGTTTTAAAAATTCAATTTTTAAGAAAACTTATGCCAGACACAAAAAAAATATTGAGAAGAAGAATTCTTCTTCTAAAAAATATCTACAAATTTACTATGCGATATAAAAGAGACAATAAGATTAAACAAAATCTGAAAAATAAATTATCACTTTCAAAAAATCCTACCAAATCGCCTTTAACTATTTTTTACATTCGCATCCCCCGGGTAAAAAATACTATTTTTACCAAGGTGTCTGTCTGTCTGTCTGTAGTCTGTAGTGTCTCTATAGTCTGTAGGCACGATAACTTTCGAAGAAATGATTAGATTGGGTTGAGCTTTGGCACATTTTTTCAAGCCCTCTAAGAAAAGGACAAGTTCACTAGCCAGCTATTTCTGATGAAAATTCAAAAACTCAAAGCATTTTCAAAAATTTTGAAATTATTTTTTCTCCAAACTTCAAAATTCTATTTACGGCTATTCGTATAAATTAAGAATCTGAACAATTTATGCTCACGGCTTCTTTCGATAAAAGGAAAACTATCATAGTAATAGCATTTTCAAAATCCAAAAGAACTAACGAAAATCAACATTTTAACCCAAACAACGCACAATATGTACGAGAAGTCAGGAAAAGAAATATTTTGCTTTTTGAAGCCCTAGAAGATTATCATAATAACTTTTTGAATTTTCTTGGAAAATAAAAAATTCAAATTTTGACCACATGAAACATATGAAAAATAAAATAAAAAATTCCGTTTCGCTTTCAGACTATGCAAAATACGAAAAAAGATGAGTGGAGAAAAATTATCCATCCAGGAAAGATCTACAAATTTGTTTTTGATTATTTTTTTATTGGCTGCGTAGTTTGTGCTTTAATCGTGAACAATGACATTACAAAATTAACAAAAAATCAAATTTTTACTTCCTCATCGTGATGAGAAGGTATTAGTTTTATGTGAAATAAATTTGAATATAGTTTTCTATGAATAAAAAAAACACTGTTTACCAGAAACGAAATTTTCGATTTTTGGTAGCATTTGCAGTAAAGTTAAACCAAAACTGTTTCTTAAGCAATTAGGCGTTTTTCTTTGGACTTCAAAAAAGGATGTGAGTATTGTAATGAAAATGCATTCCTTAAGGCCGATAGAGCCTTGAGTGAATAAACTTCCTTTTTGATCTGAAATAAAAACAAATTTAAGGATCACTTAAAACGTAGAGGTCTTGTCTATTTTATAATATTTGCAAGTAAATTTCTTCTTTTTATCTAAGCCGAGCGCGAAGCGCGCGATGAGAATGTGCCTGTAAGGCTGCCGGATTTTTCAAATTTCGATTTGAATCGTCCTTGTTTGAAATATGAACCACTACATTTTCATTGAATAAAAAGTTGTTTGCCAATCACAGGGGATAAATTTGCAAAATCATTCACAGTCTTTTTTTGCAACTTTTCGTCATCTTGGTTCGCTGATCTCTTCAGGCTTACATTATTTGATAAGGACGATAACTGATATCGACAATAACGACAACGATACCGATATAACAGTTGTCGTTCTCACCTCACAGACGACGTGCAAACGTGGATGTAAATTTAGACCAGTTGACAAAAAAATTTTTATGTCAATTCAAAATTTCAATTCTATGTGAACTCTTGAACGAATGATTATTCAAATTTTCCCCCTATCATCAACAAAAAACTTTTTATTCAATTAAAATATGGAGGGTGATACTTATTTTGTGGAACATATTACATTTTTCGTTAAAAATTATTATTTTTTTTGTTGAAAGTAGAACTACGTTGTAAAAAATCAATTTTTTGCTAAATATTCTTAACTTTAGTCAACATTTCATGTTTTCATTCAAAATATAAATTGTATTGAAAATTTATCTATTCTATTTAAAAATCAATTATTTGATTAAAAGAAACGTGTATTCTGTTAAAAATGCATCCTTTTTTGTAGATGATTCATCGTCTTGGTCGGAGATTCATACGTTTTGGTTAGAAAGGCTTTGGCTGAAAATTGATTTCTTTTGGTTGATGATTCAACTATTTTGTTGGAAATTAGTCTTTTTTTCAAATTCAGTTGCTTTGTATTCATGTTTAAATTAACTTTTGATGAAATATCGAATATTACATTTTTGTTTAGAGTTCATCTTCTTTTGTTGACTAAAACGGAACTACTTGGTTGAAATAGTGAAATAATAATTAAATAGTTGTAAATCCAAATATTAAATTGTAAATTCACCAATTCGTTGAAATTTTTAATTTTTGGGAATCAAATTCAACTTTTCCCTAGAAAATTCCTCTTTTTGGCTTGAAAATTCGACAGTTTGGTGGAAAATTCATGTATTTTATTTAGAATTGGACTTTTTTTGGCAGGCAATTATTCTATTTATTAGAAAATTCATCTTTTTGCATGAAAAAAAAACTATTAAATTCAGAGATTATATTTTTTGGTTAAAAATTCCATTTCTTCGTTTAAATTTCAACTACTTTGTTAAAAATTAATTTGATCTGTAAGGTCATCATTTTTAGTGGAAAATTCAACTGTTTTGATGAGAATACATAAATATGACATTACACACACGTACATGGAATTTAATATAAATGTGTATATTGAATGTAATATAAGTTTCATCATTATTGTAATATACAATTCATATTAGGTCCCATATAAATTCATTAGTTTTAATAAACTTCCTGAAAAAAATGTTGGTACTAAATAAATGCATGTACTTGAAACCTATTTCCCAACATCAAGGAAATATTCGTTTACAGTAGAAATTTTTATTTGAACCAGGCACATACTTTTATTGATTCAGAAAATTAAATTCTTTGGCTGTATTTTCATGCTTAAAATGAATATTTTGTACATGCACGGAAATGATTACCTTGACCCAAAAGGTCTAGATTTGTTAAAATCTGATTAGTTCGTCAGAGAAATACTAATTTATACGATTTTTAAAACAAAATATACATAATAGCACAATGTACATTTCGATCTCTTGAGAACAAATAAGAAATCTTGGGATCAAATTGAAGCGCCAACTCGCGGATTGTTGTTAAAAAATTGCTATTTTTGAGAGGAAATCGTCTAGAATTTTCATTTTTTAATAAATAATCATTCAGGCCAAACAGTGTCATGATGCTCCCTAAAATTATTGCAAAACTTATATAAACTATTAATAGCATTTATTATTCTTTACAAACTCTGTTGCTCAATTTTTTATAATATTTGTTATAAATGAAGACCCTGAATGACTCTAATTTTTTTTGTAAATCTTTGAATTTATCTTTCAAACAAGTTAAAAATGTTTGCTTTCGTGACATTTTCCCGCACGATAAGCCATTATGAAATTTTGAAAGTCGAAACCCGACTTCTGTTGAAAAGTAACGCATTAAGTCACGCTAGGTCAAGTTTAGAATTTATCAGTATGGCCTTCCTATTGTTTCAATTAAGTTAAAAATGTCACACTATTGCGTTATTTGGTAAAATTATATATTTTTAACTTTTTTTTTTGTGTGTTTTAACTTCTCAAAATTAATATATACAATCCTGAATAATTTTTTTTTACCAAGCAATTAGTTCCCCACTATTGAATCACTAATTAAATTAGTACGACTACACTTGTAATTAGTTGACTTTTAACAATTTTGATTCAGATTGGTAATAAAGTATCTTTAACGTAAGAAAAAAGCTCTAAAATAAAAATAAACTTCGTTCGACACTCAAGTTCATCCTTATTCAAGGCTAATCATTTCTACAAAATTTTCTGTATGATTGCAATTTGCTATGGAAAGTCAGAAAAATGTATAACCGGAACAAATTTCAAAAATTGAAAACAGTCTTGTGTTGAAAAGTAGTACGTGAAGACCCTGAATGTTTATAAATAATTCGGAGGCAATTGATAGCGTGCTTTTTTTTAATTTAAGAAGTTTTCATTTATATTAACTTTGTTAAAGCCATGGGAAAGCAATTTCTATAAATAAGGAACAGACTAAATTTAATTTATTTGCATCAAGCAATTAGTTTCTTTCCACTAATGAACTGGAAAATATCTCAAATAACCGAATTATTAATTTTTACCAACGTTTGTTGGCTCACTTTCCGCTAATCTAACCTGTACAATTTCACTAGTAATCATCTAAATATGACCAATTTTGATTTAGAGAGACCTACGAGTCTGTTTTGCATATAAGCTATACAATTAAAATGACCTTCTTCAGGTACTCAATTTTATACTTATTCGAGTTTGACGCTTATACAAGGAAAATAATTTAAACAAAATTTGTTAAATAATTTGCAATTGCCTATGGGAAATAAGAAAAATATGCAACAACAAAAAATGTTGAAAATATATATGTAATATATAAATAAATAAATTAATTGAGATATATAAACAGTATATTGATTCATATTCATAAATTATGTTTTCAAGATTGTAAAAAATTCTTAGTTTTCTAAACTTTGTTTCGAAAATCAGAAGAATCTATTTTGAAAATGGAAGCAGACTAGGTCACGGTAATAATTTCTTAATATGGCTTACTCATTGTTTCAATAGAGTTAAAAATCTTACACCACCTCGTGGTTTTATTAAAATTTTCTATTGTCACGTTTTCCATGTTTGTAACTCTTTTGAAATTATTATGTACATTCCTACAGAATTTTATTTGTACTAAGTAATTAGTTTTTTACAATTGAATTAGAACGTATCTAGACCATCTGAATTCGTAATTTTCTACTAATCTTTACTAGCTCACTTTCTGCTAATCGAATCTGAAAATTTTCAGTAGTAATTACTTAAATCATTTATTATTATTTTTAGTAGCTATGATTCACAGAACAGAAATGCTTGAAAAATGAAAGATACTTCTTGAAGGGGTTGTCTCTAGTTATTTCAAGGGATTTTAAAGATTTTTTCAGGCATGTTAATGGCTTTTTTATTTAAAAAATTTTTAAACTGGGGGAAACATGGCTGCTGCCGCAAAACACGCCTTCTTATTATTATTTACGGGCGGCCATGATAACTCCAGATCGGACTATCTGAAATAAAAAAACCAATAAGATTTCATTAGGATATTCATATACAGAGTTCGCGAACGAGAGGATTTCCATTTGGACAACAATTTCTATTTTTTGAGCCAAAAAACCGAATTTTTGGAACCTCGGGAGTTGACATTTTTGGAAAAATCATCGCTATTTTCTTTGGAATAACAATGTTTGAAAACCCTTTGTTCTCAAACTCCGTATAGGAATAAACTAATAATATCTTGTAGGTCTTTTTATTTCAGATATTCCGTTCTGGAGTTATCATCCTCGCCGCAAATACTAATAAGAAAACGTGTTTTGCTGCAGAAGCCATGTTTCCTCAGATTTCAAACTTTTTAAATTAAAAGGTATCCACAAATATATAGTGATTGATCCCATATAGTCCATTTTAATAACATATTGTTAACAAAATTATAGTATGCTGCGTACTAAGAAGGAAGAGTATCAATGTGTCAGACACCAATTGCAATGAAACTTCGCCCCGTTGTAGAGGTAAAACAATGCGAGACACGTACATTTTTTTCCTGCTGACAAACATTTCAAAGTGGTAAGAATCACCTCTCAACTTCAACCCCAAAAATAGTTTTTTTAGATATCTCTGTTTCTATGCAATTTTTTTATTTGTAACAAATTGCAGACTGCTTATTATCGAAAGCCGATATTATGTACAGTATTTCGACCTCCAGGGATTGCATCCCTTATTTTTTATGAGGGTAACAATGATTTTTTTAAATTCTTTTCGTTGCAAAAATTGTAAAAATAATCAAATATTGTCAAAGACAATTTTATTCTGAATAAAATCAAATAAGAAAGTTCACACGTTTAAATGCTTTGCACAACAGTACATTTCAAGAGCGCAAACTACCCCTTATTAGTATTTTTGATTTTTCTTTGAAAAATGTGTTGTACAAAGAACTGAAATAAGTGCATTTACATGTGCAAACTGAAAATAATTTGAATATTTTAGTAAAAAAAGAAATATAGCGGTTATCGCATTTTGGGTGTTAAACCCCCAATCGACGTAAATTAAATTTTGCTGCATTGTAGAGTACAAAATAGTAAAAGATACGTATATTTTTTTATCTGCGGAAGAGCATTCCAAATGGGATGAGCACCGTTGAAATTAACCTTACAAAAGTCTTTTCAGAATCCCTCTATTATTATGCAAATTTTTTTATGTGGCTCCGGTGCATCTACGCTTTTTTATGCGACAACGTAAAGTATCGTAATGTTGTACATTACTATACAGCAAAAAGTTTAATTGGCATACATTACGGACACTCTGAACGTCGCTACGTATGTAAACACTATGTAGAGGTAGTTTAAGCCCCAAAATGCGATAAAGTTTATATTTGTGTTTGTTCTAAAATATATAAATTATTTTCAGTTATAATATGTGAATACACTTACTTTAGTATCATGTGAAAATAATTTTAAAGAGAAAAGTGTAAAATTCTAATAAGAGGTAGTTTACCCTCTTGAAATGTACTTTTGTGAAAAACCCTGAAACATGACAAATTCAGAATTTGATTTCCTTCAAAATAAAGTTATTTCTATGAATATTTAATCAATTTTACAATTTTTGCAGAGCAAAAATAAAAAATCATTTTTAAACTTCAAGAAAATTGAGAGATGCATCCCCCGGAAGTAAAAATGCTCAACATAATCACGGCTTTCGATAAGAAACAATATGAATTGTTTAAAAGAAAATTGCTCATGATGGCATCAGAGATAACGTGAAAAAATTCTTTTGGGGGTGAACTTTGTGGGTGTCTTTGATATCATCAACTTGTGTATACATATGTACATTATAAATTTTTTTTCATTTTATCACTGGAAACTTGTAAATTATCATAAAACTAAGAAAAAGTCATTAGACAATGACTGTTACTACATATCAATACACTCAGTAGGAGTAGTATATAAGTAGTATATATATAGTATAATATATAACCCCCAAAATGCCATAACCGCTATATTTGTGCCTGTATTAAAATATACGCACAATTTATTCTTAAAACGTGTAAATACAGTTACTTTAGTTTTTTGTACAAATAATTTTCCAATGAAAATAAAAAAGTTCTAATAAGGGGTCGTGAAAAACCCTGAGACACACTAACTTTAGAATTTGATTTTCTTCAGAATAAAATTATTCTTGTAAATATTTGGCTATTTCCACAATATTTACAGAGGAAAAATTTGAAAAAAAAATACTGTTCACCCATACAAACAATAAGGGATGCAACCCCTGCGGGTCTCAATATTGTACATAATATCAGCGTTTATTAATAAATAATTTCCAATTGTTTTAAAAATAATTCTTTGTACAGAAATAGAGATACCTTGAAAAAAATTATTTTGGGGGTAATCTTTAGGGGTGATTTTCGCCACTTTGAAATATTTTCAGCAGGAAAAAATATATGTCACGCATTTTTCTATCCTCTACTACATAGCGAAGTTTCATTGAAATCGGTTACAGATACTTCGATAACCTTCCTTGTTAGTGAAACAGTCTTTTTATCCGAGCGTGAGTTTGCAGTAATAAGGTGTAGCCAACGACTACCTTACTTCAATAAGGAGGGGGGGGGGGGGGGTGGCTCAAGGGAAAACTATGGTTTTCAACAAGGGACTAGGGCTGGGGTCAGACATAGCCCAAAATTATTTATTATTAACAATTATTGCAAATTTTACATTCAAGTTAATTGCATGCAATTGTTTTGAATTTTCGTATTGATCTAACGTTGTATAACCTTATCATATAAAAAAAGTAGAATTATCATTGTTTCTGAGTTGATGATTAAACACCGATTCCCTCTAAATAATGCGACGTATTTTCCGAATAGCTGCAGTAATTTACGAAAAATTATTTTTGAAATTCAAAGAAGTTTAGAAAATTTGAAAAATATGTTTATCTTTGGCTCATATATCTTTAAAGAAAATGCAGTCAACTAAGAATTTGTGTCCCATGGCATTTTTCTATTATACCTGGTAATTCCCAAGAATTATTCATTATTTGAACAACGTTCACGAACCAATTCAGAGTTTGCATATTTTTGAGTTTTCGATAACTCTTCCTACGATATTTTGAAAATTTAATAATTATTAATTATTTAAACTATTCTCATGAACAAATTCATAGCCTGGCCACTTTTCAATGAATAGACTTTTGGCTATTTTTCTTCGAATAGGCTTCTGGCTATTTTTCAACGAATAGGCTCAATTTGTTTACGGAATTACCAGGATTGTGTTTAGAATAACTTTTTCATACAATATTTTGCGAATTCACAATATGGTAACCATTAATTATGTTAACAATTTTAATACACATATTTAGACACTAGCTATTTTCCAATTGATAGGCAGCATTTTTTTACGCAGTCAACTAAGAATGTTTTTCCGATGACTCTTTTCTAGGTTGTGTTCTAAATTTACAAAATTATTAATCATTGGAACAATTTCTATACAAAAATTCAGAGTTTGACTATTCTTTGAAGAATAGGCTCAATTTGTTTCCGGAATCAATAAATAATGTATTTCCAGTATCATTTTTTCACGATACTTTGCATATTTACAACAATTATTAATTATTTGAACAACTTTCATTAGGAAATTTAGATTTGAGCTTTCTTTCAACAAATAAGCACAATTTGTTTGCGACTTCAGCTAAAAGTGGATTTCTGATGACTCTTTTTTATGTTGCTTTGTAAAATTACAAGAACTAATAATAATTTGAAAACAATTTTCATAGAAAAATGTAGAGTTTCGCTATTTTCTAATGGGCTGAATTTTTTACAGGAATAACTAAGAATATCTTCCCGGTGACTCTTTGCTTTGAAAATATACGATAATTATTATTTATTCAAACAATTCTCATGAACATATTCATAGTTTGGTTGTTTTTTAACGAAAAGGCTTAATTTGTTCACTGAGTCCACTGAGAATATCTTTCCGATTACTGTTTTCTATGTTGCTTTGCAAATTTACAAAAATTATTAATTATTTTAACAATTTCCATTGAAAATTAAGAGTTTGGCTATTTTTCAGCGAATGGCCCAATTTGTTCACGGAGCCAACTAAAAACATCTTTCTGATGATTGTTTTCTACGTTGCTTTGTATATTTACAAAAATTGTTAATCATTTGAAAAATTGAGAATTTGGCTATTTCTTGAAAAACAGGCTGAAATAAGAACATCTTTTCTGTGACTTTTTTTATAATGCTCTACAAATTTCCAAAGAATTTATTATTATTCCAACAATTTTGATGAACAAATTGAGAGTTTGGCTATTTTTCAAAGAATAGGCTCAATTTGTTTACGGAATCAATCAAGAATTTTTACAAATAATCTTTTCTATGATACTTTAGAAATTCACAAGAATTATTAATTATTTAAACAATTTTCAAAAACACATTCAGATTTTGGTAATTTTTCTATGAAAAATTTCTACTCGCCGACATTCTAGAGGTTTTTTCCAAAGTTGCATTAAAATGTTTAGAGTTGTACAATTATTTATTCTGCATCGTGAGAGGGTACCCATGCAAAGGTGTGAACAAATAAAAGTTATTAAAGTAAACAATTATTTCATGGTATTTCATTGAACTTCATTTCCAAATAAAATAATTGCATGTAAATTGGTTGAATTATGAACTATTATATTTTTCTCGCTTGGTTCGCTCACCTATTTGAGGCTTATTTTATTCGATCAAGATTTAAAATTTGAAGTACACAAACAATTTTTTTGCCAGCTAGTCTAAATTTGAATTAAAGTTTGCACGTCGTCTATGAGTTGAGGACGATAACTGATATCAACGATAACGATAATCATAACGATGTAACAGATCGTCGATATCAGTTATCGTCCTCACCTCACATACGACGTGCAGACGTTAATTTAAATTTAGACTATAGTTCACGAAATTTTTTTTTTTTTTCAATTTTCATTCTGTGTAAAGTCTTTATCGAATGATTATTTCGATTTCCCCCCTATGATTGAACACAAAATTTTATTCAATTAAAATATGGAGGTTGATACTTATTTTCTTGAAAATATTACATTTTTTGTTGAAAATTAATCTTTCTTGTTTAAAAGTACAACTACTTTGTGAAAAATTGATTTTGTTGTTGACTTTTCGTAACTTCAGTCAAAACTTCATGTTTTTCAACTGTGAATGTAACTTTTACATTTTTTTGAATTGATACTTAAAATTAAAAATTGATCTTCCCTAGTTGAAAATTCAACCATTTGGTTGAAAAAAAGTGTAGTCTGTTAAAAATTAATCATTTTTCGGTAGAGAATTCATAACCTTGGTTGGGAATTCATACGTTTTGGTTGAATAAAATTTAACTACTTGGTTAAATGTTGAACTACATTGTGAAAAATGCATTTTTTTGGTTTAAGATTCATAAATCACGTCGTACATTCAACTGTTTAATGGTAAATTAACCTAGTAATTGAAATTTTTAATTTTTGGGCATCACATTCAACTTTCCTTTAGAAAGTTCCTTTTTTTGACCTAAAAATTTGACAGTTTGGTAGAAAATCCATATAGTATTTTGTTGAAAATTGGACTTTTTAAAAATGTAATTATTCTATTTATTGGAAATATCATCTTTTTGTATGAAAAAAGAACTATTCAATTCAAAAATGATCTTCTTTGGTCGAGAATTCAATTACTTGATTGAAAGTTGAACTTCCTCGTTAAAAATTGATTTTATTTGTAAGATTATCATTTTTGGTGGAAAATTCAACTGTTTCAATGAGAATTCGTATTTTTTGGTTCAGAATTGATTTTTTATGCTGAAAATGTTAAGTAAATTAATGTACTTGAACCCTATTTCTCAGCATCAAGAAAATATCCTTTTAGAGTAGTAATTTTTAATTGAACCAGGCGCATACTTTTATTGTTCTAAAGAAATAAATTCTTTGGCTGTATTTTCATGATTGAAGCAAATATTTGGAACATTCAATGAAATGATTTTCTTGACTCAAAAGGTGCAAATTCTTTGGAATCTTATTAGTCCATCAAATAAATATTTATTTAAATGATTTTTTAAAGAAAATTTACGTATTTGCACAATTCAGAGTCAGATCTCTTAAAAGTAAATAAGAAATCTTCAGATCGAATGAAAATTTCTCTCCGTGAATTTGAAGGAAATTGTAAAAGGACTTTTCATTTGTTAATAAATAATCATCCCGGTCAAACAGGGTCATAACGTCCCCTAAAGCGATTGCAAAATCTATATCTACTATTAATAGCATTGTTCATTCTTCAAAATCTCTTTTGTTTCATTATTTATAAAAATTCTTATAAATAAAAACCCTGCATGACTATAATTTTTTTTTATTTAAAATATTCTTTCACATAAGATTAAATCGTTTGTCCCGGTGAAATTTTCTCGTACGATTAGCCGTTATTTATTGACGGACTTTTAAGCAATACATTTCTTATAAATCCATGATACCTTGCATAATTGAAATTTTCTATGGAAAAATAGGAAAATGTAAAACCGTACAAAATTTCGAAAATCGAAGACAGAATTCTGTTGAAAAGTAGCGCATGAAGCCATGCTAGGTCAAGTTTACTTTTTATCAGTATGGCCTTCTTATCGTTTTAACAGAATTAAAAATATCACACTATTGCGTTTTTCGGTAAACTTCTCTATTTTCCACATTTTTCATGTTTTTATCTTTTCAAAATTATTATATACATTCCTGAATAATTTTTTTTTCACCACGCAATTAGTTTTTCACTATTGAATCACTAAATAAATCAGTACAATTTCACTAGTAATTAGTTAAGTTTCAACAATTTTGCTTCAGATTGGTGATAAAGTATCTTTTGCGTAAGAAAAAAAGCTATGAAATAGAAATAAACATCTGTAGACAGTCAAGTTAATCCTTATTCAAGGCAAATCAGTTTTACAAAATTTGCTGAATAATTGCCATTTTCTATGAAAAATAAGAAAAATGTACAACTGGAACAAATTTTGAAAATTGAAAACAGATTTATTTTGAAAAGTAGCGCATGAAGATCCTGAATGTTTAAAATTAATTTGGAGCCCATCCATCCTTTGTCATTCTGAAATTTAGGAAGTTTTCATTTTTCTCAACATTGCTCAAGCAATCAGAAAGCAATGTTCATGAATTGGAGACCGGCTGAATTTTATTTATATGCATCAAGCAATTAGTTTCTTGCCACTACTGAACTGGCAAATATCTCAACTAATCGAATTAACATATCAATTTTATGCTAACCTTTTGTTGCTCACTTTTCGCTAATCAAATCTGTAAAATTTCACTGATAATTATTAATATTTTACCAATTTTAATTTAGAGAAATCTACAAGTATCTGATGCTTATTCAAGGCAAGTAATTTTCGCAAAGTAGTTTGCTGAATAATTGCAATTGTCGTTGGGAAATAAGAAAAATATGTATCTAGAAAAAATGTTGAAATTCGAATTATATTTTCCACATTTCAAAAAAGTCTTCGTTTTCTTAACATTTTCTAAGCAACCAGAAGACTCTATTTTGAAAATGGAAGCAGACTAGGTCACGGTAACAATTTCCTAATATGGCCTAAATATTATTTTAATGGAGTTAAAATTCTTACACCATCTCGTCTTTTTGTTCAACTTTTTTATTTCTAAGTTTTTCATGTTTATAAACATTTTTAAATTATTATGTTCACTCCTGAATAATTTTATTTTTGTCAAGTAATTCGTTCTTTCTCTATTGAATCAAGAAGTCAAATATGAAAAATCATATTAGTAAGAACTTAAATTCTTTATTATTATTTTTACTATTGACGATTCAGAGAGCAAAAATGCCAAAAAAATAACATATTCTTCCTCACGGGGTTATATGTAGTTGTTTTAAGGGATTTTGGATATTTTTCAGCCATTCTAATAATATTTCCAAATATTAATCATGCTCACTGCAAATAATAATAAGGGGACGTGTTTTGCGTCAGCGGTCATGTTTCTCCTAGGGAAAAAAAATTAATAAAAAAGTAACCACCAATATATACTCATCGATCTAATGTAGTCCATTTAAATAACATTTTATCATAAAAATAATAGTATATTGTGTACTTACAAGGAAGGGTGCAAATTACCCCTAAAGTTTACCTCCAAGAACAGTTTTCAAGATTGAACCAATTGGATATTGTTTATTATTGAAGGCCGTTATTATGTACAGCATTTCGACCTCCAGGGCATGCCTTATTTTTCATATGGGTAAAAATGATTTTTTTTTTCATTTCTGCTCTGCAGAAATTGTAAAGGTAATCGAGTATTCATAACAATAATTTTATTCCAAAGAAAGTTAAATGGTGAAGTTGGCACGTGTCAATTTTTTTCACAAAAGTAAATTTCAAGCGGCTACACTACCCCTTATTAGTATTTTTTCCTTTCATTTGAAAAATTATTTTTACATGAAACTAAAGTAAGTGCAGTTACATATGTTAACTAAAAATTGCTTTGATATTTTAGTGCAAACACAAATATAGGGGTTCTCGCATTTTGATCAGAGTGTCAGCAGTGGATGTCAATTAAACTTTGCTACGATGTAGAGTACAAAAAAGTAAAATATAAGTATATTTTTTTATCTGAGGAAAAGCACTTCAAAGGGGATAAGTACCTTTGACATTCACCATTTAAAGGTTTTTCTAGAATTCCTCTTTCATTATGCAAATTTTTTTCAAACCCTGTTGGCGATAGCTTGTAATCGAACCATGATATTAAATACAACATTTTTTAAACTCGGGCGTTATATCCCATTTCTTTATCAGGATAAAAAAGATTTTCTACAATTTTTCTCCAGAAATTTTATAAAATTCATTAAATACAGATATCTTTTCAAATAAAAGTAAGCAATATTAGGGGTAGTTTACCCTCTAGAAATACATTTTTCTGACCAACCCTGAAACGCGCAAACTTCAGAATTTAATTTCTTTTAGAACAAACTCATATGTGTTCAATGAAGATTAACATTTTTCTAGAGAAAAATTAAAAAAAAAATTGTTCACGTCGATAAAAAATGGGATGTCACCCCTGGAGTTTAAAACGTATTCAATAACGTCGTTCGATAATAAACTATCGCTCACTGGTTTTCAAAAAATTTGCATAATAAAAGAGGAACTCTGAAAAAACTTATGAAGGTTGAATTTCAGGGGAGATTATCGCCTTAAAATTTTTTTTCTGCAAATAAAGAATATACGTATCTTTTACTTTTTTGTACTCTACAACGCAGCAATGTTTCACTGACATCAATTACTGACACTCTAAACGTTGCTACATATGAACACATTATGTGGGGGTAGTTTAACCCCGAAAATACGATAACCGCTATATATTTGTGTTTGTACTAAGAAATAGAAATGATTTTTAGTTAACACATGTAACTACGTTTACTTTAGTATTATTTACAAATAATTGTTCGAAGAAAAGCAAAAAATATCTCCAAATAGTTTGAAAAAAAAATCTCATAGAAAAAGAATTATCTTGATAAAACTGTTCTTGGGGGTGATATTTAGGGGTGATTTTCACCTTCCTTGTAAGTGAAACAGTCTTTTCATTTGAGCGTGAGTTTGTAATAACGAGGCGTAGCCAAAGACACTTTACTTTAGAGGGACGAGGAAGAGATAAATCTACGGTTGTCAACTAAGGGTGGGGAGTAGGGCTATAAGATAGCCCAAAATTGGTTAATATTAATAGTTATTAAGAATTTTGCAAAGAGCTTAATTGCATGAAATTTTTTTTAATGTTCGTATTGATTTGACGTTCCATAATATCATTATATAAAAAAATGTAAATGATCATTCTTTATGAGTTGATAATTAACCATTGATTCCATCTAAATAAACCAACGTTTTTGTCCGAATAGCAGCCGCATCATATGAACTGCTAAATTTATGTGTACTAGGTATTATTTTAGAGATGAAAATAAAAAAATAGGCTGTCAAAATTTTGCATTCCAAAATGACCTACTGAAATCAATTGGTTTCAATTTTCAAAATTTGTTTACACAAGGGCGAAGATGCTAGAAAGTTTTCCGAATTTGAAGTTATGTTTGGGGGGTTTTCCACGAAATTGAATATTTCAATGGAAAAATTCTGACAAACTGAGAAAATTGTACAATTGAAAAAAATGTAAGGTTAATATGCTGGAGTTTCCTTGGCAGAAATGGATATCTAAAAAAAAACCATCTAGTATTGAGAAAGTCTCAATACTTGTCAGGTTATGTTTGGCTTTTTTTAACGAAAATTGATACTTTAGAAGGAGAGCTAACAAGCTAAAACAATTGGAACGGATGTTCATGCCTTATCGATGGAAATACATATTTGCTAACAAAAATCATATATTCTTGAGTAAAGTTAAGAAGCTTTACGAACATGATGTTATTAATTTTTTGTTATTTGGGGTTCTGCTTGTCATTTTTTAAACATGAATGGTATTTTAAAAAATTCAATGAATGAATAAATGAGTGATTTTCAATAATATGTTTATTTTTAAGTCAAAAATCTTCAAATTATATATAGGAAAGAGTCATCATCTCGTTTCGATTTTTTAAGATTTTACTGGAGCAATACAAATCTCCTAGTGTTTCCGTAACACAAACGCACAGTGGTCCCGAATCCGAAAAAATTGTAAAAATTAAAAAAATATGATCCGACCTGCACGCAACGTACTGTAAAGAAATTTTTTACGAAGCTGATTTTAAATTTGAAATTCGAGAAAAAAATGGCGGCACCGATGTGCCGACCAATAACTCGCAAATATGATGCAATCAGTATGAAATTTACTGTACACGTGTTTTCTGGGCAGCTTGTTTTAAGTTTGACATACCAATTTAGAAAAAGACAATGTTGGCTACCATGTGGGCGCAAAAGCTCGGAAAAATAATCCGATCGAAACGAAAGTTACTGCCAAGGGGGTTTCTAGGCAGCTTAGTTCAAATTTCAAATCGAAATTTCCAAAAACAAAATAGCAGCTCCAATGTGATGTCCAGAAACTCGAATAAATTGTGAAATCTAAAGAAAATTACATTTCAGGTGTTTTTGGCAGCTAATTTTAAATAATGAATCCAAATTTTCAAGGAAAATGACCACTCTAGTGAGGCATACACGAAATCGGAGAATGATCCGATATGAATCAAATTTACTTTATTTATTAATTTAATCAAAAATGTTCTCTTATGTTGCAGGGTGCAAATATAAGAATGAAAAAATTATTTTTATATTATAGGTAATATTACAGCTCATATAGCTTATACGCTCTGAAAAAGTTATGCAAAATTTTCTTGAAGCATTCTTTATAACCCTGTGCCGTTGGTTTTCATAGAAATTGCAATTGTTTTGAGAAGAAATTTGTTTTAAGAAATAATAACTGTATTATATATAAATTAATCTTTTTTTCAAATCAACCAAATACAGCTGTACAGAATTCTATGTACATAAAATAAAACAAGCTATTGCTCATTGGGATTGAATAAAAATTGCAGTTCTTACCTATAATGGAAGCTAAAATATAAAAATACAAATAACTGTTCTAAATAAATAATTCTGCCAAGAATTTTTAGCAGCGTACATATATTCTTGCTCAAGAGGGCATTCCAATGTGAACGCATAAAAAAAGCATATTTTCAATAATTTTCTTCTCGGGAACTATTGTATGTGATTGAACGAATATTATTTTCTTTTGAAGGTATGCCCAAGGAGAGTGAAAAAAAATTGGTTTGATGGTGACAAATATTTATTTATTCATTTACAGAATAAAATGCATGTGAGCAAAAAAAAAAGTTTTCTTCTGGCGCAGGTGATTTTGGCTCTCTTGGTGATCCGGCACAGAAAATCGAGAAAGTTTATTAATCTGTGTCCCCTATGGTCCGAACCTCGACTTTTTTATTCCATCAAAAATCAACAAAATGGCGGCATTTTTTGGAAAATGCGTACAAACGAAAATCTGTCAATTTCTAAGGGAGTTTTCGTTCTTCTGTTTTTTTTTTCATTCTGTAAAAATGAGTTCAGTACTCAGTGTGACCCGGTACGGTTCAATTGCTCTAGACGAAAGTTTAAAGAATCGAAATAACCATTTTTTAAAAGTTTGTGCAAAACAAAAAATGACTAAGAAAATTCCGTTAGATTATAAGGTGAAGCTAAATCGTTAACTTTGAAATTGGAATAAATGAAAAAATAAAAACATAAAAACTTGAATTAACCTTTCTGAATTTTCAAACAAAATTTCATTTTATTTGACGGATTTGAATTTCGAAATTCAAAGTAATTTGAAAATGAGTTTTTTTTTTCATATTCAATTAAAATATCTTGAAATAAATTTTTCATCATCCGTTAACATTTGTTTGGTGATTGTGACTATAAAAATTGGTGTTGTGCCAATGGATTCCTTATGAGACTTCTAAAGGAATAAAAAAATTGTCTGTTTCCCTTTCACAATGAAATATAGGACATAACAGCAGGAGGATACGTTTTTTTTTCTCTCTTATTGTTTTATACTTGTGTGTATCATCATGAATTTCGCGGAAATTGACAGGCTGTGAAATTTTAACATATCATCATGATTTCCCGGGAATTTGACAGATTGTGGGGCAAAGAAATAGTTAATTCATGGACCGCACTTCCAGTAGTGTCGGGATATTGATATCATCACTACAATGATCTTAATATATATAAATATACACAAAGATCTCAATTCGAACATTATAGTGATGCTACCAACTACCGACTAAAAACCACCACCCTTTCTCCTTGGAATGATTTCCAACCAGAACTGCTTTCGCATTACTTCAGGGGGTGCCATTTCTTCGTCTACTGTGGCGTCTGCTGGTCTCCTGTGTCAGCTGCTTATACCAACCAAGATGTATGCATCGTCCTCAGTAGTGCGGTGGTACCACACAACAGGCTCGTCGGCGTTCGACATCTTGGTTGAGAGTAGTTGGTTGGACCGCCTTGCTACTCTGCCTGATGGGGTTTCTACTGGTTTCCTTCTGCTAATGTTATACAGCTTCACTGTTCCAACCAAGCTGAACGCATTGTCCTCAGTGGCACATTTACGGGTTGCAATTATTAGTTTGCAGCTTCTCTGGCTCCGGAGTTCATCTCGTCGATTTTCTTCTCACGTAGGACCATTTCTACATAACTGGCTACGAGTTCCCAGTTATCCTAACTAGCCAGCATCACGCCCATGAGAGCATCTGGCGTAAAAACTCCGACCTCGCTTTGCAGCCTTTGTCTCTCTTCTGCCCACCTGTTGCACTCGAAGAAAGTGTGGTCCGCGTCGTCGGGATCACTTCTACAGTAAACGCAGTCTGGCTTTTCGGCTTTCCCTATTTTATATAGGTAGGCCCGGAACAGCCCGTGCCCAGAAAGCATTTGCGTTATGTTGAAGTTTACTTCTCCATGTTGTCGGTTTACCCACGTATTTACATCGCGTATAAGACTGAAGGTCCATTTGCCTCTGGTTTCTCCATTGCACCTTGCCTGCCACTGATTCACCTTTTGTGTCCTGGCTTGTTTCTTGGCTTCAAACTTGCCGCACTCGGTTTTCCTCGAGTATACGGCCTTGTGTTCAGCTGCAAGCAGGTCAATAGGAATAATACCTGCTATCACTAATGTCGCTGGTTCAGAGACACTGCGATAAGCACATGCCGCTCTCTGTGCTCCTCTCGTCTGTACCCCTGCCATTCGCTCGCGGTATTTCTCTATTCTAAGAGCATCGGCCCAACCTTCGGCTCCATACATTGGGATGGAGTGCGTCACCGACATTAGTAGGCGCCGTCTACTCGGTTTCGGACCTCTTATGTTGGCCATTAATCTTTTGAGGTTCGTCGTGACTGTACGCGCCTTGTCAGCTGCTCGTTTAATTTGCTTGCAGAAAGTGAGCTTATTATCGAGCAGGATGCCCAGATGATTCGCCAATTTTTTTGTCATCACTTCTTCGCTTCCTACCTGCATTGGGATCTCTAGCTGAATCCTGTTTGTTGACAGGATCACCATCTCTGTCTTCTGGATAGCTAGGCTCAAACCATGATCTGTCATCCATCGTTGGACCCGTCTCATGACCTCATTCAGCTTCCATTGAGCTTGTTCAAGGTCGCGAGCTGCTATCGTCGCTGCTATGTCATCTGCGTAGCCCACGAGCTTTGTGTCTTCCGCCATCTCAGTTCGTAGAATGCCGTCATAAGACGCATTCCAAGGGTCTGGTCCTAGGATAGAGCCTTGGGCAGCTCCCGCATTGACGCTTTTCTGGCAAGATCCTTCGCTGGTTTCGTACAGCAGCACTCGATCCTTCAGGTAATTACTCACCATCCGGATAAGGTACACCGGTACTTTAAAGTTATTCTTCAGTGCATGTATCATGTCACTCCATTTGGCTGAATTGAAGGCATTTCTAACGTCGAGTAGTACGAGTACCACAATTTTTCGGGAGTAGTGACCTACTTGTCGTTCCTTCCAAGCAGTGTTTCGTGGATATCCCTTTCCGGAAACCATACTGATTGCTGGATGAATTTCCAGCCGCCTGCATAGCCGATTGTAGTCGGGGTTTCAAAAGCCTTTCTAATAGCTTCCCTGCCATGTCCACTGGACACAAAGGTCTGAAAGATGACGGTGAATTTGGGTCGCCTTTGCTCTTCTCTATCAATACCAGCTTTTGTCTCTTCCACTGTTTCGGAAACGTACCAGTACTAAGGCAGCTGTTGTACATGCCTAGCATTATCCCGGGGCTTACCTTTGCAGTTGCTTTTATAGACTCCACTGGAATGTCATCCGGGCCTGCTGCTTTCTTATTTTGCAGCGATCTTGCCGCTGTTATAAGCCCCATCTCTGTGAAGAGCGGGATTTCGTGCGACATTGTGTACGAATTTTCTTCTTCCCGCAGTTGGTGTTTGGGGGAAAGCGTATTCACAATACTTGCCATTTCATCTTTGATGTTCTGCCATCCAAGGATCTTGTTCTTTCTTATGGATTTATTCAATTCCTTCTTGGCATGCTTGAATGCTGCGTTTCTTAGTGCTGCGTCGGCTGGTCTTCTCTTCTTGACACGCTGTGCTCTAAGCCTCAGGACAAAACATTCCCTCCGGCGATTTGCAATCTCATCCGACCACCAATAGGCCGGGCGTCGATTGTCACAGGCTTGACGTATCAGCTGCATCGTGGTCTCAACAACGTATTCAGAACGATGAGTCCCCTTCTTGTGGCTATCTCCATCACTTTTTTGCCTCTGGAGTCCACATACGCCATACCTCACTCTAAAGCTTTTGCATCAAAGTCTCCGGCGATCACTATTTCCTCCTCAGTGTCTTGTAGCATCTCTTCGATGTTCTCGAGTTTCGCCTGGAACTCTTTGATGGGCTCGTTTGGGGTAAGGTAGCAACTCACAAAAGTGATCTTACCACTCTCCACCCAGACGTAATCCTCGCCTGCCCCGTGACTTTCGACAGGCACTTTGCCTGTGTTCGTCACCCATATCGCAGCAGTACCCACCTTGTCCGAGAACCAGGTGGTGCTCGCCCAGTCCTGGTACTGCTCGCTGAGTATCAGCAAATCGGCCTTTTCATCGTACGTGATTTGCGTAAGAAGGTCATTCGCAGTTTTACTCCTATTCAAATTCGCTTGAACTATATTAATCATTTTATTGTGTTGGCCTTAGCTCGATCTAGGGCCACGCGAAACACCGAGCACAAGGACATGGTTCAAGGGCTCTGTGCCTCTGCTCTTTTCTGCGCACAGGACGCAATGCAGCTCCTCTGAGCAGGTGGCCGCCTTGTGTCCCTCCTTACCACATTTGTAGCACAGGGCAGAACAGTATGGTCCTTTGCAGTCACGCGATTGATGACCGAAGCCGAGGCAGTTAAAACAGCGAACGACTCGGGTCCTCTCTCGGATTCTTCCATAAATCCAGCCAACTTTTATACGCCTAGCTTCTAGGAGTTTCCTGGCCTCTTGCTCGTTGATGTCAACGATAGCCATTATTTGCCCCCATTTATTTACGTTTCCCTCGAGGTCACGTCTCAAAGCTTCTTCCACATCTTCCTGGGTCGTAATGCTGTCATGATTCATGATTTCCAGCGTTATTCTGGGTACAAGGCTCCTGACTGCTCCCGTCTCGCCATTTGATGTCGTTACGGCACTTACAAAGGCTTGCGTGTCCTTCGTGCCTTTTCCCAGCTCCATTGTAATGTCGCCTCCACGGGCTCGACGAATGGAGCGGATATCCGTTCCCTTTTTGCCTCGTCCGCGTCGCTGTTTTTTGTTCTCATCTCCTGGTTTGGCGCCATCTTCTTTTGAGATTTTTCCTTCTCTTTTCTTAGGAGTCGCATCTTTCGGTTTCTGTTCAGAATTTTTCATTTTCCTGCTTACAACGGTTTTCCATTCTCTTGGCGTTTCTTCGCCTCTTTTCTGATTATTGATCGGCGTGGCCGACTGGTTTTCAGCGAGGCTACTAGCTGTTCTTTTCGCCGATGACGCTGGTGTTTTTGGAGTGCCCGAGCTATTGGTATGGGCATGTGACCGGAATAAACTGGTCATGCCACAGAAATGGTCGATCTCATTATTCTACTTCTTCCGTTTTGTTTCTAGCTGTCGGATCAATTCCTCCATGTGCTTAATCCCTCTTTTCACCGTCGTGCTAATGTTTTGCTGCCTACCGGCCGCTTCTGACATTGACGACGCTACGACTGTCATTCTTTCAATGACCTCTGAGATAGACGCCTCTTCTGCCTTTATTTTCTTCCTTATGGCGTACGCGCCCTCTATCGTATCCTGGCCTGCTGATGATGCTGCGGGTTCGGAAGTTTCAATTCGCTTATTGAGAATCACCGCCGTTTCAGATACGTCTTCCTCTCTTTTATATAATTTTACATGGTTGGTTTGGTTCGCCATGAATTATCGCCAGCGCATCGTGCGTGGAGGAGTGGGCCAAAATAGCTGAGAACGGGTATACTCTCGGAACTAAGTCCTACCCCAGTTCCCCGGGGCCCATGCTTCGTTTAACCAATCCCGGCAAACACGGACGGACTGGAACTCGCCCGGAGCACTGCAGATTCCGACCTCTGCAGCCACCACGCACTCCCTGATCAAGACCCGAAGGGGCTGGCTTTTGATACCTACTGCAGCTGACACCTCGGCAGTGCAAGCACACATCAGCCCCTCGCCACGTCAGCGGGTTAGGCAGACGTGGTTCGGAACACTCCCAGTGGGTCACAGCAGGAAACAATCATGGTTTTTTCTCGGTGTATCCTTCACCCAGTGTGTTTGGTTCGCGGGGACTATTTTATTTCAGCCCTACTTCTCTGTTTCCAGCAAGCGTCTCTTTTCCAATTCTCTCCCTCTTTTTTCCCCTTGTTATATACTTGTCTCTAACGAGCCGATTAAAACTTTGTTTGGAAACATATTTTGAGGCCTTTCTATGCAATTCTTTTTGCATATATTGAGCTTTTCGAATATGTTTTTCCAAAATAACTGATTTTTTGACTCTTAATGTTTCTGAGCCTTTTTGGTCAAAAATATAAATTTTTTGCACAGATTGACTTGATAATATTGTTTTTCTAATTTTCCTCTTAAGAACTTCAACAAACATAGACATAAAGCCATAGACCTTGATATTTGTTCTTTTGAGTTCGGATTTTAATGCCGTTCTCAGAGAATAGGTTTCTGGGTCAACCCTCAAATATAGAAAATGCTTCGGACTCGCTTTGCAGGCCTAAAAGGTGGCCACGGTCGAGAGTAGAATAACATACTATATGTAATATAGTACGGAAGTAGACTTTTCCCTCGGGTAATTACTGTTCTCGTTTTGCTTGAGCAGAACAATATGTCACTTTCCAAGCTTATTCCTTTAATATTGTTGCAATGTACTGACAGTACATTCCAGATGATGTAAAACACAGGAATAACAAGGAAAAACATTACATTTTCTGAAAAATGTTTAAAAGTTACAAAAGTGATTCTTTGAATAATAATTTTGTCAAATTGACTTTCTTCTTACTGTCGTTTCTCACTAATTGAAAAAAATGATAAACTTTCAACTAATCATGGCAAATTCGGGAAAAACATCCCCTACAACTCTATACTGTTAAAAATTTAGGAAAATACGTGAATGATCTTTCAATGAGGTTATTTGTTTAAAAAATGTTTAGTTTAGAAGAAGTGTTCTAACGATTTAGCGAATGAAAAAATTCACTTTAAAAATTTAAAACAGTAAAGTTGTAGAGAATGTTTAACCCGAAAAAGTAAGAAATCATTTATTCAAATTTAACCATTTTTCAAAAATTCGTAAAAGGCGATAGTAAGAACAATTTGATTGCAAACACATTTTTAAAATAAATGCTTTTAGTAAATTAAAAAAATTTTCCAATCGGAATAATGTTCTTCATTTGAAATTACATTATCAGTAATATGTTTGAAAGGACGCCCAGTTTTTTTTCCAATCTGGAATTCCTTTTATGAAAAATGACACAAGATGCAATAAAAAATGCATTGAAACATTTTTTTTCTCTGAACTTTTATGCACATCACCCAAAAATTTGTTCGAATCCGCACAAAAATAAATCCACTTATTTCGCTTTGGAAGAAAATGATATTTAGACGTGCGGTAAGTCCCATGATGTTGAATACATATTTCCTATAAGACAAAAAATACGTTTTTGTACATTTTATTTAGAAAAGTCCGTATTAGTTGAATCGAGCTGACATTCTAGATTTCGCTTTGATATTAGCCATAAGATACGTATAAAATATTACTGTTATAATATCACGCTCATAAGTCTGTTTTATTTTTGTTAATAATATTCTCTTTAGATAATGCTAGAAATTGCGTTTTTTTTCTGGAATTGTGTACTATTTGTCCACTTTTTACTTGGAGTGAGCTAAGATTCAATTGAATTTAGCAAAAATAATTGCTTAAAAAAGTATTACTGTTTATAGCTATCTTCTTTCATATTAATAGAAGATGGTTGCGGTTTTTTCTGAAATTTTTTAACTTTTTGTCCACTTTTTAATTCGAGTAAAGTAATAGGTAATTCAAGTTAACAAAAATAATTTGTTAAAAATTTATAATTATTGTGAATAACATTATCCTTACTCAATGGTAGAAAGTTGAGGTTTTTTCTGAATTTCCCAACTATTCGTCTAGTTTTTACTTGCAGTGACTTAATAATTAATTCAATTTAGCAAAAATAGTTGTTTAAACAAAATGTTGTTGTTTCAAACTATCTTCATATGTAATGTCACAGAAATTGGGTATTAACTAGCCACGTGCTTTTCTAGGAATCTGTGCAACGCATTTCGTCTTTGTTCGGCGCCAGCTAGCCCTCTGCGTTCACGTCTCTAGCAGGTCAAATATTTAGTTCTTCACAAGAGGGACTTTCAAAATTTTTGGAAATATTTACTAAATTTTTTTCATTGTATATCTATTGAGAATGTAGCATCTTTTTGAATGTCATCAATGTAAAACCATTCCAGGTCATGAAAGTTATTTTGAGATGTTTTGAAGTATTTTTTGTTTGCCAAGCTTTTTCAAAAGCAAGTCACCTCAGTTGAAGGCATACTTGAATTCTGTTGAGTAAATGGGTCACTAGATTGTATAAAAGTTTGCCACGTTCATCACATTTTCACATTCGTTTCAAAATTCACTAAAGATTTTAAGTATTTTGGTAAATCATAAACTTTACAAATGTTGCTGAAGACACAAGTGATTCTATTCTGAAATACGTAAAAAATGGTGTGGCGGAAGTTGATCTTTGCTTTCCTATCTATTATAATCACACCAGCGTTGGCTGTCTACAAAAAGGGTGACGTCGGCGGAGAAGCTTGTGGCGAAAAAACGGCGATGGCTGATGCAAAACCTGAAGGATGGAAATTTGCTTCTTGGAGCGGAACGCTGCAGGTAGATTACGAGCATGCGGGGTGGACCATTAGTCGTATTAATGTTGAGAACCATATTCCCGAGCAGGGGCGACCAAGTGTGAGCCGAACTGGAGGTGGTATAGGTAAAAACTTTGTGAAAATGAAAATCAAAAGCCCATGGAAAAAAGAAGTCTATTGTACCATTAGGATTTATTGCAAGCCGCCTCCAGAACCTCCAAGACGACGTGGATATGAAGATCCAAATGATTTCTCGCAGTTCGCTACACCTCATGTTCCTCCACAGACTGGACATTTGCTTCCTTTTAGGCAACATTATTATAAACGCTAAGCAGTCTGGACATTCTTAAGAACCCGCAGTGTTGTTAACTCGTATATTCATACTTCGTATGGACATTTCCTTTCAGTGGTTCGTTCTATATTCAAATAATTAATCTTTCTTAAAATCGTGTGCTCAAAAACTGTGTAACAAAAATGTTGTTTTGTGTATCATAGATTGAATTAGTATGCTAGTATAGATATGCTATATTATTTTAAATCGTGTTTAATTAGTTAATTATGCCTCTTCTTAAAACTCTGATGAGAAAATGTTAATTGGCGGTTTATTTCAACTCGGATAAGCATGTAAATCGGACAATAGTTTGTGTGAAAGCTTCTCACCCTCGCTGCAGATGTTTGTACTCATCGTGACAGGAAATAATTAAATATCCATCTCGTTGCGGGTACTTGTGCGTTGAAGTATCATAACATGTGTCTAATCTAAAAATAACAACCTTTGGTTTTGAAATTATCCGGATTTTTTTAGCTAGACGAAAAATCAATGAATCTTACACTATTTGCTTGCCTCAAGCCACTTGAGAAGTACCTGCAACGAGATTTTAACTATCTGAAGGTTACTTTCATTGTAGGTAGATCGAACACAGAAATAAGTGTTGGATTTATATTTCGTTTTGTTTTTGTCTAGCGAAAGAATTCAGATAATTTACAAATCAAAGTTTGTTATTTTTAGATAAGACACATGTTATTATAATACAGCACACGCGAAGGATATGTCATGTAAACTTATCCTTGCGTTTATATTGACTATAAAATTGTTTGTCAATGCAGTTCTATTCCCTAATGTGAAAAAAGTAGTATTTCCATCTCACGAATTAGTGCTTGTATCGGGAGTTCCATACGACCGACTTCTTGTACAAAAATTTATATATGTACCAGCAAAACTATTCAGGACTCTTATACATGTTGAGGCTATAAGTATTCTGAAACAAGAAACAATTACTAGACTTAAATTTGTAAATAAAAAAAATGATGTGCGTGGGGCAAGTGTTCAATTAAACAAAGTAACTGGTAATGCTTACAGTGATGTGCCTGTGAAGTTCAATAGTAAATTCAATCACAGCATTCATTAAAGCGTGAGATTGTATGGTCATGAACCAATTGCATTTCTTCAATCAGAACAACATAATAAGGCCATTCAGGCATTCAATTTTGTTAGTGTGTTGGAATTTGCGTGTGTGTGTATATCAATGTGTATTACTATGAAACTGATTTTCAATAATAAAAAAAATGTATCTTGACATAGTTGGCCATTTATTTATTTCTTCTAACTCATTTGACAATAAGTATACCTATTATAGATTTACAATTTATTACTATGTATATGAGAGATCAGAAGCAGCTTTAAAATTTTTTAAGCAAATTTTTCAACAATAGCGGTTACTTAGTTTGAAGCGTTTTTACTGCCAAATGCAACAATCAATTCATTTTTTAGATTGGTCAAACATTTCTCGAAATAATTGGAAAAATCTAGAAAACGGCAAAATACTAAGCGTATTATAGCAAGGCCAGTTCTGTTTGCGACTTCTGAGCCAGAAAAGAAAAATAAGCATGTTTAATTGCATCTTCTTCAAATATTTTTATATTGCTGAAGTCACCCAGACGTCAGCGAAAATTATTCTACAGGTTGTCCAAGTATTCAAAATACACATTTATATTTTCTGATTCCTTGTGAAAAACTGAATAGAAAATTATCAATAAAAAAATTAATTAAATGCATAATTACTGAGTAATTAGCAATTAAAAATTAACCAATAAAAAATGCGTTAGATAGCCGACAGTCCATGTGCCATCCCTGAGGGTGTGTGAGAATACAAGTTCAGATCGTAAATTTCCCTTCCGTTTATTTTCACAGGCGGTTTTGACTCTTGGTGCAACTTCACACTTGAACGAGATTAGAAAATTAAAAAGTATCTTTTTTGTAGCAACCAAATTAGAAAACATTGCTCGAAAAGTTTATTACCTTATAATTTATATTTTATATATTATAAATTATACCTTATTCTCCCTCATACCCTTAAATTCAAAGTTAAATTATACCTTATTATACTTTGTGATTACCATATACTCAAAATGCATGCGTTGTTTGAAATCTGTAGAATCCTCCTGAATTCTTAGCATTCTGCAGAATTCACCCAAATTCTGTAGAAATAATCACTTCAACATTTTTCTATTACACTGAAAACTTTTGAATTTAAGGAATTCATGAAACTCAAGGAATTAATGAAACTCAAGGAATTCATGAAATTCAAGGAATCTATGAAATTCGAGGAATCGACGGAAGAAACAGCTCGCGGCGGTTGGATGGTGCGTCTGTGACTAGACACAGAAATAATGTTTTTCAAATCCCTACCTCTTTCCAGTACTTCGTAGGGGCGGAAAGGCACCTCTGTGACTGGTCACAGAAATAATTTTTGTCAAAGCCCTATCCTCGCATCTCTCTGATCCTTGTTTTATGATTAATCACAGAAATAAGTTTCGCTTTACCCCTTACCTTTTCTATTTGTTTCAGTCTGCGTCGTCAACTAACAAGATGGCCGTTATTGCGGATCAAACACATGGGAGAAAAATGATTTTTTAAATATTTTTGCCGGCACTCTAGGCTTTATTCTTAAAATATGCTTCTCACCGATACCGAAAATTTTTTTTACCGGTACCGGCTTTGCATACACAACATTTTAAATACTGTAAATTGCTTCGAAATATCTGGAATTGTCCGAATTTTGATGCAATCATTGCAGTGTTTCTAATTCTTTCACAATTAGTCTAGTTAGTCTACTGCTAAGCTAACAGTCAATGAAAATGTACTTGTTAAGTGAATCCTGCAGAATTCTCACGAATTTTGTAGAATTCGCTTCAAGATGTAGAAACTGAGTCAGGTTTCTTTGTTCAAAAATAAGATTTTTGCATGTCTGCTTGAGGTTGAGGAGTAATCATTTTTATGAATTTGTAGAGCATAACTGACACATACGCTATGGAGTGTTCCCTGGATCTGTAAAATCGCGTACTATCATAAATTTACTTATTATTCACCGTAATGTAGTTTGATAAAAATTATTGTTCGCATCTCTAAAACCTAGCCAGTACGTTTTTAATAATACGGAGTACATGAAAGTTTTGTACACCAATGTAGGTAGTATGTGTCCTTATGGGAATACCCAGGACAAAATAAACTAATCGATCAATCAATAATCATCAATAGTAACTTGAATCCACTCTATATTTCCGAAACTCGTGTGCAGGTATGTCAAATAACGGAATGCGACTTGAGTAGCCGAATGTCTCATAAAGTTGCTTGAACTCAGACAGTGTCACTTGATATCCGTTGGTATCTCATATATTTGGCAATAGTCACTTGAATCCATCAAACGTCATAAGCATATCACGTGGAGTTGTGTAAAGTCACTAAATGTGACTTATATCACAGTAATGATACAAGATTGTCGATATGAAGAAAGGTGGCAATGGCTTCCAGAAACCGTTTACCGTGTTATGTTTGTGATAGGTTATTTCGGTCAGGTCTCTTAGCTTGAATTGATGGAAACGAAAACCCAGATAAGCGCGATATTGCCATCCACAGACGTGATGGTTTCGGTAGGCCACCACTTATTATCACACCTCTCGCGAGACAGTGCATTACTTGCAACCAATCTATTCGGATTGAAATAGCTGAAATCAAATGTGACCCCTCTTGTTGAAGGCTAAACGTGCTGACATAAACTGTGATTCATAGTTGTGTGGTTTGTGACGCTATTGTTGACATACACAGGCTTTTTTGGAAATTGGAGTAACCTCTTCATTTTATGGAACGTTTACGTCCCCGAAGACGTTAAATCCTGCAGAATTCACTTAGATGATCGGATTTTTGTTGTACATCTGTTGTTGCCTGGGTTGCAATCTATAAATAGGCCACGCGTGATTAAGGGGCAGCAATTGCAGGTATTTCTACAGGAGCTCCGTAACGTTGCAGTGACGAAAAGAGAGTTCCGGGCCAACGTCAACTGACTACAAAGCAAGCAAAAGAATCACGCCTAGTTACAAAAACAAGATGGATCGTGGAGGCTAAAAATGGCCACATTATCTTAACTTCGAAATTCTTTGCGCAAGTCATTCGTGCGCCTCACCTTCACCACCTTGGTGATTTTCATCGAATTGCTGAAGCAACAATCAATCTCTACCACCCTCTTATGTACATGGAAGGGGCTGCTGCAGATTTAGCTAAGCAATTGCTGGAGAAAGCCCACGAAGCAAATGTGTTCAAGGGTTGGTGGAAGCCGAAAATCTGCATCTCTGAGGTGCTGATATTTGATGGGTTCGATTGGAATTCTATGACGTACTTGACTTCCCGCGCTTAATTTTCGACTTCCTCAAGGATCTGACTGTCAGTATCTATCACGTTAAGTTAGCTCCCTCGTATATCCAGCATAAGTTACAGAGAGAAGGAGAATAAGTATTTCAGCTGGAAGTCTTGAGGGATCGATCTCGAGAAGGAATTATGCCGCGGCCTGGACTAATGAGATTCAAAGTTTTTTCACGACATCGGAATGCGACGAGGTACCAATTTGAGCTGCATACACGTAGAAAAATGATTGCTCAAAGTAAGAGGGTCAAAATTCAGACAGCCAGTCCGTTCTTCTAGATGATCTAGAGAGCCATCCAGAATTGTTTTGACATCGTCGGAAAGGCTCCCATTTTATGACCAGTGTAACTGTTATAAGGAGGTTAGACTCACTATCAGGGATAAGCAAGGTATTATTTTGGGATAGCCAATACGATCATCTTGTTTTCAATCATTTCGACCATCCACGGAAGAGCAAATGACGCAACCCGGTGGGCCAACCTGATTAGTTATTGTTAGCGCGTTCATTTTAAATGATTAAATGTGTAGTCAAATGTCACAAAAAATCATAAATGTAAAGTCCACAAAGAATGTTAGGAACAATTGTAAATTTATATTTCGGTTGAAATAGACATTCGTATTATATATTCTAAAATATATATTCTGAATAGATATTCCAAAATAGACATTATTATTTATTATTTGCTGTACAAAGTTGCCTTCCCCATTCAATCATTTCAAATAAACGCGCGGTACTTAACCAATCCGGTTGTAGGAGCGGTGCATGCAGTGTGAAAGGATACGAGATTCGGAAGCACCGTGCTCTTGACTCTAGAGCATTTTCAGAGTGAGTGAATGTCATTGAGCCGTTCAGCATCACATTTTCTGATTATTCGAAGTAAACCTTTTTTAATAAGTTTAAACAGCTTTTCGAAATTTCTAACATTCGTGGAGAATGTAGTGTATTCGCGAAAACATGATGGAAAGTGAATTAATCTTATTCTTTTGAATTTTCAACGTCAAATTTGATGCTTTTAAGGGATTTAGGATAAAGACGTAACTGGATGTTCAGCTATCAACCTGTTGTCAGCGTGTCGTTTCAAATTGAATACGTGGAAAAAATGTCAGCATTCATTGATGATGCAAAAAGTAACGAGATGTCGGATATTGGTTTCTGAATTCACTCCAATGTTTAAAATCTTACAATTCAGTGTTACACCGTGCCGTGCCCTTATCCTTTCGTGCGCCGAAAAATATATCGTCAATGTGCACTCTTTTCGATGGAAGAATTGGCATGGAAGAAGAATTCTGTAAAAGGTACATTATATTGCTTGACATGAACTAGTTGATCAGTGCCCAATTGCAGCCACATGTTAGTATTAAGCGATTCCGCTCAAATTTGGTGGAGATCATTTTGTTTGGTCATTCCGACAAAATGGGGGGCTGAGACCAAGAAGAATCGAAAATCGAAAAATAAGGAGTACCCTGATGAATACATCACATTTAGTATCATTTTGTAATTCACTTTAATGATAGTCATATTCTTTAAGTAAAGAAATTTGCATTTCAAGACCAAAATTTTCAGTAATCACTTTAGCAAACTTCTCAACATGCGTATCAAGTAATTTACCAGATTCTCCTTCAGAATTAATATATTTATTTATTCTAAGTTTGAAATCATTTTTATTTTTCTATTATAACAATTATTAAAAGCAAATTAACCTAAACTTCCAAATAAAATATAAATTTATATCTTTGATAATGAACCGATTAAATGAAGTTAACTTTAAGTGAAGTTAAATCGTAATTATACGACTGCCTCATTCGAAGACATTACACTTGCAGTATCGTCTCATGCCGATCGCGCCACCACAATTCAGAGATAAAATAAATGATATCGGGGCCCTGCATTTTCCTTTGTCACTGACTTCACTATCACATTAAGTTTAGAGATGCGTGGGAAAATTGTCCACGGAATTTTGTTTCCCTGCTCGGGAGGGAAAGGAAAAAATTAAAGTATGGGAGGGGTGTAATCTCTTCGAACGAGGCAGTCGTATGATTACGATTGAACTTCACGTACAGGTGAGTTCATTTAATCGGTTGATTAAACTTCTTGCCTCGTTCTCGGGATTATAATAAGTAATCAATAAAACCCAATGAATGTTTCAAATAATTTGCTGGGTATCAGAAATTTGTATTATCATAGAAATATATCAAACAATATTACATAACTTCATAAAATCAAAATTTTGTATAGAGCTACATCACATCAACTCATAAAGTCAAAATGTTTTCTCATTAAAAACTCATAATTTCATAAGCACATATTCTCATATATATCACATAAACTTATAGAATCAAAATGTTTTCTAACTCAAAACTCATAATTTTATGATCTCATGATCTCATGTATATCACTGTGATCCCGAATACTGTAAACAAATATTAGTATTATAGGTTCATAAAATTGAATCCTAATTTGTAAAATATCTAAATAAAATTTATTACGTCGAGACAAATATATCATTCATGTAGTGAAGTAAAACGATAATTATTATTATTATATTAAGGAACAATGTGTAAATATCTTTCTTGAATAACAAAAATACTTTGACATATTCAAAACAACATGTTCTAAAATCAAACAAATGTTAATAACATTTGAAACCACTTTGAAGTCAATAGAATTATTTCTTAAGTGTAAATATTCCTTCTTCTTTATAAATTCTAAAATATCAATTAAGTTAACTTCAATAAGATTATTTTAAAAGAAAATCCTTACGTATAATATTTACGGCTATCGAATTATCCAGCTTGATATTTATGTATTAAGCATTCATTGCGAAAAGAAATGAAAAAATGTAAATATTCTTAATGAAATAATTCTGAAATCGGAGCACTTAGCTATTAACAATTCACGATTTGAGATACAAGTTTATAAAATGTAAATCATGATTTTTTTAAAAATTATTTTATTCTTTATTTCTGGAGTGGAATTAGGAATTTTTATTCTTAAATGATTGTAAGTTATTTGACAAAATAGTTTTTTCAGAAATTTAAATTTCAGACACCAAGTGAATTTTCAGTTATAAAGATTGTTGATGAAATGTAATGAAAACTTGATTTATAGAAACAATTGTTAGTGACATTTTTCAAATGCGTAGGGAGTCAAGCGTCATTTTCCGAATTTCTTCTTGAAAAATAATTGTTTTAAATTCAGCGGGAACATATAAATTAAGAGCATTAATAGAAAGACAAATACAGAAGCTCCATCAATCGGTGATACAAACAGAGTTACAATCAAAACAAAGTGTGGTGTTGCAGATGGATAAAGGGGAGATGAATAGTGAGAGAGATGGAGAAACTTGTAACATATATGAAGACCAAGAAATCAGCAAGGAAAATGACAGGGACGGCAGAGAGAAGGGATCACAGGACCTAAGAAACAACAGAGATTTTCAATTGTCGGAAATTGACAGTAAAACTAGGGAAGCAAAGAGACCAGGAAGAACAACGATGAATCGCAAAATACCCAGGAAGTTGACGAAAGAAGAACTTGATCGAGAAATACAAGAAAGAAGAGACAGGAAAAATCATATAATAATCAGAGGATTTAGGCCAATCCGAAGGAATATCGGAGAAGGTATAAAAGCGACCTTGAGAAGAGCAATTGGAGTAGAAGCATAGGTCAGAAGGATGAGGTCCAAAAATGAAGATATTTAAGTAGACTTGAATTTTTAGAAAGATAAAATGGCTGTGATGAGAAGAAAATCCAAACTCAGAGGGACCAGCATCTGGATTGCGGATAACTTGACCGCTAGAGAACTTGAAATCCAGGATTGGATCACCAAAGTAGCAGAGGAGGCAAGGTGTCAAGGGAAAGCAACTAGAACGGGCTATATGAAATGGAAGATTGAGGAAGAATGGTTCTTCTGGAACGAGGAAGAAGGCGGACCCAGCAAGAATCTTTTTCGAAACCACGGCATCTAAAACTATCAGGGGTGTGTCGTGGAATATTTCAGGAGTAAATAAGGTAGAACAGGCATGAGATTTTTTTAAGGGGTTTCAGTTCATTGTATTAGAAGAAACTTGGTCAATGAAAGAGTCTGAGGATCAGTTTGTTAAAAATTTACATGAAGATTAGATTTGGGTAACAAAGCCGACAGAAAAAGTTCATAATAAGGGGAGAGCAAAGGGAGTGCATTTAATAGGAATTAAGAAAAATTGGGTAGAAGGCGATTGGAAGTTCGAAGAATGGAACTACAGATTACAGAGGAGAGTGGAGAGATTCAGGATGAGAGCGACAGAGAAAATTTACGAAACTCGGAAGATGGGTTGGTGAATGAGGAGGGTAAAAAACTCTTGAATATATGTGAAGAATACGTGTTAAAAATTCTTAATGGTTGTACACAGGATGACAGAAAAGGCACATTCACTCATAGTTGCGAAACTGGCGGTTCGGTCTTAGATTTAATTGTTTTAAAAGAAGACGAGGGGGTGAACCCAATAGCGGAAATAAAAGTTTAAGCTAGAATCGAGTCAGATCACATGCCGGAATCTCCTATATGGAGTCGGAATTAAACGAAAAACAGCAACCGCGTAAAGTACGTGATATGGAAAAAGAGAAAAAATTATTTTGGGACGAAGAGAAATCAGAAGAATTTGAGAAAAAAATGGAAGAACTGTGGGAAACGAGAGTAGAGAAAGTTACGAGAGAAGAAAGATGGGAGGCAATAATCAATTGTATGAAAAAAGCAGCAACAGAAGAGGGAATGATTAAGACGGTTGAGTCCGACAGCAGGAATTCTAAGAAAAAGGTGGGATGGTTTGACGAAGAGTGCAAAGAACAGAGGAAAGAAGTGTGCGATGCATTAAAAAAGTTTCTAAAGGTAAAGGGGGAATTGGAGCTTGAGAAACTATGGGATGGAAAGAAGAAGTTAAAAAGGTTTATACAAGGAAAAAAGGAAACAAAGAAAGGAAGAAAATTGGAAAGAGGTCGAAAATAGTAGAAAATCTGGTGATTTTTGAAAAGCAGTTAAAAAGTTTAGACCAAAGAGGAGAGGTATTGTAAAAGGGGAAAACATTAGTTTAGAAAAATGGAAAATTCACTTTGAAAAAGTATTAGGAAGCGAGGGTGGAATAAGCCAGAATCTTCAAGCACCAATGAGGAATAGGGACAAAGGGAGCGGGCCGATAGAGATTGAAAAAGAGGGAGCTCTAACGGAGAGTGGAGAAGAGCTAAACGAAACCGAAGAGGGACGAATCAATGGAAAAATCAAGTTTGAAGAATTTTTTGATTGCATGAAAAATATGAAAAGAGGTAAAACACCAGGGGAGGATGGGGTGTCAATCGAATTCATTCTAGGGATACCGAAAGTGTGGGCGACAGAAATGCACGAAGTAATAAATGATTTATGGGAAAATGGGGACATGATTGAAGGATGGGAGACAGCTAGAATAGTTCCAATATTTAAGAATGGGGATGAGAAAGATACGGGAAACTACAGAGGAGTATCGCTGCTCGATTTAGGATAAAAGATATTAGCGGTTATCTTGGACGCGAGACTGGGAGAATGGGTAGAGGAAAAGAGATTGATCAGGGAAAGTCAGGCAGGCTTTAGGAAAAAAATAAGTACACATGACCATATATTTGTCTTGAACTCTCTGATATACAATAACTTAAAAAAAAGGGAAAGCTACATGTAGCATTTATAGATTTTAAAAAGCGTTTGACACAGTCGACAGGAATATTCTTTTTGAAAAACTTGGGAAGCTAGGTATCAAGGGGAGAATGCTTAATATGATCAAGCATATTTACAGTAACACATCTTATGAGGTAGTAACCAAAGAGGGAATCTCAGAGAAGTTTAAAACAAAGAGAGGGGCAAGATAAGGATGTCCCGCGAGCCCGATCCTCTTCAACATTTTCTTAGACGACATAGATCATGAGCGGGTTAAAAGAAATGAATGGAGAACCGTAATTTGGAAATCAATTGTTTTCACATTAAAATTCCCGGATGACTTAGCGATCATATTAGATCAAGCGGGCAGTCTACAAGAAATGCTGAACACGCTGGAAAGGTATGTTGATAAAAATAAATTAGGAGTGAATGTCAAGAAAACCAAGATGGTAGTGTTTAAGAAAAGAGGTGGGAAGAAAGCTGGAGAAGAATGGAAGTTTAAAGGAGAACCACTAGAAGTATTGGATATGTTCAAATATTTAGGCTTTTGGTTTCATCGAGCGGATGTTTCAAGAAACACCTAGCAGCCTTGGTAGGCAAAGTGCAAAAATCTATCAACGAAGCGTGGGGTGTGATGAAAAGGGCAGGATTCAACGCGTTAGAGAGAAGGCTTGATCTACTGGATGTGTTAGCAGGGTTGCTTTACGGAGTTGAAATATGGGGATGGAGGAGAAGGGAAGAAATTGAGAAAGTTCAGAGTAGATACACAAAAATTATCATGGGATTGGACAGAAATACTCCTGCATATATCTGGAAAATAGAGACGGGAAGAAGAAGCGTAGAAATTGAGACCAGAACAAGGGCGAGTAACTATCATCATGAAGTACTAGAAATGGACGAGGATAGGTTACCAAGAATTTGCCTGGTAGAGGAGATAAGAGGGTGGATTAACCGAAATCCTTCAGCCTGGGGAAAGGAGTTGGTGTCAGCATTTGAAGAAGTAGGAGATGGTAAAACATTGAGGATGATATGGGAAGGCAGAAATCTGGAAGAGGTGTCAGGAAACTTAGGAAAAGGGGTTTTGAGGAAAATGGAACAAGATTGCCAGTCCGATTGGCAAAAGATTGATAAGTCCAATTATTGTCAACTATATAAATGTATAACGGATAGGATTGACAGGCAAGAATATTGGGATACAAAAGATATCAAAGGGATAGACAAAGAACAGTGGGCTAGGTTAAGGTGTGGAAATGTGGACAAGGCAGAAAATAAGGGTTATAAGGACTTGGACTTGTTATAAGCATTGGGAAGAGGAGGAAGATATAATTCACATTTGGAAAAGCAAAAAAGCTAGGCATCTTATAGCAAGTGAAACAATCCAGGAAGTGGATGGGTGGTTGGTGGATGATAGGGTATTCTAATATACGGATTTTACTGATCGCTTATGCCAAAAGCTAAAAGAAAGACCGAATCCGGGGGTGTGCAAATATGTGAGAGAGTTCGAAATATTATCCAAAGAGATAAGCCAGAAAACAGGTAGTGTTACGATTTTAGATACGGATAGCGAGGAAGCGAATGCAAGTTAGAAAAGCTGTGAATAGGTTCGAATTGAAGTGCAAATGAAATTTATAGGTCTAAGAGAAAGCAGAATAAGAACTTTGATTTACGTACACACACAAAGAGTGTGTATTTGGAAGAAATAAAATAGTTTTTACAAATAATAAAATTTCCGAATCAAAAGAGTAAGTTTTCTGTCAAAACTAATTTTTGAACAAAGTAAATGAATTCTAAATTTCTTCCTGAAAAAAAAAAAATTATTTTAAATTCAGCAGGAACATATCAAAAAAGTGAAAGTGATTTTTTCTTATATTTTCTACATTGCTACTATTACGGACTTCAGTTTTCTTGCAGGAAATGACTCAATCGTGATGTATAAAATAACTTTCTGAATATTTTAAATAAAAACGACTAACTAAATTCATCAAATAATTTTAAAACAGAAGATGAATTTATTGTAATACAGCCTCCCATGAATGAAAGAAAAGGAGAATATACTTAAGATTTTAGTCCTCTAATAGTCTTATATCCGTCGTCAAGAATGTTGTTGATAATTATTTCATAAGTAAGGACAGCGAATCTCAAATTTTATTTGAGTCGACTTGTAGACTGAAGTCGAGGTACAAAAAGTAGACAATTGTATAAAATAAACTCAATCATTTAGAAGTACAATCAGAGAAAATGAATGGTTGCATTGAAACTAAGAAATAAAGTTTATAAATTAAATTTTTAAAATTTTCAATTTGTATTCATTTTATCGAATTTTTCTTAAATTTCACTGAATTCGCTTCAATTTAACTGAAATCAGGATACACAAAGTGGACAATTGTAGAATTTAACATCAATCATCTAGCGGTTATTTGTTCAGAAAACGTGTTCTAACGATTTTAGCGTATGAAAAATTTACTTTGAAAACTTCAAATAGTTAAGTTGTAGAGAATGTACAAACCGACAAAATAAGACATCATTTATTCAATTTCAACCATTTTCAAAAAAAATGGTAGAAAGCGATAATAAAAACAATTTAATTGTGAACACACACTTTTGAAATAAATGTTTTTCTTAAATCGAAAAAATTTTTCAATTAAAATATTGTGTTTTATTTAAAATTGCATTATCAGTAATATTATTTCAATCCTTAAAATCATAGAAATGCTAATTTTTTCGGAAATCCGATTTTTGACACAAGTACATACTTTAATAGCAGGTTAAAAAATAATTCGATCTCGAGTGTTTCCATTTTGTTTGTATTTATAATTATATGGTGCTCATTTTTAAGAGCACTTAGCTTCCCGTTAGCAAATGTATTTGCTTCCTCATAGAGGAAGCATTAGTTATTTTTTTCAATAATAAACAAACCGAAGCCTTCATTTTAAAAATGAAAAATTACAGAATGATACAAAAAAGATTTTAAATACAAAGACAAATCAGACAAATCAAATCTTGTGTTCGAAATAATAATTTTTTGAGCTGGAAAAGGGAAAGGAACAGTTCTGTCGCACCCTATCCCTTTCCCAGCTTTATGATTTCTTCACAAAAATTGTCATAATATTACTCCATATTTGAAAATTTATGATCAAAAAGTCTTTTTTATTCATGCACCAACTTTAAATTATGTCGATGGAAAAAGTTCTTCTGTTTGAAACTTATGATTCGGATATTATAAATGAGCAGAACTTCCCTAATCTTCAATAAAGTGTATTAAAAAAATGAGGAAGCTCATTTTTCTCTCAGGCTTAAGATGGTTATTGCCCAATATGTCGAAGACATTCCTGGTTAGAGATGGATTTTTTGTCTTTTTAAATATCAAGCACGGGGGTTTCCCGGTATATATTATCAGTCACGGACGCATTATTATAATGCAATCAAGTGACCTGATAAGAGCATGTGCCCTGACATATTGGGCAAAGCCTGGTTTCTACCCCATTATTTACGGACTGGGTTGCAGTCAAGTGCATGATGGGGGGACCTACAGCTTAAGGTGGGTTCCGAACCACCAGAACCTCGGTAAAGGTACATAGAAAAATTTCAAGAGGTACCGGCTCAGGGATCGAACCCGGGACCTCTGAGGTGAAGTCCGAGCGTCTAACCAACTGAGCCACCGAGGCTCTGAAGTGTATTATTATTATTATTATTATTATAGATCAATCAATTTGCCTCGAATCAAGAGATTTTTTCCGTTCTTGCATCAATTTTGAATTATGTCACTGAAAAAAGTTTCAGTATGAGAAACCGTGGTTTCAAATATTATGCAATTTCACAATTTCCATACTCTTCAATAAAATGTATTAATATTATAGGTCAATCGATTCGTCTAGAATCAACACATCTTTTCTGTTCTTGCATCAACTTTGAATTATGTTAATGGAAAAAGTTTTACTATAAAAAAACGATTTTCAAAATATATAAATTACCATAACTTCCCTACTCTTTGATAAAATGCGTTACTATTGTAGGTAAATCGATTCCTTTCGAACCAAGGAATCTTTAACATCCTATCATCAACTTTTAATTATGCTAATGACAAAAGTTTTACTATAAAGAACCGTATTTTCAAAATATATAAATTATCATAACTTTTCTACTCTTTGATCAAATGCATTATTATTATAGGTCAATCGATTCGTTTTGAACCAAGGAATCGTTTATATTTTTGCATCAACTCTGAATTATGCTAATGAAAAAAGTTTTACTATAAACAAACGATTTTCAAAATATATAAATTACCATAACTTCCCTACTCTCCAATAAAAAGCGTTATTATTATAGGTCAATCGATTCGTTTCGAACCAAGGAATCTTCAACATCCCTGCATCAACTGTGAATTATGCTAATGACAAAAGTTTTACTATAAAAAACCGTATTTTCAAAATATATATATTATCATAACTTTTCTACTCTTTGATAAAATGCATTGTTATTATAGGTCAATCGATCCGCTTCGAACCAAGGAATCTTTTAAATTCTTACATCAACGCTGAATTATGCTAGTGAAAAAAGTTTTACTATAAAAAAACGATTTTCAAAATATATAAATTACCATAACTTCCCTCCTCTTCAATGAAATGTATTAATATTATAGGTCAATCGATTCGTTCCGAACCAAGGGATCTTTCATATTCTTGCATAAACTTTGAATTATGCGAATGAAAAAAGTTTTACTATAAAAAACCGATTTTTAAAATAATATTGAGTGCTAGAAAAAAATGCAATGAATATTTTTATAAATCCTTCGGTCAGTTTCAAGATATTAGTGAGGAAAATAAGCTCTCCAAATTTCATCATTTTATTTGCAACCGTTGTCTAGTTATCGTGTTCACAAAAAAGCGTGACATCCACACATCCACACATCCGCACACACATCCACACATCCACACACACACACACACACACACACATCCGGACAATTGCTTAGAACATTGTATTAGACATTTTTAAATTAGGGAGGGTTCCATTAAATGAATTTAAAAATTTTGAAAAATGTTACCCTTACAAAGCTTCCTCTATGAGGAAGCAAAATACTGTGATGGCATTATTGCTAATTCTCCGTACTATTCTCACATTCTCATTATAATGATGAGATCTTAGTTTCATGTGATAACTAACCATCACTGATTTCTTCAAATCTCCACTTCTCAAGACCCCCTGAATTCGAAAAAAAACAGTCAGATTCCGCATATATTCTGAAAGACTAATCCGATTAGGTTTCGCTTTGGTACACGTTTTTAGGGACTACGAAGGAAGATCCAGGTCGTCAACCAGCATTTTTTGACCAACGGTTATGGCTTTAACCATCAAAAATCGAAAATTTCATTTAACGTTCTCTCTATGTAGGATACTATAAGAGGTGAATAAAAAAAATTGAGCATTTAAAAAAGGTCTACAAATTTGATTAATCACTTTTTGATAGGACGCGAATTTTTCGTTTCAATCATTAAAAATAACATAAAAAATAACAAAATTTAATGTTTGGATAAACAAAACAAGCTACGAAAAAAATTAAAAGATAAAAGTTGTTCACCCAAAAAAGTGATACAATTCTTTTTTTAAATTATTTTTGAAAGGATGCCCAGTTTTTTTTTTAACTTGAAAAATAATATTTATGAAAAAAATTTAATTTTTGGAGAAACGACACAAGATACGGAAAAATGTATTTAACGTAAGTTGTTTATCTACAAGATATCTAAAATTTCTTAATAATAATTATTGATAGGCGAATTTTTTTTCATCATAAAAAGAAATATTGAAAATAAAATATCAAATTTCTGGAAAAACGACACAAGATACGACAAAAAATGTAAAAAACTGAAGTTGCTCAACCAAAATAGATCTATAAATTGCTTACAATTTTTTTTATTGAATTATATTAAAAATGAGAAATTAGCTTTTGGAGAAAAACGACACAAGATACAAGAAAATGTCATTGAAAAAAAATTATCGCTTGAATTATATCCACAAATTTGCTAGTAACCACTTTAGGCTAGGACACGTATTTTTGGTTCAAATCGAAAAAAATGGTATAGAAAATAAACAAGTTGAGTTTACGGCGAGAAATGACACAAAATGCAGTAAAATGTTTAATAAAAATAGTGTGTTTTTTTTTGTTTCTGCTACGACGCGCACTTTTTTAATGATAAAAACAAGACAATAAAAATACTTCTGTTTCAATATCTATGTATATTATGAATTGTAATAATATACATTTATTCAAATGTTAAATTTTTCGGGGTAGCTGAAATAAAAGTTAGTACAAAATAAGGAATAAATATTAAAGTAAATATGTCAAATTAAATTTCTACTTTATTTTGAAATATCTGAATAAGCAGTCTCGGATAAAGGTATAGAAATGAATATAATATACATTTTATATAACAGAGTTGAACATAAATTGGAAAAATTCACATTTGGGATAAAATCGAGAGCGAATCACAAGATGCGTGATGAGAATATGCTTGTCAAAGCGGAAGAAGCTTCAATAAAGGCGAATTCACCATCACCAAATCACAGATAATACCAAAATATTCATATCCTTTCAATTTTTCGAATTTTTATGCACATCAGCCGACAATTTTTTCGAATAAACACAAAAATTAATTCACTTTTTTCGTTTCGAAAGAAAATGATATTTAGAGGTGGCGTAAGTTTCATGAAGTTTAATACGTATTTCTCATAAGAACAAAATACGTTTTTGTAAATTTCATTTAGAATCGTCCATATTAGATGACACTCAACATTAGATTAGCATATAGATGAACATCAGATTAGCTGACGCTCAACATTTCGCTTCAATATTGGCCATAGAATACGCATAAAATATAAGTTTTGAAATATTACGCCCATAAGTCTGTTTTATAGGGTTCCAAACAAACCCCATCAGTCAACAAAAGGTATGCGAGTTTCTCGCGCTCATTATGATTTTTGTGCAGTTTTCTACATGCAAATTGTCTCTCATACATGAAATATTACTTCATACTGATAATTAGATGTTTACATACATTTTTGAAACAATTTATTAATATTTTTAGTAATTTTCTCTTAGAGTTGAGATAAAAAGTCAGTTCAAACAATTTGTTATTTTTGTTAATAATATTCTCTTTAAGTATTGTCAGAAATTGCGTTTTTTTTTAATTTCCTACTTCTTGTCCACTTTTTATTTGGAGTGACCTAATATTCAATTCAGTTTAGCAAAAATAATTGTTTAAAAAAATTATTATTGTTTATAGCCATCTTCTTCCATATTACTACAAGATATTTGCGGTTTTTTTCTTAAATTTCTATCTTTCCTTCCTCTTTTCACATAATAAGGTAATAATTATTGCAACTCAACAGAAATAGTTGTTTAAACAATTCGTTATTTTTTTTAAACTATCTTCTCTCACATATGTGCTAGAAAGTTGATTTTTTTTTAATATTCAATTTTGCTTTGCCTTCTTAGTTATGAACCAATAATAAATAAACATCACAGAGAATCATGTTTTCAACAATCTCTTCCTTTTTTATGAATGTATTTTCCTGAAATGAAAGTGATATTCATAAAATGGATATCTAAAATTAATTCTCTTCTTACTAGAGACGAAAGTCAGAAACAGTATTCACTACAAGTGAGAGAGAGACCTTGTCCCGTGAAATGTTATAATAAATCGATTATTTGTTTGAGTTCTATTTAATTTTTATACATATATATTATCATCGACGAGACGTATTTTTATCAGGACAGGAAGGGGGGGGGGGGTTGCTAATTTTAAACTATGTGGAATATTGGAATTTGTTGTAATTTAAAACGAAAGTTTTATAAGTCATTTACAGTCATAGTCCTCTCACCTACTCTTAATTATTCCATTCTTTGTTCCTTTTTCCTCTTGTGTGAGATAGATTATCTGTTGAAATTAATTTTTTTTAATATTGGCAAAAGGAATAAAATAATTCACTTGAAAAATACAGTACTATTTGAAAAATGATTTTTGTTGAGGTTCTCTCATTATTTCTTCTTATTGACTAAAAAGTCTGAAGGACAATAGAGATTGGAGAAAAACAACTTTATAGCATTACTCTAAGAGAAGATAGTTATAAACAATAATCAATCGTTTGAATAAGCATGTTTGTTAACTTGCATTAATTCTTACCTCACTAATTGAAAATTTGACAAAAAGTGTAAAATTGTTGAGAAAAACTATAATTTTCTATCATTATTTTGAGAGAATGTAATTGACAATAATAATAAATTGTTCGAACAATAATGTTTATTAACAATAATTTAGTATTACTTCATTCTAATTGAAAATTAGACAAAAAGTGGAAATTTGTTTTAAAAACCGCGACTTTCTAACTCTATTCTAGAAGAATATTGCTAAAAATGATAATAAATTTCACGAAAAATCTATGTAAACATCTAATTATCAGTACAAAGCAGAATTTCACGCATTAGTAACAATTTTCATTTTAAAAAATTGCAAAACAGTTATAATTAGCGCAAAGAATTCTCAAAACCCATTTTTCACTCATGAGATTTTTTTGGGACCCTATAAAACTGACTTATGGGGGTGATATTCAAAATATATTATTCTATACCTTCATATTCTATGGCTAACTGTAGAGAGATATGTTCAGTTCCAACTCGATTCAGCTAACATTGACGCTTCTGATTAAAATTTACGTAAACGTCTTTCTTCCCCAGTGTGCACTGTACGAGCGTTTGGATTTTCCAAGAGATAATGTCAAGAAAACTCATACGAAGTTCTAAAAATGTGCTAGGTATTTTGGGGAATTTTCCCGAAAATAACTTTTAAAAAATTTCGTAATTATCGAAATAAGTATTTATCTAGAATGATCCATTTCTCTTTCATGCATTAAATGAACGTTTCTTCCAACAAATATTGATAACACAAGGTTCCTATTCTATTAGGAAAACTATCAATAGTTGAGAAGAAGTTTCCTATTCCATGTCCGGTTATTTCCGAATTTGTACTGTTGAAATACATTTAAGAATTGAAAAATTTCCAAAATATTTTAGGGTATCCTTGTTTTTGACTTATTGGAGAAACCTTACACAATATAATTGTTCTCAATGATTGATATAATACTTGTCCACAAAAATTGGAAAAATATATTTTGTAACTGTAACAGGAAAACTACAAATTATTGAAAAAAAATTCTCATTATATTTCAGTTATTCACTACTTTATATTGGTAAAATTACTCAACAAGTAGGAGAATTCATGACAAATAATAATGGAGATATGTCCTTCGAAAATTATGAATTTGATAAGTAATAAAAAAATTACAAATCTTACAGAAAAATAAATTTTTTTATATTAAATAAGGAATTTGACTCCCAAAATTGTTGGAAAAATTTTCGATATCTATCGAGAATGTAGCATTTTCTGACAGTCATTAAAATAAAACCATTTGAGGTCACGAAAGTTATTTTTAGATGTTTTGAAGTATTTTTTGTTCTCCATGCTTTTTCAAAAGAAGGTCACTTCAATTGAAGGCTTACTCAAATTCCGTTAAGTAAATGTGTCACTAGATTGTATAAAAGCCCGCCACGCTTATCACAATTTTACATTCGTTTCCAAATCCACGAAAGATTTTTAATAGTTTCGTAAATCATAAACTTTACAAATTTGAATTAAGACACAAGTGATTCTACTCTGAAATACGTAAGAAATGGTGCCGCGGATGTTGATCTGCGCTACTATATTCATTATAGCCACACCAGCATTGGCTATCTACGAAAAGGGTGAAGCCGGCGGACATGGTTGTGGCAGCAGAACGGCAATGGCTGATGCAATAACTAGCGGGCCATGGCGATTTGCTACTTGGAGCGGACAGGTGCAGGCTGATTCTGGGTATGCGGGTTGGACCATCAAACGTATTGTTGTTGAGAACGTAATTCCCCAGCAGGGGCGACCATCTGCGAGGCAAACCGCGGGTGGTATAGGTGAACACTTTGTGGACATGAAAATCACTGGCCCATGGATGAAAGAAGTCCATTCTATCATTCAGATTTATTGTCAGCCGCCTCCTGATTCTCCAAGACAACGTGGATCGCCAAATCCGAATGATTTCTCGTAGTTCACTACACCTTATATTCCTACACAGACTGGACATCTCTATCCTTTTAGGCAACACTATTATGAACGGTAAACATTCTGGACATTCTTAAGAACCCACAGTGTTGTTAACTCGTATCTTCATACTGCGTACATACATTTCCTTTCAGTGATTGGTTCTATATTCAAATAATTAATCTTTTTCAAAATCGTGTGTTAAAAAACTGTGTAACAAAAATGTTGTTTTGTGTGTCATAGAGTGAATTAGTATGCTAGTATAGATATTCTATATTATTTTCAATCGTGTTTAATTAGTTAATAATGCCTCTTGTTGAAACTCTAATGAGAAAATACTGATTGGCGGTTTTTTGTCCACTCTGATAAGCATGTAAATCAGAAAATAGTTTGTGTGAAAGCTTTTCACAATCGCCAGATGTTTATACTCATCGTGACAGAAAATAATTAAATATCAATCTCGTTGCGGGTACTTGTGTGTTGAAGTATCATAACATGTGTCTAATCTAAAAATAACAAACTTTGGTTTGGAAATTATCTGAATTCTTTAGCTAGGAAAAAAAATAAATCCCACACTATTTGTTTGCCTTAACCCACTTCAGAAGTACTTGCAACCAGCAGTGGTTCCACAAATTGTGCGTCTTTTTCCAATATGCTGGCCCCATCCAACCTACCTTCTTTCTTCCGGGTTGAAAAGAGACGCACGATTTCTCGATCCGCCACTGCCTGCAACGATGCTTTGACTATCTGAAGGTAAGTTTCATTGTAGCGAGATCGAACACAGAAATAAGTGTTGGATTTATATTTCGTTTTTTCCCTCTAGCGACAGAATTCAGATAATTTGAAAACCAAAGTTTGTAATTTTTTAATGAGACACATTTTATTATACTCCAACACCAGCAAAGGATTCGGGTATTCGGAAAGGATTCGGAAAGGGTGGTGGTTTTTAGTGGGTCCCTTGGTGACATTATTATAATGACAAAGTTGATTTTGTATAATGTATAATTATACCCAAGGTATAATTGAATATTATATATGTCAGGGTCATTGTAGTGATGCGACTAAGATCCCCACACTACCGAGAAGTGCGGACCCTTCTCGGTGCGTTCTTGAACGTTTTCCACCTTCCCTCGTAAAAAAAAAAAAAAAAAAAAACACAAGCACAGGATGGTGGCATGTAAACTTATCCTTGCGTTTATATTGACTATAAAATTGGTTATCAATGCAGTTCTATTCTCTAATGTCAAGAAGGTAGTACTTCCATCGCACGAATTAGTTCTTGGATCAAGAGTTCCATACGACCGACTTCTTCTACAAAAATTTATATATGTACCAGTGTGACAGTCTAGAAATTAAACTCTTTTAACTTGAATATAAGATAGTTATGCTTATTCGACCGAAAGATATACAGTGACCTGTTCGTAGACAGGGCGCAAGGACTACTGAGGCCCCGAGAGCCTTGTGTAGGCATCGTAGGCAGACTACCCTTAGCTAGAATCTATGAGAGGGGAGAGTGGTGAAGTACAAGTATTACTTTCATTGTAGGTAGATCGAACACAGAAATAAGTGTTGGATTTATATTTCGTTTTGTTTTTGTCTAGCGAAAGAATTCAGATAATTTACAAATCAAAGTTTGTTATTTTTAGATAAGACACATTTTATTATAATCCAGCACACGCGAAGGATATGTCATGTAAACTTATTCTTGCGTTTATATTGACTATAAAATTGTTTGTCAATACAGTTCTATTCCCTAATGTCAAAAAAGTAGTATTTCCATCTCACGAATTAGTGCTTGTATCAAGAGTTCCATACGACCGACTTCTTGTACAAAAATTTATATATGTACCAGCAAAACTATTTAGGACTCTTACACATGTTGAGGCTATACGTATTCTGAAACAAGAAACCATTACTAGATTCAAATTTGTAAATAAAAAAAATGATGTGCGTGGGGCAAGTGTTCAATTAAACAAAGTAACTGGTAATGGTCAGGCTTACAGTGATGTGCCTGTGAAGTTCAATAGTAAATTCAATAACAGCATTCATTACAGCGTGAGATTGTCTGGTCATGAACCAAATTGCATTTCTTCAATTAGAACAACATAATAAGGCCATTAAGGCATTACATTTTGTTAGTGCGTTGGAATTTGTGTGCGTGTGTGTGTGTATCAATGTATATTACTATGAAACTGATTTTCAATAATGAAAAAAATGTATCTTGACATAGTTTGCCATTTATTTATTTCTTCTAACTCATTTGACAATAAGTATACCTATTATAGATTTACAATTTAATAGTATGTATATGAGAGATCAGAAGCAGCTTTAACATTTTTTAAGTCAATTTTTCAGCAATATCGGTTACTTGGTTTGAAGCGTTTTTACTGCCAAATGCAACAATTACTTCATTTTTTAGATTGGTCAAACTTTTCTCGAAATAATTGGAAAAATCTCGAAAACGGCAAAATACTAAGCGTATTATGGCAAGGCCGGTTCTGTTTGCGACTTCTGAGCCAGAAAAGAAAAACAAGCATAATTAATTGCATCTTCTTCGAATATTTTCATATTGCTTAAATCACCCAGAGGTCAGAGAAAATTATTCTAGTGGGTGCCCAAGTATTCAAAATACATATTTATATTTTTTGATTCCTTGTGAAAAACTGAATAGAAAATGATCAATAAAAAAATTTGATTGAATCCATAATTACTGAGTAATTAGCAGTTAGAAATTACCCAATAAAAAAATGCGTTGGATAGCCGACAGTTCATGTGCCATCTTTTTCGTAGCAACCAAATTAGACAACATTGCTCGACAAGTTAATGACCTTCTTATATTTTTTATATTATAAACTCAAATGCATGAGTTGCTTGAAATCTTTAGAAGTTTCGAGAAATACTTGGATTCAGTCCCAAATACCGAGAATCAATGCAGCCAATAATTGAGGAAAGTGGTCAAATAGCTTAGCAATTGTTTAACAATTTATTGAATTTGTTATGAACAAGTAAGTGAGTTAAAATGGATTCATAGGGATTGGCAGTGAATCATCGATTGATTCGCACTAAATATGAATCATTCATAGTCATAAATAAATTTTTAACTAAATTCATAAAGGACAATAAATAATTTGTTATTTTATAAACAAATTTTATAAACAATTAGCCATATCAGATATTTATGATGAAAGAAATAGAGTTTTTTCTACTGAATACGACTAAAATTATAGAGAAATATCACTCACTTATCAGATTCAGTCATTAAATAACAACTGATGATTGTTTAAACAAATTTAATTAACAAATGCACTGTTCAGCTATTTTCAGAGGTAGAAACTTGATATTTTCAACGTGCTCAAGTGCAAATGACTAATTTTTAGAACTTTAGGAAGTTTATATAACAATAAACAATTTCAGTTATTAACAACAATTATATAAACAAATTTTTATCGTCTTAGGCATTTTTGGAGATAAAATTGCATTTCTATGATGTTATTAGCTGCTTATTATTCACCAATCACTCTTTGCTATCAATTGATAACAATTGCTAATTATATAAACATAATTAATTAACAAATGTACTGTTTGGCTATTTTTAGAGGTAGAAACTTGAGTTTTTCCACGTGATGATATGTAAATGACTATGGTGAAGGTGACGCGCACAAATGCCTTGTGCAAAGAATTTGAAAATCAACATAATGTGGCCATTTTCAGCCACCACGATGCATCTTGTTTTTGTCACCAGGCGTGATTCGTTTGTTCCGTTAGTAGTCAGTTGACGTTGCCCCGGAACTGTTTTTTCGTCACAGGACAAAAGGCTTCGAATTCAGAATCTGTGAATCCTTTTTCATCTCCATAAACAAGACTGTTCACTGTGACGTTACGGAGCTCCTGTGGAAATACCTGCAATTGCTGCCATTTAATTACGTATGGCCTATTTACAGATTGCAACCCAGGTCACAAAAGCTGTAGAAAAAAAATCCAGGATTATCTAAGTGAATTCTGCAGGATTTAACGTCTTTGGGGACGTGAACGTTCCATAAAATGAAGACGTTTCTCCAATTTCCAAAAAAAAACCTGTGGATGTCAACAATAGCATCACAGACCACACAACTACGATTCTCAGTTTATGTCAGCACGTTTAGCCTTAAGCAAGAGGGGTCACGTTCGATTTCCGCTATTTTAATCCGAATAGATTGGTTGCAATTAATACACATCAATTCAAGCTAAGAGACCTGGCCGAAATAACCTATCACAAACATAACACGGTAAACGGTTTCTGAAAGCCATTTCCACCTTTCTCCAAAGCAACAACCTTGTATCATTATTGTGATATAAGTCACATTTAGTGACTTTCCACATCTTCACGTGATATGCTGATGACGTCTGGTGGATGCAAGTTACTATTGCCAAATATATGAGATACCAACGGGTATCAAGTGACACTGTCTAAGTTCAGCAACTTGATGAGAAATTCCGCTACTCAAGTCGCATTCCGTTATTTGACATACCTTCATACGAGTTTTGGAAACATAGAGTGGATTCAAATTAATATTGACGATTATTGATTGATTAGTTTATTTTGTCCTGGGGATTCCCATAAGGACACATACTACATACACTAGTGTACAAAACCTTCATGTACAGGCTAGGGATTAGAGTTGCAAACAAAACAATATTTATCAAACTACATTATGGTGAATAATAAGTACATTTATGATAGTACGCGATTTCACAGATCCGGGTAACACTCCATAGCAAATTGGTCATACAAGTACTCTGGACATCGCGATTTTAATATATTATATGTAATAACGCTTATGAAATATTTTCTTCTACTAGAAACACTCAACCATCCAAGCCTTTTACGCTTTACATTAAATATGAATCGTATACGAGAATTTAACAGCTTGGTCAATTTGCAATTAAGCTTGTCAGTTAGATCATTGTAAGCCACACAACAATAATCAAAGTGAGGTAATATGAGGGAGAAGACCAACTTATCTCTAATATCAGTTGACAACGAATTTTTGTTTAATTGGAGCTGTTTCAAGGTAGCATAGACTCGTCTAGAAATATTACCAACTTCTTTATCCCAAGCCAATGTAGAAGTGAGGATTAATCCCAAGTTTTCAGCATCATTGATGAAAGGAATGATGTTATCCAGAAGCTTAACCGGGAGTAGAGAGGTCATGCCCAGACTATTTATATATTTAGAACTTCCAAATATTAGCGCTTTGGTCTTGCTTGCATTAATTTAAAGCTTGTTAGATTCTGACTATTCATATATCGCCCTTACATCTCGATTAAGTAGATCAATAGTCTCACAGATTTTATCTGGACTACACTGGATGTATATTTGCAGATCATCTACAAAAAGCATATGAAGTGAGTGCTTGATAACAGTTCCAATATCATTGGTGAAGAGTATAAATAATTATAATTATATGTGAAACCAATGGACATCAATTGACCATGACTGACTTCAAGCAACTTTAGCAGACATTCCGATTCATTCTCACGCATATAGCGGCGCCGCTAACTTACGGGGTATAGATGAGACGCGAAGATGTAGTGGTGAGTGGTGGGATGTGTTTCACGGGATCTCGAGCAGTGGTACTAACAAGACGCGACTTTTTCAACTGCGCAGGCGTCGCATAAAGAAGAAGTGACCAAGAGAACCTTAGTATTCTACCTTACTCCATCATTGCGTGCCCGGGTACCTATCAACTCAATTATTAGCAATAATGACGCTCGGAAAATTTGTTCGATAGTTCCATTAAGAAGAGAAACTCAAAAACTATCGAAAGGTGTGAAAACCTCGGTTTCGATTTTTTTTAGAGTAAGCCCCCTTTCTTCGGCGCACGTCACAAATGATTATTGCGGGCTTGAACTGGCTGATCAGCGCCACACAGCTACGCTAAGAGTTGATTTTGTTGTCTGGGTGATTTCTTAAAAGCTTAGCGTTGAAGTTAAAGTGGGAGCGTAAGAACGAGATAGGTATTCTTTATGAGTTGTTTCGTACTATTTGCCTTAAACTGGCTGATCCGAACAAAACAGCAACGCTAAATTCAAGGAATTCACGGATTTCATGGAATTCCCGAAATTCATGGATGCACGAAATTCACGGAATTCAGAGAATTAACGAAATTCAAGAAATGCAAAAAATCCACCCCTTCTAACTGCTCGTGGCAGCTGGATAGTGCCCCTGTGACTGGACACAGAAATAATGATGGTCGAACGCCTATTCCTTTTTAAGATCTCTTGGGAGCGAGAAGGAAGCCCTGTAACTGGTCGCAGAAATAATATTGGTCAAACCCCTACATCTTTTCAACACTTCGTGGGGGCGGGATTGCACCCCTATGTCTCGCCACAGAAATAATGTTTCTCAAACCCCTTCTACTATCCAACACTTCATAGGGGCGGAAAGGCTCCCCTGTGTCTGGTCACTGAAATAACGTTCCTCAAACCGCTACTTCTTTCCAGCACTAATGCTGATCAAACCCCTACCTCTTCACGTTACTTCGTGGGTCGGCAGAGGACACCCCTGTGACTGGTCACAGAAATAATGATAGTCAAACACCTACCCCTCTACAACACTTCGTGGGGACGGGAAGACAGCCCTGAGTCTGGACACAGAAATAATGTTGAACAAACCCCTACCCCTTTCCAATAGTTCATGGGGGCGGGAAGACAACCTTGTACTTGATCGCAGAAATAATATTGTTCAAACCCCTACCCCGTTCCAACAATTCGAGGGGCGGAAAGGTACCTCTGTGTCTGGTAACCGAAATAACGTTTGTCAAACCCCCATCTCTTCCCAACACTTCGTAGGGGCGGGAAAGCAATCCTGTGACTCGTTGCAGAAATAATGTTGGTCAAACACCTGCTCCCTTCCAAAACTTCGTGTGAACGAGAAGGAAGCCCTGTAACTGGTCGCAGAAATAATTTTGGTCAAACTCCTACCCCTTTCCAAGATTTCGCGTGGACGGGAAGGCACATCTGTGACTGGTTCACAGAAATAATGTTGGTCAAAGCCCTATCCCTGCATCTCTCTGATCCTTCTTCTGTGATCAATCACAGAAATAAGTTCAGTCTCACCCCTAAACTTTTCTAATTTTTTTTAGTCTGCGACGTCAACTAGCAAGATGGTCGATATTGAGGATCAAACAGTAGCATTAAACATGTGGGAGACAAATTAATTTTTTTATGTTTTTTCTGGCAGTCTAGGCTCTACCCTTAAAACATGCTGTTTGCAGGTAACGACAATTTTCTTCAACGGTACCGGCTTTGCATACACAACCCTTAAAATACTCTTCATGGTGTTTTTTTTATTAATTTAAAAAGCTTCCAATACTTTCCAACCTAAGAGGATACAGATTAAATTATTCGAAATTTAAAGATTTTTAAATTCTCCAAATTTATTTTTGCTGATAAAACCCAAGATAGTAAATTTTAAACAATTCACACTTTTCTTAAAGCTCGTAAACGTCTTCCGTCAAAAAAGAACACACTTGTTTGGATTCTCCAGTCGAAAAAAAATGCTGAAAAAACTTGGGAAAAAGACAATTGTAAATCTTATTTTCGGTTATAAAAAGCAAGACTGTAAATGTTTTTGAATTCCACGGTATTCAATATTTGTTCTCATTGCTTCAAAGTTTATAAAAATTCTTCAAATAAATTCAAAACTTTTCAGGGGAATTCTACATAATTCGAGAGAATTCCGCAGAATTCAAATAACGATTAGATCTCCATTCAGTGGTAGCTGAGCCGTTGAAATAACTTGAATAATTGGGAAAGAATTATGAATAGTACTATGGTTTCATTGGAAGCCGGAAGAATTCAGAGGAATTTGTAAAATTTATGAGCCTTTCAATAACAAATAATTTATATGTATTATCATATCTTGAAAAGTATTGAAAAATCTTTTGAATAATTCAAAAGTATCGAATGTATTTCTATAGAATTTGATAAAATTGTGTGGTCTTCGGATCGGAATGACCTGGAGGGATATTTTTTTCTAAATTGACGAGAAAATCTTTTCGAATATAGGAAAATTATAGAGCAAGTAAAAAAAATGTGACCTTGAAAATCTGTGTTGAGGATGGAATATTTGACAAGAAAAAATAATATATTTAATACCAGAAACGCTTAGATTTTACATTTCATGTGCTATACATGTTTTTATATAGACTTTCGCGTGCCCAATCCGAATCTGACATGTAAATCGTTGTAAGACAAAATCCAAAGTGGCGGAGCCAATATGGCAGACTAAAATTGTAAACGGAACGATTCGACTAAAATTTGCCACAAGGTGGTTTTTCAGGTCGCTGATTTCAAATCCAAGGTCAAAATTTTAAAATTCAAAATGGCTGATCCAATATGGCGGATCAAAATTGTAAAAGGAAACCAATTCGACTAAAATTTGCTGCACGGGGTTTTTCGGTCTGTCTGCACATCTAGATGACCAAATTGACCTTCCATTTTTCTCCGTGTGTCGACCCGTTGACGATAATGAGCACGATGATAGAATGGACGGTAACGAGAACGATCTCATTGCAGGATATTATTTAACATGCGAATCGGGAGCTCGTACTGTAGGCTTGTGTGTACATATTGCAAGCGTATGATGGTTTTTGGGACATGCAAGGATCAAGAAAATGGTCGATATCCCTCAACCTCGTTCGATAATGCGATCTTTGATGCAGCAAATAGGCCTCAGCAACAGAACCCCGATGATGAGCCCGAATATGTTGAAGACTGAAAGCAAAAACTCCTTATTTTCTACCAAATCATGATTTTTTTAAAAATTATTTTATTTTTTATTTTTGAAGTGGGATTAGGAATATTCATTCTTAAATAATTGTGAGTTATTCGACGAAATAGTTTTTTCAGGAATGTATATTTTAGACACCAGGAAAACGTTCAGTTTTGAAGATTGTTGAGTTAATGTAATGAAAATTTGATTTATAGAAACAATTGGTAGTGAAATTTTTAAAATGCGCAGGGAGTAAGGCGTCGTTTTAAGAATTTCTTATTGAAAAAAATTGTTTTAATACAACCTCCTATGGATGAAAGAATTGGAATATATACTTACGATTTTGGTCCTTTAATAGTCTAATATCCGTCTTCGAGAATGTTGTTGATAATTACTTTATAAGTAAGTACAACAAATCTCAAATTTGGTTTAATTTGATGTGTAGAGATTGTATGAAACATCTGCGTTTCGAGTCAGTAAATCTACTATATACAAAAAATATAAAAATTAACATTTGAGAAAATAGTTTAATTTTCATCAATATTATTAGAATGTAACAAAATCATTAAATTCATACCAAAAAAATAATTATTCTAAATAAAAAAAAGAACAGTAACATTTTTGAAACAAAAATTACTTCTGAATAAAATAATTAAACTTTCAAGCGATTACAATAACATATAATATTAGACTGTTTGAATAAAAAGGATTGAGCTTTCAGAATAAAAATGTGTCTATTTCTACCAAATAATAAAGTTCACAAAAAATAGTTCAATCTAAGAAAATATTTGAATTTTCTACAAAATAAATGAACTAAAAAAATAGGATACATTTTTTACAAAAAATATAAGATAAAATATTAAAAAAATATTATATATAATATAATATCGAAATTTCTAAAAGAAAAGAGTATAGTTGTAACCAAACCCAATTTTAAAGGAAAGTAGATGATTTCTGAATGAAAAATATAATAGTAGACGTAAAAAATAATATAATTTAACTTTTAAATATTAAAGTGACCTCCAAGAATAGGAAAAAACGCATTTTATCCAACTCAAAATGTACTATTACTAACAAAACATGAATCGTCAATTAAAATAGACAAAATGTTTGAAAAATATTATATATAATATAATATTAAAATGTTGGAATAGAAATAGTAAGTTTGTTGTAAAAACTAATTTTTAAACAAAGTAAATGAATTTTAAATGAAAAATCTAACAGTAGAAGTATCAAATAATGAGAATTAACTTTGAAATATCATAGTGAAATTTAAAAGTAAAAACAAACCAATTTTATCAGACTCAAAATGTACTATTACTTACAAAACATGGATCGTCAATTAAAATAGACAAATTATAATTCCGAAAAAAAATTTCAATACAAAAAAGACAAATTTTCAACAAAACAGTTTGAGACCGTCCGATCTATTTCCATAATGACAAATAAATGGAAAAGCAGGTGGAACGAAGGGATGATTCATGAAATCATTCTATCATACGATCGATTGCGCGCGCCATTGGCTGACGAGTAGGGATAGCGTGGTACCAATGGACTTCTTACTCGACCCTCTATGAGGAAGGAGCTTCTCTTGGTCTCAATGATCTACCCGTCATTGGAGACAGAAACTTAAATAATTCAAAGCATCAATCAAAGGACGCTACTAGTCATGATTCTGCTTCATCATCTTTTTACAACACTTCAAGAATACTATTCTAATTCTGCTTGAATTAAAATAGTTGAAGTATGTTTTTGGAAATTTATTTTTATTTTTTTTTATAAATTAGTGTAATGCAAAATTTTGTAACGATTTCGAAATCCATTTATCTATGGAGACCTCGTTGTACATTTTTGCATTTTAGTGTGGGGAATAAAAAGAATGATAATTCAGTGTGTGCAATTTTCATTGTAACGACTTCGAAATTTATCTCATAATAAAGACCTCTTTGTGGATGGTTGCACTAACTATCGAAATTTGAATAGGAAATTTCACTTTGGACCCGCTACACATACACACACGCACACAAAACGTAAATATCTAATACCAGGTTCAAAACATTGTACTAGACATTGATCAACTGACGAAAGTTAAATTAAATGAATTCAAGTTTCCTCTATGAGGAAGCAAAATAAATTTAAAGAAAGATTTTCTCATCTTTATAATGATTTGGAAGGGATTTTTTCATAAAAGTAGCCTTTTAAATATTTTTAAGCAAACTTAAAAAAAAATAGTACACTCCATCCCAACATGATTGAATAATTTTCACTGTTAAAAATTCATTATACGTAAATACAAAGGATCACCCTCTTATAAACCCTTACGTAAGGACGTAAACGTGCACAGTTGGGCAAGTGACATTTGTGCACGTGCACAGTTAGGCAAGTTCCATCTGTGCACGTGCACCGTTGGGTAAGTGACATCTGTGCACGTGCACAGTTGGGTAAGTGACATCTGTGCACGTGCACAGTTGGGCTAGTGACATCTGTGCACGTGCAGTTAGGAAAGTGATATCTGTGCACGGTCAAGTGCACAGGAGTCCATCTGTGCGCCTCGAAATTTCGACGTGTACAGTTGTCCAAGTACCATCTGTGCACGTGCAAAGATTTCCAAGTGACAACTGTGCACGTCTAGATTTCGGAGTGCACAGTTTTCCAAGTACCATCTGTACACGTGCACAGTTGTCCAAGTGACAACTGTGCACGTCGATATTTAGACGTGCACCGTCGTCCAAGTACCATCTGTACACGTGCGGAGTTGTCCAAGTGATAACTGTACACGTCGAAATTTTGACGTGCACAGATGGGCTCCTGTGGACTTGGATGTGCACAGATGGACGTGCACAGTTGTCCGTCCGGCCATCGACGTGCACAGTTGGGCACGTGCAAAGTTGCTACGTGCAAAGTTGCTACGTGCAAAGTTGCAACGTGCAAAGTTGTCCGTCACCCGTTTCGAGTCAGTAAGTCTTCTAATAAAATAAATAGAATTTAAAAAAAATCATTCAACTTATAACAAGGTCCGTCTACTCAGCGCTGCCACTAAGGCAAGATGAAAAATGGGAAACACTTTCTGGAAAAATATGATACGTGTTCCAAAAAACTACCCCTAAGTCATACATACCCACCCCTCGTGATCAAAAATGTTCTAAAAGTGTAAAAACAATATTAAACAACGTAAAAATGATTCAGAACTCTGAATTAATTATTTGAAACTTGAAAATTTACCCCCTCAATAATTTCTCCCTAAAACTACCCTCACACGTAAATTTATGTAGCGGAACTTACATATACTTATAAAACGCATCAAAAACAATAATATTCATAAAACACAGTTGGCGTTAATTTTTTGCTCTTTTTTGGCTCGCCGGTGACATTTAATACGTATCCCAAAAACTACCCTTAAGTCATACATACCCACCCCTCGTGACCAAAAATGTTCTAAATGTTTAAAAACAATGTTAAAAAACGTAAAAATGATTCAGAACCCTTAATTAATTATTTTACAGTTGCAAATTTACCCCTCTAATAATTTCTCCCAAAAACTACCCTTCCACGTAAATTTATGTAGCGGAACTTACATATACTTATAAAACGCATCAAAAAAAATATTATTCATAAAACACAGTTGGCGATAATTTTTGTCTCTTTTTTGCGGTCTGATGACATATAATCCGTGTCCCAAACAATTACCCCTAAGTCATACATACCTACCCCTAGTGACCAAAAACGTTCCAAAAGTGTAAAAACAACCTTAAAAACGTAAAGGTGATTCAGAACTCTAAATGAAACACTTAACACTTGAAAATTTACACCTTCCATAATTTCCCCGGAAAACTACCCTTCCAAGTTAATTCATATAGCGGAAATTGCATATACTTACATAAAACGCATAAAAAATAATAATATTCAGAAAAAAACTGTTAGGGGAGACTTTTCACCTCTTTTTCTCTACGACGGCCAATATAAAATGTCATCAAAAATCTACCCCTGAGTGAAAAATATCAACATCTCGTAACTGAACATTGCCTGAGAATATGAAAACAATTTCAAAGAATATAAAGATGATTCAGACCTTTAGATTGACTAATTCCTTGTTGAAAATTTATGTCTTCTATAATTTACCCCGTAAGTATTAATTGACATGAGAGTTGAATTCTCGGAATTTAAACTCCGAGAGAACCAGAGTACTGAGCTACTCGAATAATAGATTTCTGATTTTTTGCTTCACGAAACGGAACTATCGTATTTTTGTGCTAGTCGAAATCGAAGGTCCAGATTATTTTGCTAGGCGATTAATAGATTCCCGAATTTTCTGCTCCTTGAAATAGAAGTACTAGATTTCTCTTTCTATTCGAGTTCAAAGTTTAAAAATTATTCTGCTACACGAATAATAGGTCACTGATTTTTTCGCTCCACGAAAATGAAGTGTCGGATCTTCATGCTGCTCGAATAAAAGATTCCAGATGTTTATGCTGCTCAAAACTGAAATACTAGATTGCTTTGCTACTTAAATTCGAAGTTCTAGATTATTCTGCTACTTGAATTATATCAGATTTTTTCGCTGCTCAAATTTGAAGTAATAGATTATTCTGCTACCCGCACAATACATTCCCGAATTTTTTACCCGATTATTAGATTCCCGTTTTTTTGCTTCTCGTAATTCAAGTACTGGATTTTTTTTCTACTCGAATTCGAAGTCCCGCGTTATTTTGCTACTCGATTAATAGATTCCTAATGTTTCCAAGGGATTTTTCAAACATTGCGCTATGTCTCGACCTCTTTACGGATTTATCTGGATGTTACCAGCAAGATAAATAAAGAGTTCCAGAAAAGAGTTCCAAACAGAAATTCTACTAGTTTCTATATGGTGATTTCTTATAGGATTTTTCAGACATCTGGCTATGTTCCGATCTCTGTACGGATCTATGTGGATGTTTCCAATATGTAATTCATATGGAAATCGAAACAGAAATTCTACTAGGTTCTATACGTACATTGCGAGAAGGATTTTTCAAATATCGCGCTATGTCCCGACCTCTATACTATTCTATATGGGTGTTACGAGTTTGTGATCTATACGGAATTCGAAACAGAAATTCTACTAGTTTCAATATCGTGATTTCTTACAGGATTTTTCAGACATTTCGCGACGTTCCGACTTCTGTACGGATCTAGATAGATGTCAAAAATATGTAATTCATATGGAATTCCATACAGAAATTCTACTAGGTTCAATACGTATATTTCGAACAGGATTTCTCAAACATCGCGCTATGTCCCAAACTCTGTACTGTTCTATATGGATGTTACGAATATGTGATCCATATGGAATTCCAAACAGAAATTCTACTAGGTTCTACACGTATATTTCGAACAGGATTTGAAAATTTTGGAAAATTCCTTTGAATTTAAAGAGGAAAAAAATCTAGTACTTCAATCTCAAGAACCAAAAAATCCGGAATCTATTAATCGCGTAGCAAAATAATCTGGAACTTCGAATTCGAATGGCAAATAAGTCCGATACTTTAGAAGGAATCTGTATTATCATCGGAGTTGGTAACGATCGATCATGTGTAGATATCATTCAATTACTGTGAAAATGGAAATAAAAATATCGATCTAATCTAAGGTAACTCATTCAATAACAGAAATTGTCAACGTCTTTTCAGAATAGATGGAGTTTGAAATTTATAAATTAAAAATGTTTAATTTCTGAAAAAAGATCTTTCTCCTTCCCTCCGGTGGGAATCGAACCTCACGTCTTTCTGATTGCCCGTCGGGTACTTCAACCATTAAGCTACTACAGAGATCGAAAGCGTATATCTGAAAAAAATATCTGCCTTCGATCTCTCTAGTAGCTTAGTGTTTAAAGCACCCGAAAGGCAATCAGAAGGAGTGATGTTTAATTCCCACAGGAGCGAAGGAGAAAGATCTTTTTTCATAAATTAAAAATTTTTCATTTATAAATTCCTATACTTCAGTTTCGGGGAGCAAAAAAATCGCTAATCTATTATTCGAGTACCACAATAATCTGGAACTCTCAGAGTTTTAATTCCGTTTCAACTTCAATATAATAGTTAATAATAGTTTTATCATTTGAATATATATGTGAAAATTCTTACCCGTAATAATGTGAACACGGGTAATGAAAAGTATTTTCAGGGCACTTAAACTTCAGTAGACTGTACAGTTATTTTTTTATTTGATTAGATTGGACTCATTCGTTAGTTAACACTTACAGGGTGAATAATAGAATACATACATTTCCAGCACAGAATTAGGCAACTCGAAGGTCTGAATATTATTATTTTTTACGCGTTTTATAAGTATATGTAAGTTCTGCTACATAAAATTACGCCGATGTTGCTTATACTAAGATTCAATTTTATTTTTGAGTGAAAACTCTAAGAAAGAAATTTCAATTTTTTTTGCATATTGAAAGTTTCATTGAAAAATAAAACTCTAAACATAAATCGCAAAGCTAATTATAACAAGATATAATTGATGTCATCTTTGCTGAAACTGAAGGTTAAGAACATAATTATTGCAGGTTTTTGGTATCTTATTCAACAGAAATATAGAAAAAACTTCGCACACTTTTGAAAAAGTTTAATATTTATTTTGTTTCTTACAAAACGCAGAATAAGGCTAATAATAGTAAGGAAGCGGTATACATAATATTTGAATTGAACAAAACATTTCTAGTGTAATTATTTCTTGCAGCATGAACTAGATGAATGGCATTTTTAATTACAAAGTAGATTTTTACGTTTACATTTACAAGTATTACTAGTGCTCTTTTTAGTACAAACTAGATGAGTTTGTAACGACATACTCTGATTAAAAAGAAGGGATAAATATTTAAACAAATTTTTTGTTAGAAAAAATCAACAAATAAGTTAAATTTTCAAAAAAAAAATGAATTTTCAACAAAACTAACAATTGTTTATTTATAGTTAACAAAACTATAAATTGTATCGGTTTCAAAATTTAACTTTTTCTTAGTTACCGTTGTATTTTTAATATATTAGCATTTTCAAATGAAATAATAAATCTTCAACCAAAAAATAACAATTTTCAATGAAACAGTTTATCTTTCAAACAAATATTTTAATTTGCTACCAAAAGAGAATAATTTTCTACAAAATACATGAATTTCTAACGAAATACTTGAATTTAAAAAAATAGATAAATATTCAATCAAATTTTTGGTCTGAAAAAAAAAATTTCAACAAAAAAGTTAAATTTTCAACAAAAGGAAATGAAGTTTTAATGAAAGAATTCAACTTTTTACCACCATTTACATGACTTGCTTCACTATTTTCAACCAAGTAGCAGAATAAAAATAATAAAGAATGAAAATGTTAAACAATAGAAATAATAAGAATGAAACAAAAATAATAAAGGATAAAAGAGATTAATTTTCTACAAAAAAGGATAGTGTTAACAAAATACGGGAATTTTCAACCAAATGTATTTTTTATGTTTCTTAAATGTCAAAAATAAAACTATATAATGTTACTGTTTTAAAATATAACTTTTTTCGGTAACGTTTGTATTTTTAAAATATTAGCATGTTGAACTAAAATAATAATCCTCAGACCAAAAAATAATAATTTTCAATAAAAGAGTTTATCTTTTAACCAACTATTTAAATTTGCCGCCAAAAGAAAATATTATTCTACAAAATACATGAATTTTTAACCAAATAATTGAATTAAAAAAGGGATAAATATTTAATGAAATGTGTGTAATAAAAATAATTTAAAAAAAATTAATATATGTATTTGGTAACATTGACATAGTCCAGACCATAAAGTAGAATTAGTTGTTAAAATCCTTTATTTCTGCTGTCAAGGTTTCGAAAACTAGAGCCTTTTTCCTCATCAGGAAGTGAAGTTCAGGTTACATTTCAAAGTTCATAAAACATCTTAATTAATATTTTTGTAATTTTTTTAGAATCCTATTTCTCGACTTCATCTCTTATAAGCTTCATTTTTTGTATGAATTTTACCAACTAAATATATTAATTTTTTATAAACTTATATTACTCAGACAAACAAAATCGCTCTAACATCATTATTAATCTAACTAAAAATAATGTTGAAAAACTAGCAATATTTACAGTTTCAAAATTCAATTTTCACTTAGTTACTTTTATATTTTGAAAATACCAGCATCATCAATCGCATGCTACACGCGCTTGTAGTTTTTCAATTCAAGAAAAAAAAATGTTTAATACAAAATAAACAATTTTATTTTTGATAAATTTCTGAATACTTAAATTCGAGCTAAAATTATATTTTAGGCATTTTACATTCCATGAAAACGAGGTCGAATACAAGGAAGTCATCACTATCAGTCTGTTTTTATGCTTAGATAAATATAATTTTCCGAAGTTTGTTGATAAAACTGAAAAAATTGACGATTTCACATATGTCGAAAAAAAATCTGGAATTTTATTTTTTATTTTAAAGGGCTTTACCCAATTTTTTGGGGAAGAAAATATTGAATTAAAATATTTAAACAATATTTTGAGTTTTTGGAAATCTTTTGAAGTTTTAAAATGTTTTCAATCTTTTAAAAACTCTCAAGATTCCTAAATATCTTTTAAACTCACTTGAAAAATGATTCAAACCTTTAGAAAATTCTGCAAACCAATTTCAGGAAGCTTGAGAAAATGTTATTATTTTCTTGAAGCCTTCAAAATTATTAGACATTTTTTCTGAAATTTTATCAAATTTTATATTAAGTTCGAGATTTTTTCAAGAGCTTCCAAATACCTTTTAAAATGGTTTGAATTTTTCATAAAATTTCTCTAAAATCTTAAAAAAATGTTCTTGAAATCTTTCAGATTCTTCTTTAAAAAATGCATACACAAACGCAATTCCAAATTTGTAAATTACTTTCGCAAATACTGATACGCGCTCTTAAAAGAAGGAGAATATTCACACATGTTGAAGGGTGCAAATATGAGAATGAAATTTTTTTTTTTTTAATTATGGGTAATACTAGAGCTTATATAGTTTATACACGGTGAAAAAATTATGCGAAATTTTAATTTGTTACATAAAATTTTCGCCCGTGCTACCTCTACATGCTATCAAAACGTTTTTATTATCATTTTAATTTTGCACCTCTACCAATTTTAACAATGGCTATATAGAATTTTCAAAGGGACACTATTTCAAAAATATCTTATCTTATCAGTTCAAGTGTATGCTCGTCCTTCTCTGACTAACGATTTCAGGAAATATTTATTTCTGTAGAATGAGTCAAGGTTCAATCAGAAAAAATATCCGGTTAAAATGTTTTTTTTTTTAGAAATATGGTAGTTACTCTGTACTTTTATTTATAACTCTGTTTAGCTGATTCTAATAAAAATTACAATGATTTAAAAGAGAAACTTGTTCGCAAAAATAATAATTGTATTATTCATGAATGTATCGTTTTGCAACTAGCCAAATATAGCTGTTCAGGATTCTCTTAACAATAAAACAAGCTGCGAATTTTATTTAATCATAATGATCAAGGGCTAGTTTTATTTCTTGAAGGGTTCTTTATGACTGTTAACTGGTTTTTATAAAAATTGCAATTGTTAGCAGGAAAAATTTGTTTACAAATATAATAACTGTATTATATAACGACGATACCACGCTGAAAACACCAGTTCCCGTTAGATCACTGAAGTTAAGCAGCGTTGGGCGCGGTTAGTACTTGGATGGGTGACCGTTCGGGAAATACTGCGTGTTGTTGGCCCGTCGTGGGTGTGGTGGACCCACACTGGTAGTATTTATCCACCTAGAAACACTACCCGAATCGGGTAGTGAGACAATGAACTTTCGAGTTCGAAATGCTAATCAATTTATTTTTTTTATTTTTTTATTATATATATATATCAATCTTTTTTTTCAATCCAACCAAATACAGCTGTACAAAATTTTATGAAAAATAAAATAAGCTTTAGCTCATTGGGATTGAATAAAAATTGCAGCTCTTACCTACAAAACAAGCTGAAATATAAAAATACAAATAACTATTCTAAATAAACAATTCTGTCAGATGTGCAGACACGGGGGTATACTATAAAATATCTTCACTTCGTTCAGACACTCCAAATTTATGACATCGTGAAATGAAGAACAACATGTCGTTTTTATATATTTTCTAGGTCCATCAAGCTAGCACCTCCACAATCGAAATTCCCAAATTTTCTGGTATCAGAATTTTGGGCTTTTTTTGGGCTGTATCGCCGATTTTACGGCTCAACTACTTTTTTTGAAAATTCAAATTTTATGTGGAGGTGCTGGCTTGAATCAAGCCAGCACCTCCAGTACATAAAAATTTGAAAAAATTAAAAATCAAAGACAACATTATTTTGGGCTTTTTTTGAGCTCTTGAACGCGCCAAAACTCAATTTCCAAAAACAACCCCTAGCGGAAATAAAACTACCCCCTATATAAAAAAACAAACTAGGAAGAAACAAAGTGCACCACAATTTTGGGCTTATTTTGGGCTCTCAAATTTACAGGAAAAAAATTCAAAAAACCACCCCCTATGAGCAAAAAAACCACCCCCTTGTCGAAAATTAAATCTGAAAAAAAATAAAGTGTGTCACGATTTTTGCCTTATATTGGGATCTCGAATGCACCCAACAAAATTTTCGAAAACCACCCCCAAGTACACAAAACATCCCCGAAATAAAAAATCATACATGGGAAGAACGAAAAAAAAGCTGTGTTGACTTTTGAGAAGCCCAAAAAGCAGACTGTGAAATTTTAAAAAAGATCATTTTTTGAGAGTCATATCTGCTGGGTGTCAAGGGGGTTGATTTTCACGTTAAGGGTTGGAGCCCAAAAATCGGTGTTGGTATTTTTAAAGAGCCCAAAAATCAGAGACTCCATTCACACTGTGAAATTCTGAAAAAGATCATTTTTTGAGAAAGTCATATCTGCTGGGTGCCAAGGGGGTTCATTTTGAGGTTAAGGGTTAGAGCCCAAAAATCGTTGTTGGTATTTTTGGAGAGCCCAAAAATCAGAGACTCTATTCAAACTGTGAAATTCTAAAAAAGATCATTTTTTGAGAAAGTCATATCTGCTTGGTTCCAAGGGGATTGATTTTCACGCTAAGGGTTGGAGCCCAAAAATCAGTGTTAGTATTCTCGAGGAGCCCAAAAATCAGATACTCTATTCACACTGTGAAATTCTGAAAAAGATCATTTTTTGAGAAAGTCATGTCTGCTGGGTGCCAAGGGGGTTCATTTTGAGGTTAAGGGTTGGAGCCCAAAAATTGGTGTTGGTATTTTTGAGGAGCCCAAAAATCATAGACTCGATTCACACTGTGACATTCTAAAAAAGATAATTTTTTAAGAAAGTCATATCTGCTGGGTGTCAAGGGGGTTGATTTTCACGTTAAGGGTTGGGCCCAAAAATTGGTGTTGGTATTTTTGAAGAGCCCAAAAATCAGAGACTATTCACAATGTGAAATTCTAAAAAAGATCATTTTTTGAGGAAGTCATATCTGCTTGGTTCCAAGGGGATTGATTTTCACGCTAAGGGTTGGAGCCCAAAAATCAGTGTTAGTATTCTCGAGGAGCCCAAAAATCAGATACTCTATTCACACTGAAATTCTGAAAAAATCATTTTTTGAGAAAGTCATGTCTGCTGGGTGCCAAGGGGGTTCATTTTGAGGTTAAGGGTTGGAGCCCAAAAATCGGTGTTGGTATTTTTGAGGAGCCCAAAAATCATAGACTCTATTCACACTGTGACATTCTAAAAGAGATAATTTTTTGAGAAAGTCATATCTGCTTGGTTCCAAGGGGGTTGAATTTCACGCTAAGGGTTGGAGCCCAAAAATCAGTGTTTGTATTTTTGAGGAGCCCAAAAATCATAGACTCTATTCACACTGAGACATTCAAAAAAAGATAATTTTTTGAGAAAGTCATAACTGCTGGGTGCCAAGGGGGTTCATTTTGAGGTTGAGGGTTGGAGCCAAAAAATCGGTGTTGGTATTTTTGAAAAGCCCAAAAATCAGAGACTCTATTCACACTGTGAAATTCTAAAAAATATCATTTTTTGAGAAAGTCATATCTGCTCGGTTCCAAGGGGGTTGATTTTCACGCTAAGGGTTGGAGCCCAAAAATCGGTCATCAATCATTTAAATGTCATTTTCACATAATGTAGGATTTCATGTCTGTGAGACATATCGCAGTATCTTCAGTAATTTTTCTGAACGAGCTCAAATTAAAAAAAAACTGTTACACATCATTATAATAAATAACGATATTATTTAATTTTGAAAAGTGAAATAGTACTGGATTTATACTTGTTAAAATCCAACTTCTTTCTGTCATTTTCACTAATCTCAGGAAAATATATTTCATTGCAATTTTTGCATTCCCTTCAGGTGACAGATGAAATTCTTACATGAGGTTAATGTTGTAGGGCTCAAAATGCCTTGTGGAATTCTCTACTAATCTTTGGCACGTTTTTCTTTGCAAAATTTTATTTAGGGCCTGAATGAATGTTATTTTTATGAACAAAATTTTTCTTTCATAAAACTTTTTAAATGAAAACGAATCAAAGAATTTCGAAGTAAATCTTTCAAGAAATAAGATGAGCCCTAGAATCTTAGGATTGAATCAGAATTGCAAATCTTATCTAAACAAGATAGATCAAGATAGATAGAGTCCCTGATTTTTGGTCTCTTCAAAAATACCAACACTGATTTTTGGGTTCCAACCCTTAACGTGAAAATCAACCCCCTTCGAACCCAGCAGATATGACTTTCTCAAAAAATGATTTTTTTCAGAATTTCACAGTGTGAATAAAGTCTCTGATTTTTGGGCTCTTCAAAAATACCAACACCGATTTTTGGGCTCCAAATCTTAACGTGGAAATCAACCCCCATGGCACCCAGCAGATATGACTTTCTCAAAAAATGATCTTTTTTAGAATTTCACAGTGTGAATAAAGTCTCTGATTTTTGGGCTCTTAAAAAATACCAACACCGATTTTTGGGCTCCAACCCTCAACCTCCAAATGAACCCCCTTGGCACCCAGCAGATACGACTTTCTCAAAAAATGATGTTTTTTAGAATTTCACAGTGTGAATAGAGTCTCTGATTTTTGGGCTCTTCAAAAATACCAACACTGATTTTTGGGCT
>CAKNXH010000391.1:299756-323628 GCA_932178445.1 Andricus quercusramuli
TCAACCCCCTTGGAACCCAGCAGATATGACTTGCTCAAAAAATGATCTTTTTTAGAATTTCACAGTGTGAATAGAGTCTCTGATTTTTGGGCTCCTTAAAAATACCAACACCGATTTTAGGGCTCCAACCCTTAGCGTGAAAATCAACCCCCTTGGCACCCAGCAGATATGACTTTCTCAAAAAATGATCTTTTTTAGAATTTCACAGTGTGAATAGAGTCTCTGATTTTTGGGCTCTTCAAAAATACCAACACCGACTTTTGGGCTCCAACCATCAACCTCAAAATGAACCCCCTTGGCACCCAGCAGATATGACTTTCTCAAAAAATGATGTTTTTTAGAATTTCACAGTGTGAATAGAGGCTCTGATTTTTGGGCTCTTCAAAAATACCAACACTGATTTTTGGGCTCCAACCCTTAACGTGAAAATCAACCCCCTTGGAACCCAGCAGATATGACTTGCTCAAAAAATGATCCTTTTTAGAATTTCACAGTGTGAATAGAGTCTCTGATTTTTGGGCTCCTTAAAAATACCAACACCGATTTTAGGGCTCCAACCCTTAGCGTGAAAATCAACCCCCTTGGCACCCAGCAGATATGACTTTCTCAAAAAATGATCTTTTTTAGAATTTCACAGTGTGAATAGAGTCTCTGATTTTTGGTCTCCTCAAAAATACCAACACCGATTTTCGGTCTCCAACCCTTCACGTTCAAAATCAACCCCCTTGGCTCCACGCAGATATGACTTGCAAAAAATGATCTACGTTAGAATTTCGCAGTGTGAATATAGTCTCTGTTTTTTGGGCTTCTCAAAAGCTCAACACAGCTTTTTTTCGTTTTTCCCATGTATGATTTTTGATTTCGGGGATGTTTTGTGTACTTGGGGGTGGTTTTTGAAAATTTTGTTGGGTGCATTCGAGATCCCAATATAATGCAAAAATCATGACACACTTTATTTTTTTTCAGATTTAATTTTCGACAAGGGGGTGGTTTTTTTGCTCATAGGGGGTGGTTTTTTGAATTTATTTCCTGTAAATTTGAGAGCCCAAAATAAGCCCAAAATTGTGGTGCACTTTGTTTTTTCCTAGTCTGTTTTTTTATATAGGGGGTAGTTTTATTTCCGCTAGGGGTTGTTTTTGGAAATTGGGTTTTGGCGCGTTCAAGAGCCCAAAAAAAGCCCAAAATACTGTCGTCTTTGATTTTTAATTTTTTCAAATTTTTATGTACCGGAGGTGCTGGCTTGATTCAAGCCAGCACCTCCACGCAAAATTTGAATTTTCAAAAAAAGTAGTTGAGCCCTAAAATCGGCGATACAGCCCAAAAAAAGCCCAAAATTCTGATACCAGAAAATTTGGGAATTTCGATTGTGGAGGTGCTAGCTTCATGGACCTATATTTTCTTGCAATTAAAAGTGAATAAAAATTATTTTTATTATTATTATTTATATTGAAAATACATTCCAGTTAATAAGAAAACAAAACAGGAATAACAAGAAAAAACATTATTTTTCTGAAAAAAGTTTAAAACTTACGAAAATACTTCTTCAAACAATATTCTTGTTTTTTTCTTTTTTTTTCTTTCAATCAAAATGTTTGAGAACAAATTTACAAAAACAATTTTATTCGGAATAAAATCAAATACTAAAGTTGACGCGTTTCAAGGCTTTTCACAACAGTACATTTCAGTGAAGTAAACCTGGAGTTTGTAATGTTGTATTTAGCATCGACGTTTGATAAAAAACTATCGCCAACTGGTTTTGAAAAAAAATTGCATAATAAAAGAGGAATTCTGAACGAACTTATGAAAGGTGAATTTTGCGTATAATTCTCTTTTTTGTGCTCTTAAACGCAGCAAAGTTTCATGGATATTTGTACTTTTACTGAAATATAAAATTAGTTCCAGTTAACACATGTGAAAAATTTTTGGAGAACAAAAAAAAAAATAATAATTTTCACCCTCATCAAAAATCAGGGATGCAACCCTTGAGGGTCGAAATTATAAACATGATATCGGCGTTCGATAATAAACAATCTCCAATTGATTAAGAAGAAAAAAATTATTATGTTAGAATCTGAGATATCGTGAAAAAATTGTTTTGGGGGTGAACTTTGGGGTTGGCTTTGATCCCATCAACTTGTGTCTACATTAGGGTGATTCCTATTTATACTTGGTGGATTTTTTTTCGAATTTCTCTGCTCTCACCCCCCCAGTTTTGTTTAAATGCCAAAAAAAAAATCTCCTCCGAATTTGAGCAAAATCGGTTAATATTTAGGGGTCGCGCAAAGACCATGAAGTTTCCCATTGATTTAACATGGGAAAAAGTCAGCTTTTTGTAAATCTAATATTTAAACGCGATAATATGTGACAAATAATTCCGTGTTCCAATATATTGTTCAGAACTGATCAGAGAATAAAAATCAATCATAAATTTTGATTTTGAAGAATTCTAAGCCAATCTTATGGGTCCCCAAAGAAAACCCCAGAAGTGACAAATGTGAATTTCAAGTAATATTGCGGTTTATTGACGCTTTTAAAAGTTTTTAAAAATAAATAATGATTGATTAGTAATTCACGAATATTCAGTCATTTGTTACCTAATATTCAATTGTTTAAACAATTTTTAATTTGTTTAAATATTTGTTTTTTTTAGTTAACTCGCAAAATGAACGTATTTTGTAGACTTTATCAGTTATTTAAACGATAATAACAATAAAATAATTTGTTTAAATAATTTTAAAATTATTCAAATAATATTTATTTGTTCAATAATATATTTTACCTAAAAAACAGGAAAAACCTTTTACATCACTGAATTTTCGACAAATTTTAATATTTTTAAGTACTAATTTGTTTATTATGAATAATTGTGGATGTTTGAACAAATTGAAATTTTTTGAACAATTTTTTTGTTCAAATATTTTTGTGTGCTATTTTTCGAAAGACTGAAATATTTTTATGTTCTACTTTGCTTTTTAAGAATACTCTTAAACGTTTAAACAAATTGAAAATTGTTTAAACAATTGAATATTCGTTAACAAATGACTGGGTATTCGTAAATTACTGATCAATGATTATTTATTTTGTTTAAACTTTTAAAAAGCGGCAATAAACCGCAATATTACGTAAAATTCAACTTTGTCACTTATGGGGTTTTCTTTGGGGACCCATGAGAGTGGCTTAAAATAATTCAACAATAAAATTTATGATTGATACTTATTCTCTGATGAGTTCTGAACAATATATTAAAACACGGAATTATTTGTAACATATTATCGCGTTTAAATATTATATTAACAAAAAGCTGACTTTTTCCCATGTTAAATCAATGGGAAACTTCATGGTCTTTGCGCGACCCCTAAATATTAACCGATTTTGCTCAAATTTGGAGAAGATTTTTTTTTGGGCATTCAAACAAAACTGTGGGGTGAGAGCAGAGAAATTTGTAAAGTGAAAAATAAGGGCCACCCTAGTATGCATACGTACATGGAAAAATTATTTTATTTTTACACTGGAAATTTCTAATTATCATCAAACTACGGAAGAAGAGATAATTTTCCCTCTTGAAATGTCCTTTTGTGAGAAATCCTGAAACACGTTAACTCTAGAATTTGATTTTCTTTATAATAAAATTAGTTTCGTAAATGTTTGATGATTTCTACTCGTACTTGTACTCGTATTTTTTTATACAGTACCACATAGCGAAGTTTCATTGAAATCGGTTACTGACACATTGATAACCTTCCTTGTTAGTGAAACAGTCTTTTTATCCGAGCGTGAGTTTGCAATAACGAGGCTTAGCCAACGACTACTCTACTTCAAAAGAGAGGAAGTATCAACAATTTTTGAGTAGAGCTAGATACTTTCAAAATTTTTGTTTTATATGACCGCAACGGAAAAGGATATTTAAAAATACAATTCATAAGTTAATAAAAAAAGCTATATAAATTAGGTTTCACAATGTAGTAATATATTAACATTCAAGAAAAATTGGTAGAAAAATTCATGAATTTTTTAAAAATTGGACCTTTTTGGAAGTTAATTATTTTATTTATAGGAAAATTCATCTTTCCACTTGGAAAATTAACTATATAATTAAAAAATGATCTTCATTGGCCAAACATTTAATTACTCGATCGAAAGTTGAACTGCTTTGTTGAAAATTAATTTTATTTGTGAGGTCATCTTTTTTTGTGGAAAATTCAACTCTTTTAATGAGAATTGGTTCTTTCGGGTTGAAGATTCATTTTTCATGGCGAAGAAGTGAACTTTCTTGTTGGAAATTTAAAATGTGTGTATTGAATGTAATATAAATTTTATTATTTTCATATGCAATGTATATTAGGTCCGATATTAATTTATTCGTATCAATCAACTCCCTGAAAAAAAATGTTTGGCATTCAGTAAATGCATTTACTCGAACCCTATTTCTCAGCATCAAGAAAATATTATTTTACAGTAGTAATTTTTGTTGAAACCTGGTATGTACTTTTATTGATCTAAATAAATGAATTGTTTGGCTGCATTCTCATAATTAAAGTAAATATTTCGTACAGTCAAGGGAATGATTTCCTTGACTCAAAAGGTCCAAATTCGTTGGAATCTGATTAGTCCGCCTAAGAAATATTTATTTGAATGATTTTTTAACAAAATTTACACATTTGCACAAAACACAGTTGAATCTCTCGAAAGCAAATGAAAAATTTTCGGATCGAATGATAACTAATCTCCGTAAATTGTTTTAAAAAATTGCTATTTTTGAAAGAAAATCGTCTAGACCTTTCAGTTGTTAATAAATAATCATCCAGGCCAAACAGTTTCATAATGTTCCCTAAAAGTATTTAAAAACCTATATCTAATATGAATACCATTGTTTATTCTTCACAAACTGTCTTGCTTCACTATTTATAACATTTGTTATAAATAAAAACCCTCAATAACTAATTTTTTAAAAGCTTTCAAATTAATGTTTCACACTATATTAAATTTTTTGTCTCAGTGACATTTTTTCGTTCGATTAGCCATTTCTTATTTACAGACTTCTAAGCTCTACATATTTTTATAAATTCATAATACCTTGCATAATTGAAATTTTTTACAGAAAAATAGAAAAGTATAAAGACGTTGAAAATTTTTCAAGTCGAAAACAGAATTCTCTTGAAAAGGAGTGCATGAAGTCACGCTACTTCAAGTTTACGATTTATCAGTATGGCCTTCTTATTGCTTCAACAGAGTTAAAAATTTTCAACTAACGTCTTTTTTGGTAAACTTTTCTATTTTTCACGTTTTCCATGTTTCTAACCCTTCAGAATTATTATATATATTCCAGAATAATTTTTCTTACAAATTAATTAATTTTTCACCATAGAATCACTAACTACATCAATACAATTTCACTAGACATTATAGTTCAAACTTAACAATTCTGATCCAGATTGGTGATGAAGTATTTTTTGCGTATGAAAACCGCTACGAAATAGAAAAACACTTTTTTAGACACTCAAGTTCATCCTAATTGAAGGCGAATCATTCTTACAAAATTTGCTGAATAATTGCAATTTTCTATGCATGGAAAATCAGAAAAATGTACAACCGAAACAAAGTTTGAAAATAGAAAACAGACTTGTTTAAAAAATAGTGCATGAAGACCCTGAATGTTTATAATAAATTTAGAGCCTATTAATCTCTTGCTATTTTGAAATATAAGAAGTTTTTATTTTTCTTAACTGGCTTACTGTTCGCTGATCGAATCTTTACAATTTCACTAGTAATTATTTAAATTATACCAATTAGAATAACCTTCTTGAGGCACTCAATTTCATACTGATTCAAGTTGATTGTTATTTAATACAAGAAATGTTTACGAAGTTGGCTCAATATTTGCAATTGTCTATGGGAAATAAAAAAAATATCCAAAAAAAGCATGTTCAAAATCGAAAACAGAACTCTGTCATGAATTAGAGCATGAGGAACCAGAATATGCATTATTAATTAATGTATTGATCCACATTCATCCATTATATTTTCAAGATTTTAACAAATTCCTAGTTTTCTTAACTCTGTTTAAAAAATCAGAAGACTCTACTTTGAAAATGAAAGCAGACTAGGTCACGGTAACAATCTCTCATTATGGCCTACTTATTGTTTCAATGGAGTTAAAATTCTTATGCCGTCTCGTCTTTTCGTTCAAATTTTCTATTTTTAAGTTTTTCATGTTAACAACTATTTTCAAATTACTATGTACAGTCCTACATAATTTTATTTCTACAAATTAATGAGTTTTTCTCTATTGAATCAGAAAATATCTAGATCACCCGATTTTTTAATCTGACGAGATTTTGGAAAAATTTTGAATTGATCGACATGCATGACTAAGGGCTCACATGCCTCATTTTTAATATGGGTAAAAATGATATTTTTTGCTCCGAAAAAATGGTGAAGATAACCAAATATTTATAACAATAATTTTATTATAAAGAAAATTAAGGGCTCGAATTGACGCGTGTCAAGGTTATTCACAAAAGTACATTTCAAGCGGGTACACTAATCCTTATTAGTATTTTTCACTTTTCTTGGAAAAATTACTTTTACATGAAACTAAAGTATGTGTATTTACATGTGTTAACTAAAAATAATTTTGATATTCTAGTACTAATACAAATAGAGCATTTCAAAGGGGATGAGCACCCTTGAAATTCATCCTTAAAAAGTTTTTACAGAATTCCTCTTTTATTATGCAAATTTTGTTCAAACCCTGTTGGCGATAGCTTATAATCGAGCGACGATATTAAATACGACATTCCAAACTCCAGGGGTTATATCCCATTTTTTTATCAGGGTAAACAAATTTTTTTTTAAATTTTTCTCTGGAAAAATTACAAAATTCATTAAATACAAATATCTTTTCAAATAAAGGTAAACAATATTAAGGGGTAGCCTACCCTCTAGAAATGCATCTTTGTGACCAACCCTGAAACTCGAAAAAATGATACAATTGGTATGAAATTTACTGTACACGTGTTTACTGGGCCGTTTACTTAATATTTGAAATACCAATTTTGAAAAACACAATGTTGGCAGCTAATTTAAAATAATAAAGCAGAATTTTCACAAGAAATGACCGCTCTAGTAAGGCGTACACGAAGTCGAAAAATAATCCGATATGAATCAAATTGACTACACATAGATTTTTCGGATAGCTGATTTAAAATCTAAAATATAAATTTGGTAAAGAAAAAAAATGGTGGCTCCAATATTAACAAACAAAAAACACAAAAATAATCCCTCACAGCAGTAGGATACATGTACCAAAATTTCCCATTTGATCCCATTTATCTTCCAGGTTGGCCTGACTGAACATCTGAATATCCTTGGGATATTTCTGGGACAACCTGGGAGATAAATGATATCAAGTGGGATATCCCGGTACTCATAGCTTTAATGGATAATTAGAAGTATTATTATTATTTCACGCAGGAAAAAGAATCGATTGAATGGAAAATATTTGAATCAGAGAATTTAAAAATGCCGATTTTTTCGAACTGCGGTCTACCCAGGGCAAAAGAATGGATTTAATTGAAATTATTTGAATAGGAGAATTTAGGAATGCGGATTCACGCGAATTCTGGTCCATCGGTTTGTGATTTTTTAAATTGGTGTTATAGATTTAATCATTTCAATCGGTTACCATACAGCTGCCATTGATTCTGGTAAATTTCGTTGAATTATTTTTCTTTTTTTAAGCGGAACAATCACTGGCTAATTTTCTCATATTTCAGACAACTCAGCTAGAAAATGTCGTGTCAATTGAAAAAACTGGACAATAATTCAACGAGATTTCCTTGAATTGGTGGCGCCTGTATGGTGGTCGATTGAAATGATTAAAATGTACTTGGATCGGTATTTCCAAACTTGCACATTCAAATAATTTCCCTTAAGTCGATTCATTTTTTCTGGGCGAATTATATTTAGTTCATGAAAAAACTAGAGTGAAACATGAAATAAAATTTTCGAATATTCAGATTAGTTGAGTTTACCATTTGAATATTTCGTTCTACGCAAAGATTATTGAATACGAACTACGAATTTCATTTTCTGAAATTAATTTTAAATCGCTAATAGGCACTATTAAAAAAAAAGTGCGCTTATGTTTAAGGATGCACATATGAGAATGAACAAATTATTTTAAAGTTATGGGTAATACTACAGCTTATGCAGTTTATACAGTGAGGGTGGTTCTTATTTATACTTGGTGGATTTTTTTTCTCGAATTTCTCTGCTCTCACCCCCCCCCCCCCCAGTTTTGTTCGCATGCCCAAAAAAAAATCTTCTCCAAATTTGAGCAAAATCGGTTAATGTTTAGGGGTCGCGCAATACCATGAAATTTTCCATTGATTTAACATGGGAAACGGTCAGCTTTTTGTAAATCTAATATTTAAACCTAGTAATATATTACAAATAATTCTGTGTTTCATTATATTGTTCAGAATTTGTCAGAAAATAAGAATCAATCATAAATTTTGAGGTTGAATAATTTGATGCCACTTTTATGGGTCCCCAAAGAAAACCCCATAAGTGATAAATGTGAATTTCACGTAATATTGCGGTTTGATGACGCTTTTCAGAAGTTTTTTTTCACATAAATAATCATTGATCAGTAATTCAAGAATGCCCAGTCATTTTTTAACTAATATGCAATTGTTTAAACAATTTTAATTTGTTTAAATATTTGTTTTTTTCAGCTAACTCGCGCAATGAACGTATTTTCTAGACATTATGAGTTATTTAATCAATAATAACAACAAAATAATTTGTTTGAATAATTTAACAATTATTTAAATAATACGTATTTTTTCAAGCATATATTGTACCTAAAAAAAAGCAGGAGAAACATTTTATCACTAAATTTTCGACAAATTTTAATATTTTAGGTACTAATTTGTTTATTATGAAAACTCGTAGATGTTTAAACAAATTAAAATTTCTTAAACAATTTTTTTGTTAACATTTTTGTTGTTGCTATTTTTCGAAAGATTGACACATTTTTATGTATTACTTTGCTTTTTAAGAATACTATCAAATGTTTAAACAAATTAAAATTGTTCAAACGATTGAATATGAGTTAGCAAATTGCTGGGTATTCCTGAATCACTAATCAATGATTATTTATGTAAAAAAACGTTTAAAAAGCGTCAATAAACCACAATATTACGTAAAATTCACTTTTGTCACTTATGGGGTTTTCTTTGGGGACCCATAAGAGTGGCTTAAAATTATTCAACCTCAAAATTTATGATTAATTCTTATTTTTTGACAAATTCTAAACAATATACTGAAACACGGAATTATTTGTAACGTTTAAATATTAATGTTGTAATTCAAAACGAAAGTTTTACAAGTCATTTACAGTCATAGTCCTCAAACCTACTCTTAATTATTCCACTCTTGGTTCCTTTTTCCTCTTGTGTGAGATAGATTATTTGATGAAATCAATTTTTTCTTAATATTGGGGAAAGGGCAAAAATAATTCACTTGAAAAATACAATACTATTTGAAAAATAATTCTTGTTGAGGTTCACTTATTATTTCTTCTTATTGACTAAAAAGTCTAAGGGACACTAGAGATTTGAGAAAAACAAGTTTATAGCATCACTTTAAGAGAAGATAGTTATAAACAATAATCAGTTGCTTAAATAAGCATGTTTGTTAACTTGCATTAATTCCTGCGTCACTGATTGAAAATTGGACAAAAAGTGGAAAATTGTTGAGAACAAAAATAATTATCTATCATTATTTTGAGAAAATGGAATTGAAAAAATAAATAAATTGTTCAGACAATCACGTTTATTAACAATTATTTAGTATTACTTCATTTCAATTGAAAATTATACCAAATGTGGAAATTGCTTTAAAAACTGCGACTTTTTAACTCCATTCTAGAAGAATATTGCTGAAAATGATAATAAATTGTACGAAAAATCTATGTAAATATCTAATTATCGGTACAAAGCAGTATGTCACGCATTAGGAATAATTTCCATTTAAAAAATTGCAAAAAAGTCATAATTAGCGCAAAAAATTCTCAAAACCTATTTTTCACTCATGAGATTTTTTTGGGACCCTATAAAACGGACTTATGGGGGTGATATTCACAATATATTATTTTATACCTTCATATTCTATGGCTAAATGTGAAGATAGGGACGTTGAGTTCCAGTTCGATTCAGCTAATATTGACGCTTCTGATTAAAATGTACAAAAACGTCTTTCTTTCTTATGGGAAATACGTGTTAATCTTCATGGGACTTGCGCAACCTCTAAATATCATTTTTTTTTAAAACAAATTGATTTTTTTTCTTGGATTCGAACAAATTTCCGCGCGATATGGATGAAAATTCGAGAAAAAAAATTGTTGACCACCCCACTGTGCACTGTGCGAGCGTACATTGCACAGATTTGGATTTATCAAGATATAATGTCAATGAAACTCCTACCAAGTTCAGAAAATTTGCAAGGTATTTTGGGAGTTTTCCCAAAAATCACTTCAGGAAAATTTTGTAGTTATCGAAACAATTATTTATCTAGAATGATCCATTTCTCTTTCATGCACTAAGTAAACATTTCTTCCAACAAATGTTGAGAACACAATGTTCCTATTATATTAGGAAAATTACCAATAGTTGAGAAAAAGTTTCCTATTCCATGTCCGGTTACTTACGAGTTTGTAGTGTTAGAATAAATTTAAAAATTGTAAAATTTCCAAAATATTTTAGGGTATCCTTGTTTTTAACTTATTGGAGAACCCTTAAACAATATAATTGTTCTCAGTGAGAGGTAATACTTTTCCACAAAAATTGGAAAAATATATTTTCTAACTGTAACATGAAAACTACCAATTATTGAAAAAAAATCTCATTACATTTCGAGTTATTAACCACTTTACATTGGTAAAATTACATGACGTGTAGGAGAATTTATAACAATTAATAATGGAGATATGTCTTTCGGAAATGATGAATTTGCTAAATAATGAAAAAATTACAAATTTTACAGAAAAATAATTTTTTTTTATGTTAAATAAGGAATTTAACTTCCAAAATTGTTGGAAAAATTTTCCAAATTTTTTCCAGTGTATATCTTTCAAGAATGTAGCATTTTTTGACAGTCATTGAAATAAAACCATTTTATGTCACGAAAGTTATTTTTAGATGTTTTGAAGTATTTTTTGTTTTCCATGCTTTTTTAAAAGCAGGTCACCTCAATTGAAGGCGTACTTAAATCCTGTTAAGTAAATGGGTCACTAGATTGTATAAAAGCCCACCACGCTTATCACATTTTTACATTCGTTCCCAATTTCACGGAACATCTTCAATAGTTTCGTAAATCATAAAGTTCACAAATTTTGCTGAAGACACAAGTGATTCTACTCTGAAATACGTGAAAAATGGTGGTGCTGAAGTTAATCTTCGCTTTTATATTTATTATAGTCACACCAGCATTGGCTTTCTACAGCAGGGGTGAAGATGGCGGCGAAGCTTGTGGCAGCAGAGAGGTAATGCTTGAAGCAATAACTAGGGGACCGTGGCGAGTTGCTACTTGGAGCGGACAGGTGCTGGCTCATTCCGGGTATGCGGGGTGGACCATTAATGGTATTTCTATTGAGAACCATCTTCCCCTGCATGGAAACCCAAGTGTGTCCCGAACTGGAGGCGGTCTAGGAAAACACTATGTCGACTTCGAAATCAAAAGCCCACGGGGAAAAGAAGTCTATTGTACCATTAAGATTTTTTGTCAGCCGCCTCCTGAACCTCCAAGAAAACGTGGACCGGTAAATCAGTTGCATTACTCAGAGTACGCTTGACCTTCTATTCATCAAGACACTGGACATCTCGAACCTTTTAGGCAACATTATGATAAACGCTAAAAAGCCTGGACATTCTTAAGAACCCGGAGTGTTGTTAACTCGTATCTTCATACTGCGTATAGACATTTCCTTTCAGTGATTGGTTCTATATTCAAATAATTAATCTTTCTTGAAATCGTGTGTTAAAAACTGTGTAACAGAAATTTTGTTTTGTGTGTCATAGGGTGAATTAGTATGCTAGTATAGATATGCTTTATTATTTTTATTCGTGTTTAATTAGTTTATAATGTCTCTTGTTGAAACTCTGATGAGAAAATGTTAATTGGCGGTTTATTTCAAATCCGATAAGCATGTAAATCGGACAATAGTTTTGGTAAAAGCTTTTCTCGCTCGCTAAATGTTTATACTCATCGTGACAGGAAATAATTGAAAATTAATTTTGTTGCGGGTACTTGTGTGTTGAAGTATCATAACATGTGTCTAATCTGGAAATAACAAACTTTGGTTTTGAAATTATCTGCATTCTTTAGCTACACAAAAAAATATATAAATCCCACACTTTTTGTTTGCCTCAACCCACTTGACAAGTACCCGTAACGAGATTTTAACTATCTGAAGGCCTCTTTCATTGCAGGTAGATCGAACACAGAATTAAGTGTTGAATTTATATTTCGTTTTGTTTTTGTATAGCCAAAGAATTCAAATAATTTCAGAATCAAAGTTTGTTATTTTTATATTAGACACATGTTATTATACTCCAACACACGCCTAGTATGGTTTCATGTAAACTGATCCTTGCATTTATATTGACCATAAAATTGGTTATCAATATAGTTCCATTCACAAATGTCTAGAAAGTACTTCCATCTCAAGAATTAGCTCTTGGATCAAGAGTTCTATACGACCGACTTCTTGTACAAAAATGTATATATGTACCAGCAAAATTAATCAGGACTCTTGAATAAGTTGAGGCTATATGTACTCCAAGACAAGGAACAATTACTAGTTTCAAATTTGTAAATGAGAAAAATTATGGGCGTGGGGTAACTGTTCAACTAAACAAAGTAAGTGGTAACGGTCTGGCTTACATTGATATAACCGTGAAGTTCAATAGTGAATTCAATCACGGCATTCATTGCAGCGTGAGATTGTATGGCCTTGAACCAATTGAATTTCTTTAATGAAAACAACATAAGGAGACCAATAAGCTATTCCATTTTGTTAGTGTGTTGAAATTTGTGTGTGTGTGTTTGTCAATGTATATTACTATGAAACTGATTCTCAATAATACAAAAATTGCATCTTGACATAGTTTGTCATTCATTTCTTTCACATCATTTTACAATAAGTATACCTATTATAGATTTACAATTTATTACTATATATCGCTGATCCGAAGCAGCTATACAATTTTTTGAGTCAATTTTTCAACAATAGCGATTATTTGGTTCGAGGCGTTTTTACTGCTTAATGCAACAATTACTTAATTTTTTAGATTAGTCAAACAATTCTCGAAATAATTGGAAGAAACTTCGGAAACTGCAAAATACTGAGCGTATTATAGCAAGGCCGGTTCTATTTGCGATTTCTGAGCCAGAAAAGAAAAACAAGCATGATTAATTGCATCTTATTCGAATATTTCTATATTGCTCAATTCACTCAAAGGTCAGAAAAAATTATTCTATAATTCAAAACTTTCCATAACTGAAGGACGAAGAAGGTAGTATAGCAATAGATACAAAATTCAAATGAAAAGATTTCAAAGTGCAGAATTCGCCCAGAGCCTGAAAACATCATTGACATGTCTCCCGCCAGCGTATCGACAAATGCTAAAACTTTCTTTCACGCGACGTTTCGAATGATTTTTCTTTAAATATTGACTATGTATGTGTTTGATGTGTTTAAAATAATAAATCAACAGGTCGGATGGAATGCGTTGCAGAGAGCACGAGAATTTTCGCGACAGCCAGATTCGCTTGTGCCCACGATACCCACCAATCAGCATTTTACATTACCCGTTTTTACATGGTAGCCAATCCACGCTGCTATATCCCCGTTTTCGCCAGGAACCAATCGTCTTCTGAGTATCCCTACTTTCCGCGCCACGGCGAGAAGCGACACCCCCTCTTCTCGCGCGACATCCAGAATCTACCCCACTACCATGGATATCGCGCGGGTTGGCTCACGCCCATCGCCACAACGACCAACCGCAAGCCATCCCCCACCACGTCCTACCCGACTTTTTAGGACTTGCCTAGATCTTCGCACCAAAAGCCACACTATGAGTTTTCTCACCAAACTCATCGCACACGCTCACACGCACTAACACACACACACAATGGGCTCAACAGCTTCCACTTCCGCCACCAACGAGGTGTCACAACCCCCCTCTGTGCAGACACCGTCAACATCCTCCCTCTGTTTACCGCACTCTGACAACCTTTCCGACGCGCAACTCACTGCAGCCATTTTCGAAATACGCAAAATACTACAACCTTATGAAGCCACTCTTCTCTCCCGGGCGACGCCACCTTTAAACGAAAAACCTGATGACGCCAACATGAACTTTTCCTTTAACTCTCCCCTTGACAAAGAACAAACCGACGACGGCTTTAAAACCATAAAATCTAGACGATCCAAACGCAAACGTACCTCTAGTCCCACTGAAATTCCTAACTCGTCGCTCTCCGATGAAGATGACTCTTTCCTCTCTAGTTCTTCTGATGAAGAGGATTCTGTTCCCAAGGAGCGTAGCCCTCCTCCTATCCGTATCCTCCGCAAGGATCTGTGGCCAAAGATCCATCAAGCTCTACGGAAAGCCGATATCCCCATCCGGGCGGCAAAGAACACCTCTGACGCCGTTCTAGTTTATCCCCAGACCGTCGACGCTTTCCGTGCCATCACTGCTAAACTGCAAAAGCACAAAATCTCTTACTCCACCAATCAACTCCCTCAGGGCAGGGACCTTGTCGTAGTTTTCAGGGGTGTCAGCGAATCCCTCTCCGACGGAGCCATTTTTAATGAACTTCAAATGAAAATCCCGTCCGCCAAGAGCATTCATCGAATAAAAAAAGGCGACAGGATCTGGCACCTAGTCGCAGTGCATCTTGACCCTACTGCTCCTACAGCAAAGTCCATTTTTGACGTTAAAACCTTAGCCGGTCTCAGCGTAAAGGTCGAAGCCAAGCGCAAATCGTCCATGATTCCCCAGTGTCTGCGATGCCTTAAATTCTTTCACACGGCAAATTACTGCCACGCGCCTTGGTCTCGTGCCTTCTGTGCTCGTAGCCATGCCACCACCTCCTGCACTTTCAAAAATCAAAAGGACACTACTACAACGTCCAACAACACAAGCACAACCTATCTCAAGGTCTGCTAACTTTTCCAAACCGCCTAATCAACCTAATGTGAGCCCCTCAAAGCTACGTTCCTACGCCAGCACTGTTTCTTTCGGTTCACAACTGAAAATTCAAACCCAAAACCAAACCCACACGTTACCCATCCCGGACCCGTTACAAAATCCGCAACTCCAACAGCTTTTTCGTGAATTCCTCACCGTCTTCGCAACTGCCTTCCAACTCTCAACCACTGCACACGCATAAGAACAAACTCACACTACTCACCTGGAACGCTAACAGTATTTCTGCCTCCAAAAGAGTTGAACTAACTTTGTTTCTTGAGGAAAATGCCATTGACGTTGCCTGCTTAACCGAGACCCACCTAAAGCCGGAAAATAAACTCTACTTTCCAAATTTCTCGGTATATGGGAAAGACCACACATCATCAAAAGGTGGAGGTGTGGCAATTCTTGTTCATAACTCCCTCCAACACAAACCCTTCAGCACTGATTCATCCCTCTGTGAAGTAACAGGTGTCGAAATTCTTCTTGAATCTGGTCCACTTCGCACTCTATCTCTTTACTCACCTCCACACATTAATAATATCTCAAAAATACCGGAACTCTTCAACTCCGAATGTCCTACTATAATCGCTGGCGACCTAAACGCGAAAAACAAAGCCTGGGGTTGCCTTAAAAACAACAACAAAGGCAAAACTCTCCTGCGAACTCTCATTCGACACAACTTAACCATTGAAGCACCCACTGTACCCACCCACTTCCCTAGTTCTTCAAAACAACAACCTGACATTCTTGATGTCTTCCTAACTAAGAATATAGTTATCAACAAAGATGCCTGGTCTCTCCCGAAACTGAGCTTCAACCACAACCCTGTATTCCTGGAGTTGACAAGCAACCCTGTGTTTCACCGCCTAAAGAGTCTAAAATTGACTATCTCTACCTTAAATACATTCTTGAAACTTCCTCCTTCAAATCCCCCTAGATCCAATCAACTGCGGAAATTGACGCAGCAGTCGAAGCCCTGAAAAAAGACATCCAAAACTCTGTCCAACTAGCTACCACTGCCAGCATCGTCCCTCCACCCAATCTCAAACTTTCTTCTGCTATCTGTCATCTTGTCTTCAAGAAAAATCAAACCAGACAACTCTGGCAAACTGTCCGAAACCCCAAAAATCGTCACCGTTTGAACGCCCTACAAAAAGAACTAACATCCGCTCTTCAGACCACCAACAATTCATCTTTTGAGGCCTATATTGCTGAAGCTGAACAAAAACCTAAAAGGTGCTGGAAAGTGATAAAATCTCTTCGTAACCGGAAATCTCACCTCCCATCTCTTGTCAAAGACGACCAAACCTTCTCCCTTCATTAGGACAAAGCGAATATTTTTGCAGACTCCTTAAAAAGTCAATGTTCCCCCTTCCCTAGCCACGAAAAAATTCACGCCCTTTCACGACCACATCTCAAAGACTGCACATGACTTCACTGTGACAGACGAAGACTTCCTTCCTACGTCTTCTAAAGAAATCATCGCCACAATCCGCTCCCTCTGGAACAGAAAAGCCCCCGGTATCAACACTATCAGTAACGGAGTCCTAAAAATTCTTCCTCGCTAACATCTTGTAGCTAATGCGATTTCATTACTTTCCTTCTGCCTGGAAGGAGGCCATAGTGATCTTTCTTTCTAAACCCGGCAAACCTCTCAGCTCCTAGCTTTCGCCCCATCAGCCTACTCTGTTCTCTTAGCAAAGTAGCTGAAAGCATCATTCTCACTCGTTTCGACGACCTTGTTTCACGAAACAATATCCTACCTGACTTCCAGCACGGGTTCCGCAAATGTCATGGAACAGCACATCAACTTCTTGGTGTTTCTGAATACATTGCCGACAATCTCAACAAAGGTAGACACACGTCCATGCTTCTTATGGACTGTAAACAAGCTTTTGACAGAGTTTGGCACGACGGTCTTATCTTTAAACTCATTCATTTGAAATTTCCGCACTACCTTATCGGATTAATTAAATCCTACCTGACCAACAGAAGTATTAGAGCTCGCGTTGGAAAATCCTTATCTGAACCTCAACCTATCACTTCCGGTGTCCCTCAAGGCTCAAAACTCTCTCCCTCTCTCTTCAACGTCCACTTTTATGAGATTACTGACGACGAAAAAGTTCTCACAGCTCAACACGCTGATGATGTTGCTTTTTTTCATTCTTCCAAGGTTATCAAACAATGCTCCTCTCGTTTAAACAGATTTACTCCAATTGTTCTCGATTGGTACTCCAGATGGAGATTGGAGATTAACAAAACTAAATCTGAAGCAGTCTTCCTTTCTCGCCGCATTCGCACGCCTCCTAAACTCCTCGTCAACTCTCTTCCGATCGAATGGAGCAATTTTGCAAAATACCTAGGCGTCATTTTCGACAAGAAACTCACCTGGTCCCAAAAAATAACCGCTACCCGCAATAAAGCCTTTGGTGCTTCTACAGCGCTCAAACCTTTCTTTAATAATCATACCGTATCCCAGCCCAACAAAGCCCGTGCGTTTAACGCAATAATTAGAAGCATTTGTACTTACGCGATTCCTATCTGGGGATCTGCATCCCCAAACCGCCTGTCTAAGCTCCAAGGGACTTATATGCACCTCCTTCGCTCCTCATTGAATATTCGCTGGTACATCCGCAACACACAAATCATTGCAGAAACCAAACTTCCTTCCATCTCATTAGCTGCTCAAGCATACGCCGCAAACCTTCGTCTTTCAGTGCAAAGTCACCCAAACCCCAGCATTAACTCACTCGCAAATTACGCGAGTAAAACTTCCGACCGGTTCAGAAGGCCGTGTCTTCTCGTTTTGTCGCAATCTTAACCATCTTTTCTTTCTCCGTGTTTCGCTTCTAGCGCGAGAGGCCTTGCTGTTCAATCGTCTTGGACCACCATTCTTCATTCTCCACTCTTCTCATCTTTGGTTTATAACCTCAAGGTTGGTAAACAGCGAGGAGAGGTTTTGGTCGGTAGGCGCACATTGCGAATCCGACACTACCCTTCAGTGGGTATCTTTTGAAGATTCCCCCTCCTCGACCCTTTCAAAAAAAAAAGCACAGGCATGATTCATACTCCGGATCCACGACGAGTAAGGTCGTAACTCCTCTCCGACCACTAGTGCCTCGGACTCTCGACGCGCAAGGTGGACTCCTCAGCAAAATTACATCCACGACGAACCAGGTACAGCCTAATCCAACGGAATAATCGACAGCGAACGACATTCATCGACTACTGAATAGTCGCCGGACCACCGACGAGGGATCGTGACCCACCCCGGACGCGCAATGTCCAGGGTGTAGAGCTGCCATCTAAGTAACAACCTGACGGAGCCCCTGAACAACCAGGTGGCCGCTTCGGCTGTATATCCCCCCGGACCCCCAACGGCATCATGGATCACGGGTACGGACCCTTTGGCGCTCTGCGACGCAGTCTATCATTCGGCCCAATGAATTTGGATTTAATAAAGGTGTTATTATTTGTTAAAAACCTGTCCCCTTTCCCTCCTCTCTCTCTCCATACATATATATATATATATATATATATATATATATATATATATATATATAACATTTTAGGTCATCGAACATGTACTTTTAACGTAGGCTTAGGGATATTTTCTCGACTATTTTTTACAGCTTCACCCACAGGGGACATGCGGAGATGCCGCCTAGCGGGGACCCAGCCCCTCACACTGACAGGGGCATCCGGAGTTGCCGCTTAGCGGGGACGCAGCCCCCTCACACTCACAGGAACTTCCGGAGTTGCCGCCTAGCGGGGACCCAGCCCCCCTCACACTCACAGGGACATCCGGAGTTGCCGCCTAGCGGAGACCCAGCCCCCCTCACACTCACAGGGACATCCAGAGCTATCGCCTAGCCGGAGCCCAACCCCCTCGCACTCACCGGGGACCTTCGGAGTTGCCGCTAAGCGGGGGAGAGGGTGTTTCTCAAATCACCCATTCTACCCCAGTCCTTCTTAGGACCCTAAACAATAGGCTCTCCTAAGGGCCACCAATATTTCTAAGGCAGAATAATTCTTATGTTCAATAATAAGAGCTACTAGACCTTGAACCATTCCCCTGGTTCTTCATATTCCCTACCATTCACCAATGTTGTATGTCCCTTCCCACATGCCCCTTTTGAACACGATTGCCATTGAAGGGTACCAGACTTTCGTCGCAACTCGCTCTTGTGGACTACAGACACAATTTTCATTTACACTAGTGTAAATTTAATATACGTACACTGGTACGTTGCCCAATGCATTCACCTCTTGAGGTTTTGTATCCAATTTTGTAAACATTTTCGAGGCTCGAGATAAGGCGACATACATTTTGTTCTAGTTATATTTGTTTTCTTCACTGCCATCGTTATTTTGTTTGGAAATAATAGTTTGCCTATTGCGCGTTCTGAAATGATAATCATTTGTTTTAAAGGAGCCCAATAAAAAAGTGTATTTCGGAAGTCAGTTATATATTTTTCATTAACGTTCAATGAAGATTTTTCTTCACGAACTTCAAGAAATTTTTGATATTAAAAAAATGACTCGAAAGATCTTGAAGATCTGCCACGTGACTAAAACATGGAGGTCAGAGTCACATTCAGAACAAAAATATGAAGTTAGAAAAATAAACTGTCTTGCAGAAGAATTATCTTCTGAGAAAATGTAATCAATTTTAAATAAAAATTCAAATTTCCGAAAAAACAGGCATAATTCAAAATTGTTCACGCGCTTAGACTTCATCGTTATGAACAAAAATTATTGGATTTAAATCTAATGATTATTTGTTTGAAATAATCGATTTCCTTCAAGAACGGTAATATATCCTGAAACTGTTTAGAAATTGCAAATCTTGTACGAACTATAATGATTTTTTTTCTTGCTAATTTTTAGTGTAAAACACTATGGTAACTTAAAGTGATTAAAAGTTTCGAATCTTCTTTGAAGTATAAGTTTTCAATTTAAAAATACCAATTTCTAAGGAGAAACGCTAACCTAATCCAAAATTGTTGGAAGATTCAAAATCTTGTGCAAATTATAATGATTTTTCTTTGAGAATACCCGTTTTTGGTTTAAAACGTTAACATAATCTAAAATTCTCAAATTTTGTGAATCTTCTTCAAGATATAAATTTTTTTATTGAAAATGCCAATTCCCGACGAAAACACATAACCAAAAATTAATTATTAAGCAACCCTTAATCTTGTTCAAACTATAATGATTTTTGTTTGAGAATACCAATTTTCTGCGTAAAACGCCAACGTGACATAAAATTGGTAAAAAATTATGAACCTTCAAAATCCAATTATTTGTGTTTCAAATAACCAATTTCCTGTGGAAAGCGTTATTATAACCGAAAAGTATTCAACAATTGCGAATTTTGTCTGATGATTCTCCAGAACCAGAGTGGAGTCTGTGCCGTTTGAGCGTGGCTCCATGCTGTGTAACGTGACTTCAGCCCTGTTTAGAACCAGGGATGTGGGACTTCTGTCTGCTCCTGGGTGAGGGAGATTGTCCGGCTGTTGGTGATGCGTTCCTGGATTGACCAAGGAGTCCAGCGGATCTGGTGCTGGTCCTTGATCGAAAACGCGGTGTGCTATTTTGCAAGGGGCGGAGTAATCCCTATCAAAAAATCGGAGGTAGACCTTCGCCGAGGGGAGGAGACATTCGGCGGTGAGGCACCCCAGATGGTCTGGTCGCAAGTAGGGCTCCGCCTGGGGGTAAGATGGTTGGGCGCCACCGGGTGTTGGTTTCCACTCCCGGAAGTGGATGGGCTGCCCCTGGGGATGACTCGGTTCCTCAACACCTGAGAGTCTGGAGTACGTGCTGTCATCCTGAAGAGGAGAGTGGTTTTCCGGCTGTGGGCGAAGATGGGCAAGTGCCACTATCATGCGTCAACCTATGAGTAAAGGTGGCCCCACGTTGGACGCCAGAATAATTGTAGTCAATTTGAAGGGTGAGTAGGTTCCAATTTATTCCCCCCTTTATTTGTGAATATTTCCCAAATATCCAGTTCAAGTTCTCTTGGGTATTGCGTAGGGATAATGGGGAGGCAATCTTGGGGAGTGAGGTTAAGGATGATGACCACAATTATTGGTTGCGGGTGGTGGGATGCTGCGGGTAAGTTGGTGGAAGGGTTAAAGGGTTCAGTTTAATGCATACTTTTAACCAAACAGAATATCGTTACTTCGTTGTGATTTTTTTTGATGGCCCTGAAAAGGGCCGATCGCTTGGGGGTCCTAAGAAGGACCGGTGGGTTGTTTTGGTCTAGAGGAGAACGCCTCCAAGCATGGGGGTCCCTTCCTCTGTCTGCTACTCTTCTCTTGGTGGCCCGCCTAGCGGGATCTCCGTGGGTTCGGGCGAGGAGGTCGGCTCACTACTGACTGGATCCGAGGACGTGCCGAGGGCTGGTTATCTGGCGAATGTGGCACCGCACAATGCCGACTTCGGGGAACCTGGAGTGGGGCCCCTTGGTGGCGAGAATCCTCGCTCGTGGAGGTACGACGCTGTGCCTGGGCACCGTTTCTGAAACACCTACCCCAGAGTTGTTCTGCTGCTGGGGTCCTTGTGGGGGAGGCAGCTCTGTCTTCCCGCACTACCTTTACCCTGGGGTAGTGTGGAACGTCCTTCAAGATGACGGGGCCCGATCCCCTGGATGCAGGGGGATCTGAGGGGCCTGAGCTGGAGCCTGCGACAGGATCCTCGTTCTTCGTTAGACGCCCCTTCGGGCTGTGAGGTGGGGGTCCTGAAGCGTGATCGTCCTTGCTTGGTGAGTCGCTGAAGGGGGATGCCCTCAGGGCGAGCATATCCTCTGAGTCCAAATTGTCGGGGGTCCGGGTTGCTGCTGCTGCCTGAGGTGCATGCTCGTCCAGGCCGGGGTAGGCTGGGTCGTATGCCTCAATGGGAGCAACCCCCGGTTCCTAAGTCTGCGGAGTCTCCTTGGGTGAGGTGGGTCTGGTATTTTGGATCAGATAGACCGCCAACTCCTCGAAAGTATCGATTCCCACTTCGGTGGGGCTCTCTGGTCGGTCTGACTCGGTGCCTGTGTTGGGGCTCGGCGGTTGGACGCACGCTGGTTCGACGAACGTTGGTCCATAAAAGTTGGATTCCGGACTTGCGGAGGGGAGAGCGGCGTCGGGGCAACCAACCGGGACGTGGGCTGGTCCGGGATGGCTGTCAGCGTCGCTTGACGTGGCCCCTATCGGCGGATAGGGAAGAGACCTTTGCTTCCGGCGTCTTCTCTTGTTGAGGCGATTCTTTTTTTTCTGATGCGTGCTCTCGGGATCCATGGGCTTCACTCCTGATTGAACACGCAGTTAAAAATCTGGTGGCAATGAGGACACTCAATGATTGAGTAGAATGTGAGGAAGAGGGCACTGTATGAGGGTGCAGCTCCCTGAAATGCTGGTGATCCGTCGAGGGTACAGCGTGGGTCGCGGCAGAAGTAGAGAAGGCGGTAGGTTCCCCCTAGGTAGAGGCGGCTGACTCCCTGGGAGGGAGGACTCGAAGATGTCGTCGCCGTGCTTTTTGTCGTCGTGAAGCGAGAGGAATCGGTCGATGTGAATCGACCGTGGACTGCGGGTCTTGAGGGGGAGCCGTTGCTGTCCGTGCTTTGCAGGGGACCTTCTTCCCTGTCCTCTTTGCGGCTGAGGGCCCTCGATTCTTCGCTAGGGTTGCGGGGTTCTGCCTGGTGGGTCCCCGGTCTGGTTCTTCTCCTCGGCCTGCCTCTTGCGGACTCGTCGACGTCTGGCGTTTAGTCTGTTCTTCCAGCCCCGGGTGAGTGGCGTTCCTTCCATAAAAGTCGAGGAGGACCGAAAGAAAGGGAGGGGGCTTGCAGGCGCCTCGCTGCCCTAGAAGAAAAACAAAGATGTGTGGTGCAACGTGACATACCGCAAGGCTGCCTTGAATATGAAAGGGGGATGAATAGGGGGGGAGAAGGGGTGTTCCCCTGATCGGCAACCCGGGAGGTCCCCCTTGCAGGAAACCACTGGGTCCCCGATGAAGGAGGTTATGTAATATGAAGAGTCGGGTTGTATCCTTTGGTCGACAACTCGGGAGGTCCCCCTTACAGGCAACCACCGAATCCTCGACGAAAGGAGCGAGCGTGATCCCCTCGACCCAGGACCTGAGGGTCCCCCCGAGAGGCAACCGCCAGGTCCCCGATGAAGGAGATAGTGTAGTGTCAGGGGCGTCCTTTTGTCGACGAGCCGGGAGGTCCCCCTTGTAGCCAACCACCGATTCTTCGACGAAGGGAGCAGGCGTGATCCCCTTGATCCGGGAACTGAGGGTCCCCCCAAGAGGCAACCGCCAGGTTCCCGATGAAGGAGATGGTGTAGTTTTAGGTGTGTCCCTTGGTCGACGAGTCGGGAGGTCCCCCTTGCAGGCAACCACCGATTCCTCAACGAAGGGGGAGGGTGTGATCCCCTTGATCCAGGAACTGAGGGTCCCCCCGAGAGTCAACCACGAGGTCCCCGATGAAGGAGATAGTGTTGTGTCTGAGGTGTCCTTTAGTCGACGAGCCAGGAGGTCCCCCTTGCAGGAAACCACCGTTTCGTTGACGAAGGTAGCGAGCGTGATCCCCTTGATCCGGGAACTGAGGGTCCCCCCGAGAG
>CAKNXH010000392.1:11130-44489 GCA_932178445.1 Andricus quercusramuli
GAGAAGATGAATTAGTCATCAAGAAGATTAATTAAAATTAATTAATTAATTATAATAATAATCAATTAATTAATTATAATAAAAAAATTAAAACCACGAAAGACGAATTTTCAACGGAATAGGTGAATTCCAAAAGGATTTTTAACAAAATAGTTAAATTAAATCAAAAAGTTTTCAACTGAAATGATGAATCATCGACCAAAAAAATCAATTTTCAACAAATTAGTTCCACTTTCGAATAAATAGTTGAAATTAACAAAAAAAGAGGAATTTTCAACAGAATATTACCTACTTTGAAAATTACCGAAATAAAATTTCCGACACAGGAAAATTTCCTAATGAAAGAATTCCCGAATCTAAAGAATTATTTTCATTGGCAATAAATAATAGAATAAAAAATAGAATACAAAATATGTCCATCAAATAAAAGTATTTTATTTATGATTTTCTACGTATAAATAAAACATTTTTTTAATTTTTCAGATTCGGGAATTTCCCTGAGTCAGGAATTTTACAGTGTGGGAAATTTTATAATGTCGGCAATTTTATCATTTCCGCAGTATTCTGATTCAATTACACTGGAACCTGGATTTGTGCATGGTTTGGGGCATGGCCGGCAGTCACCTTCGACATAAATCCAGGGACTCCGAACGTAAACAATGAGGGCCGCATGAATCATTTCTGTTGGGTTCGGGCGCATGATGCAACCTGATGCAACTGAAGCACTGAGAGTGAGGCCCTGATGCTGTTTGTCACGCTTGATTGGGCACCGCCTTCCTTTCGGCCCTGCAGCTCCCCTTATCACGGAACTGCGGAGGACATCAGTTCTAGGAACGCACAAATCTCGTTTACGGAAATCCATGTTTCAGTGTATTTTTTTGCGGGAATTCTATTTTTCGGGATTATTTGGTCGTCCAATGAAAATATTTTTGATTTTATTATTCATTAATTATTAAACTAATTTTATAATTTTTTAGATTCGGAAATTTGACCCTGTCCTCAGTATTATAATGTCGGCAATTTTATTTCGGGAATCATCTAACTTATATTAAGATTGTGATGCATTTTTTTGGAAAGATATAAAAGAAAGTCCTTTTTGATAAAAAAGAAACGCGTTATAAGAAGGAATCTAGGTCAAATTTATAAAATATCTGAATTTATCCTAATTAAATAGGTTTATTTTGTCAAAAATTGTACTTTTTAAGCTACTCCTATAATTGGGCGGTGTCAGAAATCACTGAGCTTAACTCGAGGGTGGGGTTTTATCCCACGGGAATCCAGAGCGAGCGAATCGTTGCCGGGATTGAACGCTTGAAATGGAATATCCAATAATCTCGCAGCTTTAGAGCGCTAAATAAAAAAGAAATGTTTTATCGGCACATCGCAGCGGCGCAGCCATTTCAATCCCATCCCGGGCTTTTCCAGCGAAATTAATTATTGATTTCGGATAGGCGCCGAGACGTCGCTTTTAATCGAAAAGCGAACCAGCCGGCACCTCCGCCTATTTCAAATCGGATGCTGAATCCTTTCGAGAGAAATGTTCAATGCTTATTTAGTGAATCCAAATCATTTTCCTTCCATCTTCACTTTGACAGAATTAGGCTCACCAAATTGAAAATTTTTTATTTCTTTTTAAAATTTAACAGTTTTAATTTATTGAGATTCACAGGCTGGTCGCTAAACCTCATTTCCAACATTCCCTGACTGTTCCCTGACGAACTACTCGTTTTCTCTGACCGTTAGTATTTAAAGAACAAAATTCTAATCTTGTAACATTTTTAATATAGACCGAATCCATTTCAAATCAGGCAGGTTCTACGCCTGAAGTCGCCGAATCTTTCGGGCACAAAATATGTTGTTTTTTTTTAGAGGAAATTAGGCGATAGGTATTTTTGCGATTTATGAAGAAAACAAAATTTCACAAAGCTAAGCGTATTTACATTTTTTGCTTCATTAAAAAAAAATAATAATCTGTGTGCCCTCAAATATTTCAGCAAAAGATGATATTAATATCGTAGGCAACGAAAACAATAATCTTAACGTAGTAGAGTATGAGCAAGATAATCCGCATGAACCCGATATATCGTCAGAAATTAAAGAAGTGAGCGAAAAAATTTTTCGGCTGCATCTGAACGCCTCAACTTTTCGTACGGAATTAAATGTAATATGAAGAGAAAAACAGGTGTGCACTAATAGAGAGCGAAAACAACTTGTTGATGAGGTTTCTGAAGCAACACGTAAACTTTCAAAACTTTATGACACTCCACTTCTAAAAGAAAATTTGTCCGATCAGTTTAGAAAGAACTTTGGATTAGGTTTGAAAAATCGTAAAACAAAATCAGAAAATATTCATCTTCTAACGCCTGATGATCTAACCTGATGATGTTTCAAAAAATTATATCCTTTCGAAATTTTCAGTTACAAAGTATATGGTGGATAAAGCACAAAAAATAAAATAGGACTTCATCATCTGTTTGATCCATACAGTGGTATGGTCAGGAATAGGATGATCTTCCTGACGAACATCTGAAGTTAGCACAAGAATATTATTTGAATGATGACTTCGATTGTATACTAAGCAGAGTCAAAATAAGAATGAGGTCATAAATGTTTATAAAAATGGGAAAAAGGTGAAGAAGGTAAAACGTTTTTTGACGCGGATCATTAATGAAATTTATAATCGATAAATGGGTTATCATCGTTCTTCCAAGGGAAGTATGCGTATGCTTTTACTGTGCAAATTTTTAAATCTGTCTAATCGCTCTCCAAAATTTGAGAAATGGAAAGTCTTCAACCTTGGAAAAGATTCATCGCCAAGTATTTCCAGTCATAATGTGTTCTTCTGCGTCAGAAAAATGCAACCTTCAAGAATGCAAGTTATGTCCAGGTGCTGAAGATTTAACAAGTCAGAAACTTAACATCTCCGAAGAGGTAGCTTGTGAAGAAGTGACTTTTGCTTTATGGAACAAAGATTATTATATAACATGTAACATGTTATTCAACCTTCCTTATCGTTCACTTTAACAAATTCCAATGAAGCAAAGGAGTGACGAATCCATTTCCAAAATTCGCTTGAAAAATACGACAACACAAAAAAATTGAAAACGGTTCTAGCTTATTCATTAAGATTTATCCACAACGTGCGAACGAAAGACCAATCTAAAAAAATGCAGGGTCCTCTTTCATTCAAAGAAATCAACACCGCGATGTTAGCCGTAGTAAAATTGGTACAAAAAGGCACATTCCACAAGCCAATTGTTTTATTATCTCGCGGTAAAATTCTTGACAAAAAAAGCAGTTTATTGAGTTTAACTCCCTTTATCGACCAAGGCATTATCAGAGTCGGCGGCAGACTCGAACGTGCTGATATTCCGTACGCAAAAAAACACCCAATTGTTTTACCAAAAGGTGATTATATAACAAAACTCATTATTCGCGAAGAACGCATCGCTAAAAACACGCGGGAGCGCAAGCTACACTTTATGGCGTTCGAGAATTATTCTAGCCAATTGATGGACGTAACGTCACGCGTCATGTTTTACACAAGTGCGTAAGATGTTTCTGAGCGAAGCCTCGCGGCAGTAACCACATTATGGGGAATTTGGCTGAAAAAAGACTGTCCTATCCACGACCCTTTCTCAATGTTGGCGTCGACTATTGCGGACCTTTTTTGTGAAACAAAGACGTCATAGAAATCGAGGTCAAGATAAAGTCCAGATTGCAACTTTTATCTGTTTCGCAACGAAAGCGGTTCATTTCGAAGTGGTTAGCGATGAGACCACAGAAGCTTTTCTCGGTTGCCTTAAGCGATTTTTTTCTCGCCGAGGAAAAGCTGTAACGATTCTTTCTGAAAATGGTAGGAATTTCGTTGGGGCAAACAATGAGTTAAGAAGACTCTGAATTTGTGAATTCACAACTAGAACATGAGACAGTAAGACATTTTTTTCTCGAAAATAAAATCACATGGCATTTTAACCCTCCAAGCTCACCCAACCTCGGCGGGCTCTGGGAGGCATCAGTCAAATCTCTCAAACACCATTTGACTCGGACAATAGAGGGAAAATTGCTTATATATGAGCAATTAGAAACATGCACAATCGAAATTGAAGCGATTCTTAACTGTCGACCCCTCACTCCCATGTCCTCAGATCCAAATGACCATCTATCTTTGACTCCCGGTCACTTCCTTATCGGTGAGTCATTGACAGGCTTTCCTCAAACGGTCAAGATGTAAAGCTTAATCGCTTGTTATGCTGGCAAGAAGTAGAGCGAATGAGGCAGCATTTCTGGTCCAGGTGGTACCAGGAGTACCTAAACGAACCGCAATCCCGCAACAAGTGGAAGGTATCAACAACTCAAGAAAAAATCAAAGTAGGAACTTTGGTTATTCTAGCAGAAAACAGCATTCCACCCGTGTGCTGGAAAATGGGTCGCATCACCGAGGTCTTCCCTGAAAGGGATGGAATCATTCGGGTGGCATCCGTACGCACTAGAATCGCGAATACAAACGCTGCGTTTGAAAATTCTATCCACTCCAATTTATGACATGTTGTAAATTCACCCAAAGTGGGTTAACAATTATGTGTGTCTTGCTTTCTTCTCATTCAGTCAAAAATGTATGATATGTGTGTTCCATTTTCATCTCTAAATCTACTGTAAATTAAGATTTAGAACTTTAGTAAAACACAACTGATGATAGGTTTTCTAATTATATGAAACCTAGTTGTTTCCTACGTTCAAATGTACATACAGGCTGTACCTCATATCAGTACCTATTTGTAATCACTATTTGATATTAATCACTAAAAAGGCTCTGTATGTATTATTTCCAGATCGAGCTCTTCAATTTCTTTCTAGCTAAGGTGGTTCGGACATCTTGAAAGAATGAAAGATGAACGACTGACGAAGCAAGTGTATAAAGGTAAAGTAAATGGTAGAATGCCCAGAGGTAGACCGCCGAAAGAATGGTCAGAATCTGTGAATGAGACATTAATCCGAAGAGACGTAAGAAGCCATAGGAACAGAAGAGCTTGCGTGAAGAAATGCATGGACGTGAAGGAAGCTAGAGTAGTATTCCAGGACAGAAATGTGTGACGACAAATAGTTTGTAAACAGAGTGACAATAGTGTGAATGGCGCCTGAAACAGAGACTTTGGATTCTAATGGGCCCAAGTGGGGAACCATACATAACAATTTTGTGAGGTTCCTCACTTGGGGTGATCGCTAGAGAGATTGATCAGCAACCTGGGTCGGAGCAGTGTTGCGGAATGAACGTGTCATCTAAATAAATGACACGAGAATTCCAGATCGATCTAAAACACCTATCCCTAACACCTATAAAACTCCTATATACCTTATGCCCATATACCAACCTACTCTATACCTATTCACCTGTTTACTATTCCCCAACCGAGCAAGTCACGCCTACCCCGAAAGGGAAATGGCTTAATGGTATAATAATAATAATAATAATAATAATTCTTAAATCATTGTCTACGAAACCATACTTATTATTCTTATTATTCTATAAACAATTTCTTGCATTTTCTTTTCGATCCGTTATTTGAGCATTATATTTGAAGTACTTTTTATGTCATTTTGTTTGAACTTAATCGTTCAAAGGGGGCAAGATGTTACGTCGTAACAATTTCTTATTTTACAATTTTTAGGATTCTTTGCTGTCACTTGAAAATTCTTCAAATATCAAAACTACGAAATTTCTATTTCTTTCAAATCTCCGAAAACTTGTAAATAGAAGTAAACCTACATTCTTTGAGCTAAAAGCCCTTTAGTATAGCCGTAGAAGATGTGTACTGCAACTCATCCTAAGCTGGGTACTCTGTCAAAACTCACGTTTTAAGTATAAAATTTTACTGTCTTGTTTCCCTTACGAAAATATATGACAAGAAAAAAATGACAGGTGTGTCATTTTTTTCTGTCATTTTTTCGCGACCACAAAAAAAAATGACAGGAAAACGACAGGCAAAACGGCAGCCGAAAGTGACTGGCCCTAATTGACCATAATTTATAATAATATCGTGTGAACATTATAAATTATCGACGACTTGCAGATTTATTCGTGAATTATTTGAACTTTCCTGTAAAGCTTAAAAAATCAGTAGCAAAAGAAAACTATTATGGGAATTTTCATGATGAAACACCTTTTTGTAGCATGTGTCTAATTCCGAATTATTTTCCAACACATCCATTGTGGACTGTGTTCGATTTGCCATTTTAAAGCCTTCTTGTCCTTACAAAGCGCTAAACTTAAGTACCACGGGCCACAATTTCAGACTATTTTCAAATTTCTTCATTCCATTAACAAGTTCGCTGCGTGCTCTCAATTCCATGATCCAACAAAGTATGGCTTCACCACGCGCAGCCTGGGATCATTTGATTGGTGCACTTTTTTTTAGATGCGCGTGGCGAGACCATTCTTTGTTGCATCATGGAATTGGGAGCACGCAGCAAACTTGCTAAGGGAATGAAGAAAGTTGAAAATAGTCTGAAATTGTGGCCCGTGGTACTTAAGTTTAGCGCTTTGTAAGGACAAGAAGGCTTTAAAATGAAAAATCGAACACCGTCCACAATTGATGTGTTGGAAGATAAATCGGAATTTGACACAGGCTACAAAAAGGTGTTTCATCATGAAAATTCCCATAATAGTTTTCTTTTGCTATTGATTTTTTAAGCTTTACAGGAAAATTCAAATAGTTCACGAATAAATCTGAAAGTCGTCGATATTTTATAATGTTCACACGATATTATTATAAATTATGGCCAATTAGGGCCAGTCCTTTTCGGCTGTCGTTTGCCAGTCGTTTCCCTGCCATTTTCGTGTGGTCGCGAAAAAATGATGGGCAAAAAATGACACACCTGTCATTTTTTTCATGTCATATCTTTTCGTAAGGGTTGTACCAACCCATTTAAAATGTCTAATTCTATGCAGTTTTACGAAGCCATTAGCGCCCTAGACCTTAGCAAGGGGAATTTACCTTCAGAGACTTTCTTCCAAAGTAATATATTATATACATTCATTATATATGTAACCAATCAGCGTCCTTAAAAGCCATTTGCGTTCTCCCATTTGGTCAGCCCTTAGAGTTCACTCGTGAGTTCATAGACATTTAGACAATACAATATTTAAAATCCTTTGGAATCCCTTCAAATTATTTGAAACTCTTGAAACATTTTTAATCTCTTTAAAATTACTTGGAATCTTTAAAAATATCCTAAAATATTGCAAATCCTTTGAAATACTTTTAAATTCCTTCAAACTTTTTAAAGCTCTTGAAAATTACTTGGAATTTTTTTAAATACCTTAGAAATGTTTAATCTATTGATATCTCTTAAAAACTTTTTGTAATTCTTTGGAAGTTTTAAAAATATCCCAAGCCCTTCAAAATCCTTTAGAAAACCTTCAAATTGTTAAAATCGATAACAAAATTCCTTGGAATCTTTTAAAATATCCTAACATGTTCCAAATCCTTTGGAATACCTTCAACTTATTGAAATCTGCTCAGAATTCCTTGGAACCTTCAAAAATACCCTGAAATATTTTAAATCCTTTTGAAACTTTTGAAATACCTTGAAACTTTTTAAAGCTCCTAGAAATGCTTTGGAATCCTTTAAAATACCCTGAAACTCTTGAAACTTGAACTCCTTTTAGAAATACTCTAAGATCTTTCAAATCCTTTGGAATACCTTTAAATTGTTGAAATCGATTAAAAATTCCTTGGAATACTTTGAAATGTCTAAAAATATTTCAAATCCTTTTTAAATATTTTCAAATTTTTCAAAATTCTTTAACAAATTTTGAAATATCCTAAAATATTTCTAATCTTTTGGAATACCTTTCCACTATTTAAATATACTCAAAATTCCTTGGAATCTTTTTAAATTACCTAAAATGTTTAAAATCCTTTAAATCTTTTAAAAACCTCTTTAAACTTTTTAAAGCTCCTGAAAATGCCTTGGAATCTTTTAAAATACCCTACAATATTTTAAATCCTTCGAAATCTTTCGAAATCCTTTCAAACTTTTTAAAGCTCTCGAAAAATCTTTGGAATTTTTTAAATGCCCTAAAATCTTTCAGATAGTTTGGAATTCCTTCAAATGATTGAAATCTATTACAAATTCTTTAGAATTTTTTTGATATAGATTCTTCGTAGTTGATGTTGTAATTGGCTTTAGGATCCAGAAATAAAAAATGCTTGATTTTTTACAAGTCAAACCAATTACAACATCAACTACGAAGAATCTATTAATCTAAAGGATCAATATAACCCCCCGAATCAATTTTTTTGATATACTCTTAAATATTGCGAATTCTTTTAAATATTTTGCAACCCTTTCAAACTTTTGAAAGCACTTGAATATTCCTTAGAATTTTTAAAAATATCCTAAATTCTAAATTCCTAGCCCTAAAATAGCTCAAAAGAATTCGATAAAATTTAAAAATAGGTATACACCTAAATTTAATAGTCGTTTATCCAGGGTAATTTTATTAAAAGAAAAGTAATTAAAGTGATACTTTCATTTGAAAAAGTGACTGTAGTATAGTAACTTTATTCTTAAAAAGTGACTGAAAGGTGATTTGAGAAAAAATGGCTAAAAGTAACTGTTACAGAAAATTTTCGGTAACTTCTCGAGCTCGTAATTAAATCTGAAATCACTCACCGGATCAGCAAAGTTCAAATCTGGAAAAATCAACGAAGGCAAGAGGGACTTGGAAAGTGGAAAAATCTTCTTGAAGTTGGAATGAATTTGTGAATGAAACCTAAAAAAGAAGTGCCATGATAAGCTTAAAATATTCTCTTGAATCAATCTTGCCACGAATTGTCTTCCTAAAATGTTTATTTCCTACTTTAAAAAAAGTGAAGAGAAATACAAAATAGAAAGCGATTTAAACCCGTTTATAAACTAGGATAATGAAATGGTTCGAAACATGCAAAATGAAAATGTTTATTTACTTAATGAAAATCCATCTTTAATAAATGAAACTTCTTCTGGGAAAGTGGAACTCGTCTTCAGTGATTGCGAATGGAGAAGGAAGGTTTTGGAGTCGATGCTGAACTATCGTGTCGAGACCTTTGTTCTTCTCTCAACGAAGGCACACATTCTATGACCTAAATTAAAATTCAGAAAAAAGATATTATTCATAATTTGGGGGCCGCACTTAAATCACTTCACGGATTACAGACCCTTTCCAATACCCCCGATTAATAAATAATATTAACAATAATAATTATTATTATTATAATTAAATTACTTATAACTTTTAATAGTTTATAATAATAATTAATATTATTATTTATAATTATTAATAAATTTCCAGTGCCCCCCCACAACGAACCGTAACAAAATATTTTTAGACCCCCTCCTCCCTCTTACTGTACGTAATTTATGGTTTCCACAAATAACAAGATATGCGACTAATTGTAATTTTTGGTATTTAAGATAATGCTTCGCAGGGTGAAAATTCATTTTCAAAATTCTCTAGTAATATTTTTAAGACAAGGTCTTTTATAAACGGAATAAAACAATATTTCAGATACAAATTAAAAATTTTCCAATTTATTTATTTTAAACAAAAAAATTCTTTTCTACCTTTTATCTTTATCTTTTCAACGAAGTGATAAAATTTTCAACATAATACTGGAAATTTCAACAAAATAATTGATTTAGCCACAAAATCATTGCATTTTCAACCTAAAAACATGAATTTTCAACAAAAAAGTGCAATAGTTGATATTTCCACCAAAAAATATGAAATTTCGTATAAAAAATGAATTCTAAAAGCACAAAGACGAATTTTTAACAAATAAAGATTTTTCAGTCATGAAGAAAAATATTTATCTAAACTGTTAAACCTTTAAGCCAAAAGACGAGTTTTCTGTGTAAAAATTGAATTTTGAATCAGAAAATATGAATTTTCAGTAAAAAAATTAATTTTCGAAAAATAGTTAAACTTTCAACCAAAGAGATGAATTTTCGACTAAAAATAATCAATCTTTAACGAAAAATTGATTTCTCAACAAATTTGTTTAAACAATTAATTTTTAAACAAACCGTTGCTGAAACAGATGAATTTTCAAATCAAAAAGACAAATTTGAAAAAGATTGAATTTTCATGCAAAATAGATTTTCATTTGACGAGTTTTAAATAAAAAGTAAATTTTCTTCGAAGTTACTTGAATTTTCAACAAAACAGTTGAATTTTTAACCAAAAAGAATAACTTTCAAACAAAAAATTGAATTTTCAACCAAATATTTGCATTTTTATCCAATAAGAGTGAAATTTCTACTAAAAGAGATGAATTTTCAAATCAAATTCAAAACCAGATTTTAGTTTTACTATTCAACATTGAAATATGAATTTTAAACAAGAAGTCAATTTTCTAAGAAGATACTTATTTTTGAACTCAAAAAGACGAATTTTCAACAAAATAGTTGAATTTTTGAACAAGAAGGATGACTTTTCAACAAACTTATTGAATCTCCAACCAAATAGTTACATTTTTATCAAAAGATCAAATTTTAAAAAAATTGAATTTTCATCAAAAAAAGATTTTAGTTCAACTATTCAACATTCAAATATGAGTTTTAAACAAGAAGTCAATTTTCTACGAAGGTCCTTGAGTTTTCATGCCCCCCCCCCCCCCAAAAAAAACGAATTTTGAACAAAACAGTTGAATTTTTAAGCAAAAAGGATGACTTTTTAACAAAATTATTGAATCTTCTACTAAATAGTTGCATTTTTATTACAGAAAGATGAAATTTCTACTAAAACAGGTGAATTTTTGAATAAAAAAGACAAATTTTCAGATAAATAGTTGAATTTTCATCCAAGAAAGATTTCAGTTGACCTTTCAACACCAAAATATGAATTTTAATTAACAAGTAAATTTTCTATGAAATATTTGAATTCTCAACCAAAAAGAATGTCTTTTTAACAAAACTGTTAAATTTTCAAACAAATAATAAATTTTATAGCTTAAAAGATAATCTTCAGGAGAAAGAATTTTCAAGAAAAAAAGTATTATAAATATAAATACAAGGCAAATGAATTACTAACAAGAATATTATTTCAGGGTTACCGAAAAACTTCATTTTAAAAATTCCCTAATTTTTCCCTGAATTATTTTTTATTTTTCCTGACCATTAATAATTAAATAACAAAATCTCAAACTTGTAAAATTTTTAACCTAGAATCTTTTATAAACGGAATAAAAGAATTTCGAATTAAAATTGAAATATTTCAGCTTTATTCTGCTTGACAGTTATTTAAAGTTATAGAAATTCCTTGACACTTGCAAGATTTTTTTCTAAATCCCTGACTTTTTCCTGACTTCTGTAAAATTACTGTGAGTTATTTGTTTCATTCGCAAATTTCGAAAAATTACGTGCATGAATGAGCGACCCCCCTCTCCCCTTCCGTAAAAAATCGTAATATTTTATTTGTAAAACCCAATCAATCCCTATCAAAAACTAAATTTAAGTTTAAAATCGTCATAAACTCAGATTATAAGATCAGGAGTCCGATTCATTTAAGAAATGGAAATAAAAATTTAAAGGAATTTGAGGTAAAAAAGAAAAATTCGATGAAATTCGTAAAAATTTAAATGAATTAAATCTATGAAAAAACTTCATTGAATTCGGTAACTCTCAAATGAGCTTAGAAAAATTCAAGGGAATTCAAAAGACTTCAGGATCAATTAAATAAAAACTTTAAACTTTTTTTAAAAATCCATTGAATTAAGTAGAATTGAGGAAATGTAGAAAAATTCAGGGTGAATTCAAAAAAGTAATTTCAAATCTCTTCAAATCAATGAATCCCTATTAATTTCTAACCAAAACAGTGACTGAGGACTACGAACCAATTAAAGGGAATTCAAATGAATTGGAAAAATGTTTAAAAATCGACAAAATCCATTTATTTCAGTAAAATTTGAGGGATTTAAATGGATTTTAAGGGAAATGAGAAGATTTCGATGAAATTCATAAAAACACAAACTGAATTTAAAAAACAATCAAATGAATTCAAAACAATTCAAAAATATCAAAAAATTAATTGAATCGATTAAGTTCGCAATGAGTTTAGAAAAATTAAAGAGAATTTTTAAGAATTTGATGAAGTGTCTAATGATTTGAAAACTTTTTTTAAAAATCCATTGAACTGAGCAGAATTGAGTGAATCTCAAAGTATTCAAAAGAATTTAAAAGAATTCAGGATAAATTAATTACAATTCAGGGCGAATTCCAAAAAATATTTGAAAATCTTTTGAAACCGTTGATGATACTTCCTGAAATCCGTGAAAAGTTATTGAAATACCTTGAGACCTCTTAAACCCTAATGAAATCATTGAAATCCTCGGAAATCGTATAAAATCCTTTGGAATCATTTAAAATATCCTATAACCTTACAGGTCTTCTAAAATCCTTCCATAGCTTCCGAAATTGTAGAAAATTCTTTATCCTAAAATATTCCAAGCGCTTCCAAATCCCATGAAATCAATGAAAATAATAATAAAATTCCTCAAATCTTTTTGAATGCCTTGAAATGTTTCAAATCCGTTGAAATTCTACAAAATACCTCACTTCTCGTGAATAAATTCTTTAAATCCACAAAAATATTATAAAATCACGTGAAATTCTATGATGATATTTCCTCAAATCCTGGAAAATGTATTAAAATACCTTGAGATCTCTAAAATCCCTTGAAATCTTAGAAATCTTATATAATCCTGTGAAATCTTTTAAAACATCTTAAAACCTTATAGGTCCTGAAAAATCTTTCCATATCTTCCAAAATTCTAGAAAGTTCTTTATCCTAAAATATTTCAAACGCTTTGAAATCCCTTCAAATTAATGAAATTAATTAATAATTCCTTAAATATTTTAAAACTCCCTAAAATATATCAAATTAAAAGCTCTTGCAATGCCTTAAAAGTTTTGAAAATACCCTAAAATCTTAAAAATCCATTCCAATGATTGAAATATAATAAAAATTTCTGGGAATCTATAAAAATAATCTGAATTATTTTAAAAGAATTCAAAATAATTCAGAAATGTGGCCTGTGTCAATAGTACAGACTTCACAGCCCAAAATGATCTTATAACAGGGGAAATAAGAGGATTTTTCATGAAAAGAGGGGAAGAATCGGCGGAAAAATTCTTTTAAATCCATTTTTGAAGGTACCATATTAAATCGATATGAAACGCTTTAAATTCCTAAGATTTCAAGTCGAAATATATTGTATTTTCAACAAAATAGTCCAATTTTGTACAACAACAAATAATTTTTAACCAAATAGTTTAACTTTTCAGCAAGAGACGAATTTTGAATAAAATAGTGGAATTTTCAAACTACAAACATGAATTTTTTCTAGTAAATGCATTTTCAAACATAAAAGATTTTCAACAAAGAGATTAATTTTCAGGAAAACAGTTGCATTTCTAACTAAAAAAAGCGATTGTGCAACAAAATAATTAAATTTCAAACCAAACAGATGAATCTTCGGTAAAAAAATGAATTCTTAACAAAGTAGTTCAACTTTAGCAAAAAAATTAACAAAAATTTAATTTTCAACCAATAAAAAATGAATTTTCAACCAGATATTTGTACTTTCCGGCAAAAGAGACGAATTTTAAACATAATAGTTGAATCTTAAATGAAGTAGCTGGATTTTCAAGTCCAAAAGATGAATTTTCCAGAAGAAAAAAGAATTTTCAAGAAAAAGGTAATTTTTTATTCTAAAAGATGAATTTTTAATCAAGAGAGATGAATTTTCTACCAACAAAAAAATGAATTTTCAATCCAAGAAGATGAATTTTCAATCCAAAAAGATTAGTTTTCAATCCAAAAAGATTAATTTTCTATCCAAATAGATGAATTCTTAACAAAGCACTTAAATTTTCGATAAAAAGATCAGTTTTAAACCAAATAGTTGAGTTTTCAACGAAACAATAAAATTTTCAACAAAATAATTGAATATCAAGTCCAAAATATGAAATTTTAGCCAAATAGTTGAATTTAAAAAAATTAGGAATAAACTAACAGTTGCCTTTTTATCCAAATAGTTAAATTCTTAACCCAAAAATACGAATTTTTCCTAAAACGGTTGAATTTTCAACCTAGAAAGATGAACTTTAAATAAAGAAATATAACTTAGGCTTTTATTTCATTATTTTATATTGTTGTTTTACATAGTTTTTATATTTTATTTCATTTATTCCCTACACTGACAAAAATGTTTATTTAAATCAAGCAATAAAATTGGTTTAATATCATATAATTGAAAAAAAAACATTTTTTTTTGCTTGAATTCACAAAACACTTATTTAATTTTAATTTATGAAAAATATTTACTATATAAAAGAAGGAAATAATTTGTTTGATACAATTTGTTTAATTTAAATAAAGAATGTTCTTTTATCAAACTTATTTCAGCTCATAGAAATACGAGCTTAATTTAACCAAAGAATACAAGAACTTTAATTGATGTAAACAAGAGATTTATTTCATCTAATCAAAAATTATTCAAACGAAATAAATAAGGACAAATAAAGAACTACTTGAAATCAAATAAACATTTGTTTAACACCACATGAAAGAAAGAATTTTTCTCGATTCAAACAAATTTTACTTTATTCAAAAATACCTTTTTCTCAGTTTAGTAGAAATTCTTTAGAATCCCTTGAAATATTTTTAATGTCATTGATATGTTGGATACCTTTTTAAAATCATTTGATGTATTCTGAAATCCAATAGAATTATTTAAAACCCCTTAAGAATTTTGAAATCTCGTTAAATTCCGTGAAATTTTGTTAAATACCCGAACTCTTTGAAATCCTTCTAAATTGATCAAATCTATAAATTTTGTAAAATCCTACTATTCCTACAAAAATCGAGTAAAATCCCGCAAAACTTCTTGAAATCCCTTGATGAAATCTTTCAATTTCTTTCAAAATTTTATGAATCCCTCAAATATTGTAAATTTCCTTGAAATCAGATTTTGTAAAAGCCGTAGAAATTTTTTGAAATCTTTGAATATTTTAAAATAAACTTTTTTAAAATCGGTTGAAATGTTTAAAATGTCTTAAACCGAGTGAAATTCCTAGAAATCTTTTTAAGTCCTGTACATCATCTTAAACTTTTTATTATCTTTTGAAATTCATTTTAAAATGTTTAAATCTTTGAAATCATCTGAGACCCCATAAAATCCGTTGAAAATCCCTTAAAATCTCTAGGAATACCTTAAAATATAATTTCAATTCATTTCCTACCGAAAGTTCTGTATAAAAATTCGTTGAAATTCCCTAAAATCCCTTGATATCTTTGACACCCTTTCGAAATCCCTTACATTTTTCTTACTCTGTTAAAATCTCTGAAAAACCCTTGAAATCTTGTTAATCCTTTGGAATCTATCTAAAAAAAGTGGTCTAAATCTTAAATATGAAATCTTCAAATAATCCCTTTTAATGAGAAAAATCATAGGAAATTTTATGCGAATTGAGAAACATTTGTTCTTTTTAATACTCTTGCACGGTTAAATTGAAACTTTTAAATTGTCTTATAAATTATTGAAAATATTTACGTTTTTCGATTTTATTAGCGTTTTTTTTACCGGAAATTACCAGTTTTAAACAAAAATCATTAGATTTCGAAAGTTCATAATTTTTAAACAATTTTCGCTTACACTGGCGTTTTACATTAAAAATTGGTATTTTCAAAGAACAATCATTATTATTTGACCAAGATTTAGAATATTTCAACAATTTTGCATTATGTTAGTGTTTCTTGTCGGAAAATCGTTTTTTTTTTTAAATTAGATTTCAAAGAAAATTTACAAATTTTTAGCAATTTTCGGTCAATCGTTAGATTTTGATTGTTTGAAACTTTTGAACAGTTTCAGGTTATATTAACATTTTTTACATAAAATTGGTTATTTTAAACTAAATCATTAGATTTCAAAGATTGACGATTCTTAACAATTTTATGTTATTTTAGTGTTTTTCGATAGAAATTACTGATATTTTTTATAAAAAATTATTGGATTTCAATGAATATTTAAATTTTTTGAATAATTTTAGGTTATGTTGACGTGCTTCACCTAAAAATGGTATTTTTAAACAAAAATTAGATTTGACATTTAAGAAAAACAGTATTTTTAATAAAAAATAATATGATTTCAAACAAATAAATTTGGTTCTTGTACAATTGTAGGTAAAGCCAGCGGTTTTTAATGTATATTTGTAACAGGATTTACAATTCTCCAACAAGTTACGGTTATATTAACGTTTTTCAAATGAAATCTGTCATTTTAAACAAAAATGATTAAATTTCAAAGAAAATTCACAATTTGGAATATTTGATTCTCACGTTACGTTGGTGTTTTTCGTCGGTAATTATTGGTGTTAAAATAAGATTTCGAAGAATAGTTAAAATTTTTTTAAACTTTAAGCTAATCTATTGTGTTTAACATGAAATTGGTATTTTAAAGAAAAATCATTAGAATCATGAGATTTCAAAGAAGATTCATAAAAATTTTAACAATTTTAGGTTACATTGGCGTTCTTCATCGAAAATTAGTACTTTTATACAGAAATAATGATAATTTAAACAATATTCAGAATCTCTGAACAATTTTGGATTATGTTAATGTTTTTTGTAAGAAGAAATTGAATTTTCAATAATTAAAAATAGAAGAAAATTGTAAATTTAATTTTTAACCGTTGCAAATGCTACAGTCAATTTTCTTCAATTTCAGCAGTTAAAATAGAAATTTAACCTTTAAGAATTAAACTGTTGAAAAATGAAGGAAATTGAAAATTCCATTTTGAACTGTTGAAGACTCAATAAAAGAAGCAAATTTTGTGTTAAAAACAAGTGTTAACAATGTAATATTTCCATAATTTCACATGAGAACATAAAAAATGAACATTTCAATCCATAAAAAAATTGGAAGTAAATTTTTTGAAAATAATATAGTAATAATAATAATAAAACAATATTGTGTTAAATTATTTCAGTGTTTTTTGCCTAAAATTGGAAATTTAAAAAAAATGCAAAAAAATAATATATATTAATTCTGAAGTTAAGATATCAATGCTCATCAATTATCAAAAATGTTGTCCTTGCATATCTTTTCTATTAGTTTAGATAATAGATAGTATGAAACAACAAAAATTTCATTTTAATATTAATTTTATATTTTAATCAAAAAATTGTGTGAGACAAACGAAAATAATAATTTTGCGCGTGTATGTTTCCAGGACGACAAAAAAATCCCGAAAAATAAAATTCCCGACGAGAAAAGTTAGTTTTATTCAGTGTAATTTTTTTAAAAAAATACTAAAATAGTGGCATTCTTAAAAAAAGTGTCAAAAAGTGTCTGGATCAGAGAAAAGGAAAAGGAAAAACGGAGAAGGATAGTCTCAAATGATTCAGTCAACTTTCCATTTTCCTTTTTTTGTATTTCTTTTTGCGTGTCTCTTTTTTGGGAAAACCTAATGTAAGAAAGAGTGTATATTGTATAAGTAACGCGAATACCTGCCGCGGCAAGTGAAATTCACAATGATTCGACGCACTTTTCACCACAAAATTCAGCTCGTCAGTTTTTCTCGATGCACTGCATTTAAGAGAATCGAGAACTGATCGCTTTTGGTAAATTAAGCAATGTCTTTAATCACCTCTTGCAACTCATCCCTCGTATACATGTGGAATAATTTTTCGGGCGTCATTGACATTACTTCGATGTTTGTGTCGTTCAATTTTTCCTCCATGACTTGCTTCAATATCGTCAGGGCTGACTTCGCTGCCTCCTTCAAAGTCATCGACTGAAATTAAGAAAGTATTATCATTTTTTTTAAATTTACAGTTGTAATTCAGGATGACCATTGATTTTTAAATTTTCATCCCCCGGCTTCCTTCCGGTTCTCCTGGCAAGTATTCGTTATTTATTACGATTTTTTCGTGATATACTATGTTTGCAAAATAGACTGGTCCACATTTTTTTTCTTTGAATTTTCATGCACATTATATTAATTGATGTTATGGTTTTTGACTAATGCTTTATGCATGATTTTCTGATGTTTTTCTTGTACATTTCCCGAAAATTTGTTCAAATCCAAAAAAAATAAATCCATTCTTTTTTGTTTTCAAACAAAAAATTATATTTAGAGATTTCAGGATCTTCTTGAAGTTTAACACGTATTCCCCATAAAACATACTTTTTTGTAAATTTTATTCAGAATCGTCAATATTAGGTGAATCGAGTTCATTTCTCTTCACAATTAGCCAAAACTACTTTATACTGATAATTAGATGTTAAAATAAATTTTTAAAACAATTTATTATTATTGCTAATAATATTCCATTTAAATAATGCTTACAACTATCCTCTTCTCTATTAATTCTAGATAGTTGCCGTTTCTTCTGCAATTTTCAACTTTTTACCCACAACTAGAAAGTTGTTTTTTTCTGAAATCTTTAGTTTTGCCTTGACTTTTTAGTTACATACAAATATAAATATTAATATTAATTATTGGAAAAAGGCTCTCAGTAACTACTTCAAGGAAAATTTACATTTAATATGATTCATATAGAAAATTTTGAGAATATTTCAAATATCTGTTTCATTTTAGGAAAAAATATAGTCACAAAAAAAAAGAGATTGTTTAAAATATGATTCTAATGTTTATTTATTATTATTTGATAACTAAAAAGTCAAAGCAAAGTTAAACATTTCAGAAGAAACCGCAACTTCCTAGCACTTATCTAAGAGAAGATAGTTATAAACAATAATAGGTTGCTTAAAAAAGTATTCTTGTTAACTTGCTATAATTATTAACTCACTAAATGAAAAGTGGAGAAAAAGTTGATGATTTCAGAAAAAAACTCAACTATCTGACATTAATATAGATGAACATAGTTATAACGTATAATACATTTTTAAACAATTATTTTTGCTAAATTTAATTAATGATTACTTCACTCTAATTGAAAAGTGGACAAAAAGTTAAAAATTTCAGAAAAAACCGCAACTATCTAGTATTAATATAGAAGAAGATAGCTGAATTGAAATAAATATTAAAATTTTGAATTTAGGAAATTTGAATTAGATTCGAATCAAATTCAAAATCCTATTTAACGTGCAATTACTCAATTTAATGTATAGAATTCCTGAAAATAAAACCAAGAATCCAACGAAAAAAGTTGGACAAACCACAAAATGTTCCTATTGTAATAAAAAAAAAAATTTTCTTTCCTCTTTTTTGTTTTCGTCTGGGAAGAAATTTTTTTAAAAGAAGGATCTTTTTGAAAACAATTTTCAAGGCATTTTTTAAAAATTACAATAGAAACATTTTATGGTGGTTGTCCAAATTTGGTCGTTGGATTCTTTGTTTTATTTTCAGGAATTCTATGCAATAAATATTAACTCACTTCAAGTGAAAAGTTGACAAAAAGTTGAAAATTTAAGAAAAAATCGCAATTTCTAGCATTATTCAATTATTTTATATATGTTATATATTGTCAATAATTTCCATTTAAAAAATCTAAAAGAAAATCATAATCAGCGTCAAAAACTCGCAAACCCCATTTTTTCACTTATGGGTTCTTTTTGGGACTCTATAAAACATACTTATGCGGGGTGATATTTAAAAAGTAATATTTCATTCGTATTCTACGGCTAATTGTGAAGAGAAATCTTGAGTTTATATTCGATTCGCTTAGTATTGACGATTCTGAATAATTCATAGGGCTTGCCCCACCTCTAAATATAACTTTTTTTCAAAACAAAAAATGGATTTCTTTTTTTGTGGATTTTTGACCATTGATTTTTTCAACTTTGATTGACACCCAGTTTTTTCACACATATGATCAATTGCGAAAGTCGATAAGCATCAGCAAACCTTTTTACAAGAAATCTATTGACTGAATCATATAAACAATTTAAAAATACATTATTAAACCAATTTTTAATTATTATGTTCTAAAGATTTTTGAAACAATAATTAATAATTTCGCACTGAAAGAGTATTAAATTTAAAAAAATATTTGTATACATAGAACGATTTTAGACAATTGAATTAGAAAAAAGAGTTAAATTGTATATTTCTAAGTCGAAGCGCTAAATATTAACTGAACTGAAATTGTATTATTTATTTTTATTATATATTTATTAAAAACTTTCGAATTTGAATAATTTTAAATTCAAAGCCATTAAAAATTGACAATTTGAAATTGAAAAGTAAATTAAATATTTGAAAGTTGAAGCTTCTGAAATTCTAGAATTTCAAATTGTTCTTACATAACAACATTATAATTCAACATTAAAGCTGATTAAACACGTACTTTTTAAATAGAAAAATGTACTGAATTATTTTTAGAAAACTTTAAAAATAAATTGTAGGGGACGGTGGGGAGTTGTGGGCCGTGGGGTGTTTTGGGTCACCTTAATCTCCGCCATGTTGTGGGTGGTAGGACTGCTTTAACCACTGCCAAAAGACTCTCTTTGTGTGAGCTAACTCTGTGAACTCGACTCATAGTCTCAACACGCGTAGTTAGTATTTTGACATTGTTGATTAAAGAAATAAAAATAAAAGTTTTTGTACAACTCAAGTGGTTGATATTCGAAGTCCCGTTCTACAGCAGACTTCAAAGGCACGTTATTGCAAAATATTCCTTGAGCAATTGGTTTTAAATTCAATCAAACAATTTCGGTAAAACATTCATTGTGTGTAGGGCAATTTGGTCATTTCGTAAATGTCGGCTGTGGGGAGTTGTGGTCCACCATTAGTGGGGAGTCGTGGGCCAAGCGTTCTTAATGCGTATTTCAATTTTTTAAGTGAAACTTCTTTTCTCTTGTTCTGAAAAGACTTTTGCATTATGTGCAAGGGCACAATGCCAAAAATTTTAAATCGGAACAACACAGTTCACTGCAACATGTGCGATCGTGCTGTGCACTTGAAATGTGCCAACATGAGGACCGGATATTACACTTGCATACATTGTGAATCAGAATAATTTTTTGTTAATCTTTTTAAAATCATTAATCTTTATTTACTGCAACTTTAATAAACATAAACTACTGGAATATGCCATTTTCTTTTATTTTTTGTCATGGCCCACAACTCCCCACCAAAATCACAAATATCGATTTTGATAAGATTTACGTCATCCCAAATATTTCTCGCGCATTAACGAATTTTATTAATTGTGGTCTCCAGTTGATTTATTGACAAGTTTACTACAAATACCAGTTCATACATTGACAATTTATCGATGTTCAGAGATGTTATGTCTTGAAAACAAAGCGTGGCCCACAACTCCCCACTCTCCCCTAACTTTAAATGGGAAACAATAAAAATAAAAAATGTCTACTCTGGAATGTTGAAACTTAAAGGAATGCGAACTTAATTTAATGAAAAAAAATTTAATCACGAAAAATTGTGATATTAAAACTTTTTTATACTTAAATCCTGTAAAATTTCAATTATTGGAAGTCAATTTAAATTGATTAAAACTTAATAATGTTTAAATTGCTAATTATACTTTCAAAAATTCAAACAATTCCATTTTTATTGCAAACTTAAGACATATGAAAGGGAAAAATTAAAAATGTAGCGTTTAACATGAAAATTTAGAACTCTAAAATTATAACCATTCGAAATTAATGAAATTATTTAATTACAGATGTGTCAATTTTAGATAGTTTAATTTGCATTCCTTTTGACTTTAAGCTCAATTTTTAATTTCAAATCTTCCTTTAGAATTATTCATTCTTGAAATTTTCCAAACAAATATTTTTCAACTTGAAATTATTTATTTGCTTAAATCCTCAACTAAAAATCAGACAATTTGAAGACATTAAATTGTAAACTGCAAATTTTTTTAAATAATATAAAACGAGATTACAATATGAAAATTTCTAAGAAAATTGTGAATTCAAAATCATAATTTTGAGTTGAAGTTATAAAACTTTTAAAGACGATAAATATATTATCAATAAGTATTATATCATGTAGTATTACGTGACATTCAAAACGAGTGGATAGATTTTTTTACTGAAAAATTTCTTCAAGCCCAAAGAACGAAATTTTTAGAATACAGTTGAATTTGCAACCAAGAGGGATGCATTTTCAAACAATAACTTTTTTTTTTACCAAAAAATATAAATTTTCAATCGAAAAGGACGAATTTCCCATAATGAAGTATTTTCAACAAAACAGTTAAATTTCCAACTAAAAAGATTACTTTTTAACAAAATAGTTGAATTTTTAACACAAAAATATTAATTTTCAATCAAACAGTGTAGTTTACTGCCAAAATCATAAAATCTTAAACCAAAAACGACGAATTGAAAAAAAAACACTTGAATATTTATGCGAAAATGAGGAATTTTCTACAAAACAGTTGAATTTTCAACCAGGAAATATGAATTTTGAAAAATAATTCTCGACAAAAAAAATAAATTTCAAAATAAATAGTTAAATATTCGAGCCAAAAATGCCAATTTGCTACGAAATAGTTGAATTTTCAGGTCAAAAAGAGGAATTTGTTAGAAAACAGTTGAATTCTCAACCCAAAAATATGAATTTTAAACGAAACAAATGAATTTTCTACCAAAATAATAGAATTTTGAACCAAAAAAGACGAATTTACCAAAAAACACTTGAATTTTCAAACCAAACAGAGGAATTTTCTACAAAATAGTTGACTTTTTAAACCTAAAAAATTAATTAAGAAGAAAAATTAATTCTGAAAAAAATATTTTCAATCCAAAAATATAGATTTTCAACAAAAAAGGGTTTATTTTCAACAAAATAGTTGACATTTTAACCAACTAGTTGAATTTTCAACCAAATTGTAGAATTTTCAAGCCAAAGAGATGAACTTTTCAAAAGACAGTTGAATTTTCTCCTTTAAAAGTTGAATATTCAACAAAAGTTACAAAAGGTCACTTTTGAAACAAGATTACTTTACAATAAAGAAAGAAGACTTTCCTATAAAAAAATATGAATCTTCAACCCAAAAGGACCAATTTTCTATCAAAAACAGTTGAATTTTCCGTCAAAAAAGATTACTTTTTAATAAAATAGTAAAATTTTCAAAAAAATAATTAAATATTTGACCAAATAGTAGAATTTTAAACCAAAAGTGATGAATTATGAACCATGAATATAACAACAGACTTTTCAATGAAAAAGAATCAACTTTTAAGCAAAAATAGATGGATTTCCTTATTGGGTTCTGTTAATTCAGTTCGCAATGGAGCGTAAAAACGAGAACGGGAAGTTTCTTGAAAACAGGAGAAAAAATAATTCTTCATAAAAGGAGAAAAGACGAATTTTTATCAAAATAGTTAAACCTTCGACCAGTAAAATGAGTTTTTATCAAAGCAGTTCAGCTTTTAACCAAGTAATTAAATTTTCAATAAAAAAAAAAGAATTTTTAACGAAAAATGGAATACTTGAATTTTCAGCTAAAAGCAATAAATTTTCATGTAATAATTTTAATCCAACAAAAACACGAATTTCCAACAAGTTAGTTAAATTTTCGACCACAAAGATGAACCTTTAACCACAAAAATAACTTTCAACAAAGTGATTCAAATTTCAACCAAACAGTTGCATTTTTAACAAAAAAAGAGGAAATTTCAATTAAGATAATTAGTTTTCTACCAAAAAAGACAAATATTTAACCTAAAAAGATCAATTTTCTATCAAAAATGGAAAAGTTATATTTTCAGTTTAAAAAAATTAATTTTAAACCAACAAAAAAAAAAAAATTTCAACAAAATAGTTAAATTCTCAACCACAAAGATGAACCTTTGACCACAAAAGTAAATTATAACAAAGTGGTTCAAATTTTAACCAGGTAGTTGAATTTTCAATTACAGAAAATCAATTTTTCAACCAAAAATGAAATAGTTACATTTGCAGTTAATAACATCAATTGTCAACCAAAAACAGTTGGATTTTCACATTGGGTTTCATCAATTCAGTTCGCATTGAGGCGTCAAAACGATGAAAGTGGGAAGTTTCTTGAAAACATGAAGAAAGAGCACGGTGGCCTTTAAAAAAGTTAAATGCTATTTTCAGGTACCCCAAAGTTATGAAGAGGAGATTGTTTTGAATGGATCTAGGAAACCATTTTTGATGAAATTAAAATATTTCCCTGAGCGGATTTTTTTCTTGCCTGAAAAAAACCTATTTGAAATACTAAACATCAGTAAAATACTATTTTCAAGTTGATAGGATCATATAATTACGTTTATATAAAGGAGTTATATGTAAATTAGAATTACTAACGAGAAGTTAATCAACAAATAAACAAAAGAAACGATTTTTTAAAATTTATATCAATATATTTATGAATATTTCATTAAAAAATTCGTATACATAATGTTCAAGTTTCAATATTAATTTCTTATAAAAACTATAGTACGTATAATATACATGAGGGTGGGCCGAATTTTTTTTTTTTTTTTTTTTGAAAGACCTCAGATTTTGAACAAAATATTTAACGGGAGCGCATCGACCATAAAGCCTAAAATATGAAAAAATGTTAATTGTCACTTTTTCTATTAAAATCTTTTTCATATTTGACAGGTCTAATCATTTAAATTAGTAAAATATTCTCTACTAAAGTCATTTTTTACACATACAGTACAGCATTAACAAGAGAAGGGCGATATTTATCCCGAAAATGAGAGTGGGAGATGGTGCAAATTGCATTTGCACTGCATTTTGTCACTTCAAGTTCATGTTTTTCTTGAAAAATCTTAATAATAGATGTTTTCACATATTCCTAGATTAAAATATTATTTTCGTCCTATATAATCCTGTATCAAAGTCGTGACTTGTCTGATGATCGGATGCGTAACGAATTTCCTGAAGCTAAGCTCGGTTGAGGCCATTTTCAATAAGCGATAACAAAATAGATTGGAAAACTTTAAATTATGAATTCGGGTATAATAACATAAAATTACCAAATACGAAGTAAAATATAACGGTCACAAAATTAAAAATTCTTACCTATTCAAGCGAAAATAATTCTAGGCAAAAGAAATACATTTTTTTAGGGAAAACATAAGCTTAAAGTGACAAAATGCACTTTGCACTATCTCCCGCTCTCATTTTCGGGATAAATATTGCACTTTTCTTGTTAATGCTGTAAAGTATGTGTAAAGAATGACTTTAGTAGGAAGTATTTTACTAATTTGAATGATTAGACCTGTCAAATATTAAAAATATTTCAATAGAAAAAGTGAAAATTAACATTTTTTCACATTTTAGGTTTTATCGTCGATGCGCTCCCGTTAAATATTTGTTTTTTAATCTGTAATTTGGCCTGTGAGTTACTGGGATCCAGTAGAAACTTTTTAGACCTGAGGCCTTTCAAAAAAAAAAAAAAAAAAAATTCGGCCCACCCTAATATACATTGTATTTTAATGTTATTGTAGAATACATAATATGTAATATACAATGTACAATAATATACAATAGCTATATAATATTTGTATTATAATTAAACATGCCTACTGTTAGATTCATGTACAGCTTTAAGTGAACGTTCTGCGTAGTTAGAATTTGACTTTTTCACTTTATATTTTTTGTCAAGTCTGCATGAGACGATTGTACGGCTTTTAAACATCAAGTATACGAATTTTTTGATGAAATATTCATAAATATATTGATATACATTTCAAAGAATCGCTTCTTTTGTTTATTTTTTTATTGAATTCTCGTTAGTAATTCTAATTTACATATAACTCCTTTACATAAACGTAATTATATGGTCTTATTAACTTGAAAATAGTATTTTACTGCTTTTTAGTATTTCAAATAGGTTTTTCCAGGCAAAAAAAAAATACGCTCAGGGAAATATTTTAATTTCATCTAAAATGGTTCCCCAGCATTCAAAACAATCTCCTATTCAGAACTTTGGGGTACCTGAAAATAGCATGTAACTTTTTTAAAGGCCACCGTGAGAGAGGACTTCTTTAAAAAAGGGGAAAATCGTGGAACAGGAAAAAGAGTGTGAAGTCTGCAATAGTTCATAATTACATCAACTTCAACAATTCAATTATAAGCAAAATAAAAACATATACCTTGTGATAAACTTCTTGAAGCGATTGTTGAGCGCCTTCACTTCCCGAGCCAATGGCTTTGGCATCGAATTGAACGAAAGTTCCAGAAGGATCCATATGGAAAAGTTGAGGTCCCTTCTCGTCAATTCCAGCGAATAGAATCGCGACTCCAAAAGGTCGAGACATGGCGCTGCCATCGTCGTCACTGTCCCCGAACTGAATAGCCAGATTGGAAACAGCCTGAGCCGCCGATTCGACGGTCATCTTCTCGTTATAAATGAACCAGTGATTCTGGCACTCGACTCTCGCCCTGTCGATCATCGTCCTGGAATCAGCCATCAGTCCAGAAACGGCACAGCCGATGTGTTTGTCGACCTCGACTATTTTTTCCACTGTTGTCGGCTCCATCAGGACGGAAGATGTGCGCTTTTCCACGGCTAGAATTACCCCCTCCGATGTGGAGATTCCAATTGCAGTGGATCCAAGCTTAATGGCTTCAATCGCATATTCGACTTGGAAAAGCCGACCTTCTGGAGAAAATGTGTTTACACCACGATCGTACTCAGAACGTGTCAGGAACATCTGTAAATAAATTAAGGAAATTAGTTCGAAAATGGCTTTATTTCAACAAGTTTTTAATCAGGGTGTCTACTCAAATCCTGGCACGAAATTCCCTGACAATTCCAGATTTCTTCCAGGTTTCTCAATTTTGTTTGAGGTATAATTTTCATAGTGGGAGCCATTTAAACATTACTAAACACATAATTAATCATTTCTTGAATTTATCCCAAAAGTTTATGCATTTGAATAATAATTCAAACAAATTTCTATTTTATCTTCTTATATTTAAAATTCAGTGCATATTTAGGTAAAATTAATGTGGATACTATATTAAATTTAATTTAAACTAAAAAATATCAATTTTCAACCAAATACTTGAATTTTGAACTAAAGAAATCACTTTTCAACCCAAAATGGAACAGTTTAATTTTCAGCTTGAAAAATTATTTCTCCACAACAAAAATTGTTAACAAAAAAATTCAGGTTTAACAACAGTGTTTAACTTTCAACGACGTAGTTTTATTTTCAACCAAGAAGATGATATTTCAACTAAAGTTATTAATATTTAACTGGAATACAAGAATTGACGAACAAGATTTATTTTCTACTGATAAAGATAATTTGTTAACCAAATAATTGACTTTTTTAACTAAATAAGGTCAATTTTCAACAAAAAATGGAATATTAAAATTTTCAATTAAAAAAATGAGCCAAAATAGTTGAATTTTAAGCCAAAAAGACGAATTTTCTACTGAAATGATGACTTTTTAACTGGAATAGTTAAATTTTCAACCAAGAAAAATAATTTGTACCAAAAAGACGAATTTTTTTCAACAAAACAAATCAATTTTTTTTCAAAATTCGTCTTTTTTGTAGGAAAATTCAACAATTTGATTAAAATTTTGTTTCTTTCTTGATTAACAATTTTTTTCATTGAAAATTCAACTGTTTTGTAGAAAATTCGTATTCTCGGCTCAAAAATTCAACCATTTAAGTACAAAATGTAACTATGTGGCTGAAAATTGATGTATTTAGTTGAAATTCGTCTTTTTTGGTAAAAAAAGTCAATTTTTTGGTTAAAAATGAAACTGTTAGGCTGCATTTTAAAATATCAACTATTATCAACTAAGATTTGAATAGTTAAAATTTGTTGTTCAACAAATAAATGATCAACCAAAGAGATGAATTCTCAACTAAAATGATGGAATATTCAACTCAAATACTTAAATTCTGAGATAAGAAAATTAATTTGAAAAAAAAAATTCAAAAAATAGTTCAAGTTTCAACTTTAAGTTAAATTTTCAGTAAAAAAGTCATTTTCAACCAAATTGTTGAATTTTCAACCAGAGATGAATTTTTAATTAAAATTATGAATCTTCAACAAACAAGAAAAACAATGTAACAATGAAATTAAACTTTTAACTAAGTATTTGAATTTTTATCAAAAAAAGGTTAATTCTGAACAAAAAATATAATAGTAGGTAGATATTTCAAACAAAAAATATTTTCATTTTAAATAAAAACCAGTTGAATTAGATAAAAAGACGCTTTTTCAACAAAACAGTTGAATACTCAATTAAAGAAGATTAATTTTCAACCAAACAGTTGCATTTTTAACAAACAAAGATGAAGTTTCTACTAGACAGAAGAATTTCTTGACGAAAAAAAAAAAATAAATAAAAGAAAAAACAGTTAAATTTTCAACCATGAAAGATTTTAGTTGAATGTTCAACACCAAAATATAAATTTTCAAGAAAAAAATAATTTTCTACGAAAGTAGTTGAATATTCAACTTATAGAGGGTAAATTTTCAACCAAAAATGGAGTAGTTAAATTTTCAGACAAATAGTTAAATTTTTAACCTAACGCTTTAAATTTGTATTTGAGCATATTTTAAACGCTTTAACTTTACAATTTTTTCCTTTTCAATTACCCGGAACGAATTACAAACGTAGAAAATTTTATTTTTAATTGAATAATCTGAATTATATGATTTCAGATTAAAATGTTAAAACTAGGATAATTTAAAAACGTTAAAAATTGAATATTTCCAAATTAGAATTTTGAAAATTGGATCATATGAGATGCAAAAAAATGAAATTGTATTACTTATAATTAAAACCGTTCAACGTGGAAAAATAATAATAATTTTCGAATAATTTGAAATTTTTAATTTAAATAATTTTTAATTCGAAGCGATTAAAATTTGACAATTTGAAATAGAATCTTTTAAAGTACAAGCTTCTGAAATTGAAATAGGACAATTTCAAAATGTTAAAAGTTGAATATTTTCATATTAGAATGTTTAGAATTTTAAATAGTTATTCAAATAGTTCTCGGAATTGAACAATATTATTTTGAAAGGAAGAATCGTTAAAAATTGAATAATAACAATAATAATAATTTCAAAATACTAACTATAATTAAAAATATATAACTTTTAAATTTAAATAATTTTCAATTCAAACCGATTAAAATTTGACAATTTTAAATTAAAAGCTGAATTAAATGTTTCAGAGCTTCTAAAATTTTAGAATATTAATTTGATATAAATAAAAAAATTATTACTTAACATTCAAATTGATTGGATAAATTTTTCTAACAAAAAAATTCACCGTCATTTTCACCATTCAAAATTTTTAATTATAAACATTTAAAATTTAATTATTCTGAAAAAAGATAGAAATAAAAACCAATTTTGAATGGGAAACTTCGAAAATGAAAAATTGTTATACGATGACACTTTCACAATTAAACGAATCCGTACTTTATTGGAAATTGAAATAACTTTAAGTCACCAAGAATTGTGATATTAACATTTTTTTATACTTAAATCATTTGAAATTTCAATTATTTTTAGTAAATTTCAATAGCTTGAAAATTAAAAATGTTTAAATTCTTAATTATACTGTACCAAATTCAACACTTTCAATTTTAATTGGAAAATGTAAACTTATGATGGGAAAAAATTGAAAATTTAGCGTTCAAGATGAACTCTAAAATTGTAAACATTAAAAATTAAAGAAATTATTCAATTAATGATGTATCAATTTTAAATAGTTGTGTTTTTATCTATTCTGATTTCAACAACACAATTATTTAATTATTAATTTAATATCGTTTAATTGTTAAGATATATAATTCCAATATTTTAAATAGAACAATTTGAAGTCTTAATTCGAAATTGTTTCTTTTTTCAAGTTTAGTTTCAAATGCATAATAATTTGGAACATTTTCGAATAAAAAATGGTTCAATTTTCAACGCCTGGTTCTCTAAAATCTTCTCATTTTTAGACTTGAATTTGAAAAATTATGGACTTGATTTTTCATTATTTTGAATTTACTCTAGAGGAATTTCATTACACATTTCTAATAAAAACTTAACTATAAAATCTTTCAATTCATATACTACGTTTCTACGATTTTTAAGAATTTAAAAACCCAGGCCATTTTGCAAGAAAATTAAAACCAAACAATTTAGAACATTTTATTCCAAAAATATTTAACTCAAAAATGAGTAAAATTGAAACTAAACAATCTAGAATATTTGTAACTATAATTAATTAATTTAAAATAAACAAGGCCTTCAATACAAAATTTTGCGTTTCTGAAAGATTTAATAGTGAAATTGTCTTGACATTTTTAATATTTGAATTTGATAAACATCATTGTGAAATTTGAAATTGGAATCAATTTCAAATAGCTTAATTTTTTTTATTCTGTTTTTTTAAAGCACAATTTTTAACTTTTTAATTTCAAATCGTTTAATTATAAATATATATGCTCTGACTGCTTTACAAACTCAGAATAAATTTGGAGGTTATGAATTTTCGAATCTCACAAAACGTGGAAAATCAGCATTAAAGTTAAAAACAGATAATAAAACCAGCCGTATCTAAATATTGGCTCATAGAAACACCACAATTTACTCAATTCTTCAAGGAAAAGCCGTCGGATTATTGGAAAAGAACGAAAAGAGGTTATGCCGAGAATGACACTGCAAAATGGCTCTAATTTTGTTAATAACAGACGCAATTTTTAAAAGAGTTATGAATTTTTGTAAAATAATGTCAAAGGCAATAAAAATTTACCTTGAGGGATTTCTTCTATAGGATTTTTTAATAATTAACCAAATAAACTAAGCGAAGCCGACTTGTCACAAACGCTAGTCACCGCAATGAAAAGAACAAACGAACACATGCAAAACAACCAATCAAATCCCGTCTTTGGAGTTTACTCCTCTGCGCAAGCGCAGTTGAATATTACAGGTAAGCGGGAAATTCGAATGATTAAATGTTATTGTAAGATTTAAATAATTGAGGGAAATAGAATAAAATAGTAGAACAATTGACGATTCTTGAACATTAATCAATCAGTTTTTTCCCAAGAATATATCATTTTTTTCAAATTAGAAAAAAAATTGCTGCTCCAAATCGCGCAGGCGCGAGTAACGCTGTGAAATGCTGTGAAACGTGTGAACGTCGCGAGGTTAAGTGTCAAAACGATTGTTTACGATTTGTATATAAACTTTTATGAATTTTCTTTTTTAAAAATCCCATCATAATCATGTACTATTTGAGCGAGAATTAGAATATTAAGTTGACAAAGTTATCTAATTTATTGAGAAGAAACGAGTGACAATAATGGACGTACATGACAGGTTATGTTTGTGTGCAAAACAGAAAAATTGGGAAACTTTGACTGATTTTTTAAAACCAAAACAATTTCCCAAGGATGAATCTGGGTAATTACAACATTTCTTTATTATCTAATTCAATATTTGTGTAGATTTCGTGTCGCGTTTCATTCAACATTAACCTTTTATTCTTGGCATTGTTATTGTTTTCGGCAGTTTTCGGCTAAAAGGGAGGCCGATAAACCAATTCATTTTCAAAATTCCCTGACTTTTCTCTATGACTATTTTTTATTTTTCCATTAATACTCCATTGTCGAATTTGTAATCAAAAAAGATTAAACTTTAACCAATAACAGTTGAATTTTAACCCGAAGAAAGGCATTTTCAATAAAAATTGTAGTAGTTTAATTTCCTACCCGAAAAATTTGATTATCATTAAAATGATAAATTCTAAACAAAAAATTTAATAGTTGGTATTTCAACAAAACAAAAAGCGAATTTCTAACAAAAAAGTTGCATTTTCCAACAAATTATTAAAATTAAAAAAAAATCTGTTCAATTTTCAACCAAAATCGTTTAATTTTCAACAAAAATATAATAGTTGCATTTTTTCCACACAAAAAAAATTACATTTCTACCGAAAAAGGCGAATTTCCAACAAAATAACTGAATTTTCAGACAAATAGTTGAATTTTTAACTACATGGTTGAATTTTGAAACAAAAACGATTAAACTTTAACCAAAAACAGTTGACTTTTAACCCGAAAAAAGATATTTTCAATATAAAATTTAGTTTTCAATCAAGAATTTATCAAAAATATTTGAACTTCCAACAAAAAAATTCAATTTTCAAGGCAAAAGTAACATACTCATTTTTCAGAAGACAGTTGAATTTCCTGCCCGAAAAATTTGATTTTCATTAAAATGATAAATTCTCAACAAAAAATGTAATAGTTGGTATTTCAACAAACAAAAAGCAAATTTGTAACAAAAAAGTTGAATTTTCAAATAAATTATTAAAATTTTTAAAAAACTGTTCAATTCTCAACCATAATCGTTTAATTTTCAACAAAAATATAATAGTTGCATTTTTTCCACACAAAAAAAATACATTTCTACCGAAAAAGACAAATTTCCAACAAAATAACTGAATTTTCAGACAAATAGTTGAATTTTCAACTATACATGGTTGAATTTTAAAACAAAAACGATTAAACTTCAACCAAAAACAGTTGATTTTTAACCCGAAAAAAGGAATTTTCAATATAAAATTTAGTTTTCAATCAAGAATTTATCAAAAATATTTGATCTTTCAACCAAAAAATTTAATTTTCAAGGCAAAAGTATCATACTGATTTTTCAGAAGACAGTTGAATTTCCTGCCCAAAAAATTTGATTTTCATTAAAATGATAAATTCTCAACAAAAAATTTAATAGTTGGTATTTCAACAAAACAAAAAACGAATTTCTAACAAAAAAGTTGCATTTTCAAACAAATTATTAAAATTTTTAAAAAACTATTCAATTTCCAACCAAAATCGTTTAATTTTCAACAAAAATATAATAGTTGCATTAAAAAAAAAAAAAAAATACATTTCTACCGAAAAAGACAAATTTCCAACAAAATAACTGAATTTTCAGACAAATAGTTGAATTTTCAACTACATGTCTGAATTTTAAAACAAAAACGATTAAACTTTAACCAAAAACAGTGGACTTTTAACCCGAAAAAAGGAATTTTCAATATAAAATTTAGTTTTCAATCAAGAGTTTATCAAAAATATTTGATCTTTCAACTAAATAATTCAATTTTCAAGGCAAAAGTAACATACTTATTTTTCAGAAGACAGTTGAATTTCCTACCCGAAAAATTTGACTTCCATTAAAATGATGAATTCTAAACAAAAAATTTAATGGTTATTATTTCAACAAAACAAAAAACAAATTAGTTGATGTTAGTAAGTGTCGACCAGGTAAAAGATTCAATTAATAGATGATGAGGTTGTCGTTCGGACCAGTATATCGACAGCCTTAACATCTATTATTTAAAAAACAAATTCCCA
>CAKNXH010000392.1:50002-64028 GCA_932178445.1 Andricus quercusramuli
AACAAAAAAATTAATTTTTAATGAGGATCAATAAATTTTAAACCAAATAGTCGAATTTCCAGCAGCATAAAATTAGTTTTTAACCAAAAGGTTGCATTTTTAACCAAAGAGTTGAACTTTTAACGAAATATGTATTTGAATTTTCTAACTACATAGCTGAATAATTTTACAATGTGGGATATTTTATAATTCAGCAATTTTCTGCCGCGAATTTTATTTGTCGGAAATTTTCAAACTCGGTAATATCATAAACTGCCCGGAATTTTATTATTCGGGAATTTTCAAATTTTGTGATATTACAATCTGTTCGGGAACTTTCTATTTACAATTTTTGTTTCGGGAATTTTATAGTGTCGGATATTTTATCATTCGGCAATTTTCTGTCGCGAATTTTTGTTTTTAGACATTTTCAAATTCGGTAATATTATAAACTGTTCGGGAATTTTAATATTCAAAAATTTTCTATTTCGAATATTTTCTTTTTAAGGAATTTTCTTTTTCGATTTTTTTGTCGTCCCAATAATCAATATAATACATTTTTTTCAGGAAACTTGTCGATCCAAAATTACTAGCGAAAGTGGCTCAAATTACAACAGACCCAAGTTTCGAGGTTCCAGAAAAGGCAAAAGTCATTCTTCTAAAATGTCTCGTAAATTCGTGCATTTATGCTTACAGACACAAAAGCTACGATCTCAGAGATACGAAAGTTTCAAAATATCAAACTGAACTCTATGCTTTATTATCTCAAGATCCAGTTTCTACTTCCATTGTAAAAATCGATGACACATATCCAGTAGAGACACATTTTCCATACGATGGTATCAGTCAATTGGCAATTGATACAGTTCTTCAATCTTTAAAAGAGGATAAAAAACTGTCTAATGAAGAATTAGATATTCTCACGCAGAGCGTTCAATTTCTTTCCAATTTGGTCACTGTCGCCTGCAGGAATATCACTTTTCCGGATTACGAGGAACCTCCAAAGTGTATCGAAAATGAGGAATTCAAAAATGCAATTTCGTAAGTGCATTTGGAATAATGGTTCTAAATTTAGAGAATTGGAAAATTTAGACAACTTCGAATTTCTCTTACGATTCTAGCAAATAAAAGCCTTTATGATTTTATAAACTTAGGGAACAAATATACATATAAATTCTGTCAATTAAGTAAACATGGAACCATGATAAAATTTGATTTAGAAAAAAAATGTGTTAATAGCAAGTATGCAGTCTTACGCATCTACAATTTTATAATTTTTGGTCGAGACTTCATCTTGTGGTTATTTTTTTTATTATTTTATTGAAAAGTCAATAATTTTGTTGAAAATTTATTCCTTTTGTTTGAAAATGTAACTGTTTTGTTGAAAAGTCGTCTTATTGCATTGAAAATGTACCTATTTGATTGAAAATTAACTTTTTTGGTAAAAATTCAACGCATAGTAGAAAAATCTCGTTTTTGGTGTAAAAGTTTAACATTTTGGATTCAAAGTTTTCTCTTTATTGAGTAAAACATCTATTTTGTTTGAAAATTCAAATATTTTGTTGAAACCTCTTTTTTTTATCGAAAAATATTTTTTCAACTGAAAATTTAACTATTCCATGTTTGGTTAAAAATTCATTTTTTGTTGTTGTACATAGATTCAACAATTTTTGTTAAAGTCATTTTCTTGCTCAAAAATTCAACTGCATTGTTGGGAATTAGTCTTTTTTGGTTAAAAATTAAATTAATTAGTTGAAAATTTAGTTTATGGTTGAAAAATTACCTTTTTTCGCAGAAAATTCGTCTTTTGGTCTTGAAAAATTAACAATTAGGTTGACATTTTTGTTGAATTGGACTGCTTTTGATAGAAAAATAAACTATTTTGCTGTCATCTTATTTTTTTGTGAAAAGTTATTTTTGTTGTAGAAAATTAATTTCCTTGGTAGAAAATTTATCTTTTCGGTAGCAAATGCAAAAATCTGGTTAAAATATCTGTTTTTTGGTTGAAAATTCATTATCTTAGTTGAAAATTAATTTATTTGTTCCAAAGTTTCACTATTTTGTTGCAAATTTATATATTTTTCTGAAATTTCTTCTTTTTTGGTCGAAAGTTCATCGTTTTGGTCGAAAATGAAAAAAATTGGTCAAAACTACGTTTTTTTGATTGAAGATTTATCATTTCAGTTTGAAATTCATTTATTTGTTTAAAATTAAAAAAAAACTATTTTGTTGAAAATTCATATAGTTTGCTAAAATTCCTTCTATTTTGGTAAAAAATTAATTTTCTTGGTGGTAAATTTATCTTTTTGGTTGAAAATTTATTTCGTTGGTTGAAAATCAAACTATTTGATCAAAAAATCGTTTCTACATTAATTTTTCAACTGGAAATGTAACTATTTCATTTCTGTTACAAATTTATCTTTTTTAGTTAAAAATTCTACTATTTGGTTGAAAATTCGTATTTTTTTATAGCAATGTAATCTTCTTAGTTGAAAATTTAATCTTTGGTTGAAAATTAATATATGTAGTTGATTGTAAATTTAATTATTCTCTTTTTGGTTGAAAATTAACCTTTTTCAGTTCAAAGTTCATGTATTTTGTTGAACATTGAAGGTTCGTTATTTTAGTTAAAATTCGTTTCTTTGGTTGAATATTTTAATATTTTGTTGAAAAGTCGTGTTTTTCTGGTTAGAATTTAATCTTTTTAACTGAAAATGTAACTATCTTCTCTTTGGTTGAAAATTTATCTTTTTTTTAGTTGAAAATTCAACAATTTGGTAAAACATTCATTGTTCAGGTTGAAGATTCATCATTTCAGTTGAAAATTCATTTCTTTGGTTAAAAGTTTAACTTTATTGTTGAAAGTTCATGCATCTCGGTAAAAATTCTTATTTCTTTGTTGAAAAATCTATCTTTTAGGTTGAAAATGTATTTCTTTGGTTGAAAATTAAACTGTTTTGTTAATTGGACATTAATTTTTTAACTGTAAATTTAACTATTCCATTTCTATTGAAAAATGATATTTTTTAGTTAAAAATTGTACTATTTGGTTAAAAATTAATTTTTTTGGTTGAAGATTCATCGTTTCAGTTGAAAATTAATTTCTTCGGTTAAATGTTGAACTTTTTTGTTGAAAATTTATGTATTTTGTTGAATATTAAAGTTTTATTATTTTAGTCAAAAATGCATTTCTCTGGTTGAATATTTCAATATTTTGTTAAAAATTCGTGTTTTCCTTGTTAGAATTTAATCTTTTTAACTGAAAATGTAAGTGTTCCATTTTTGCTTCAAAATTTATCTTTTTTGGTTGAAAATTCATCGTTTTGGTTGAAGGTTCATCATTTTAGTTGAAAATTCATTTCTTTGGTCAAAAGTTTAACTATATTGTTGAAAATTCTTGTATTTTGTAAAAAATTCTTAATTCTTGGTTGAAAAATCTATCTTTTTGGTTGAAAATTGATTTCTTTGGTTGAAAATGAAACTGTTTTGTTAATTCAAAATTAATTTTTTTGGTTGAAGATTCATCGTTTCAGTTGAAAATTAATTTTTTCGGTTAAATGTTGAACTATTTTGTTGAAAATTTATTTATTTTGTTGAAAATTAAAGATTCTTTATTTTAGTTAAAAATTCATATCTTTGGTTGAGTATTTTAATATTTCGTTAAAATTTCGTGTTTTTCTGGCTAGAATGTAATCTTTTCAACTGTAAATGTAAATATCCCATTTTTGCTTAAAAATTTATGTTTTTCAGTTCTAAATTCAACTACTTGGTTGAAGATTCATCTTTGTGGTAGAATATTAATCTTCTTGGTTGAAAATTCATCTTTTTGGTCGAAAATCAATAATTTTTGTTAAAAATCAACTTTCTTCGTTGAAGATTTATCATTTCAGTTGAAAATTAATTTCCTTGGTTAAAAGTCTAACTATTTTGTTGGAAATTCATGTATTTTCTTAAAAATTCATCTTTTTGGTTGAAAATTAATCTTTTTGGTAGAAAATTGATCTTTTTTGTAGCAACCCTGAATTAATGCACTCTCTTTAAAAATGAATTTAAAAAACAATAATTATTTCTTTCTGTTCCTAATTAATCAAATACTGTTTTCAGGAAACTCATCGGACACGAGCACACTCCAGTCGTGAGAGCAGCCTCTGCTTTTGTCCACAACATGATTTCTCAGTCAATCAAGGATTATTTTTCCGATAGCGATAAATCTCCATTAGCAAAGCTTCTGATCAATGCTGCCAAAAAGGGAATTCAGTCTGCTTCGGATGTGACTCTTTTTCTTGTCCAGGAAAGAAATTTACTCCCAAATATTTACAATGATCTCCAGATAGACGAAAAGTTATATCTGCTGGAAATGATTCATTTGAATTTATTAGAATCGAATCAGTGCCTTCCCGCCGAAACGGCAAAGTTTCTCGCAGACAAATTTAAAAAGAAAAGCGATCTGGTTCTCAAAACTGTGGATACTTATTTGGATGGGATGGAACCTATGGAAGTGACGATTCTCTTGGATATTTTGGGAATTTTAACTTCAGGAGATGATGAAGTTTGCCTTATGTTGAGAGGAGATAAAAGTCTTTTGATAAATGGCCTCTGTTAGTATTTTGTATTCTAAATGAAGGATTACAGTACAGAACTAGATAGCTAACTGAAAAAGTGGGAAAAACCTGGAAATTTCACGGAATTTTTTCGAGAGTGTGCTTATTTTGTTCAAATTGCGATATAAAATTTAATAACAATGATTCTTTATGTGTAAACGTAGCTTTATATTGCTGTATTTAACTATTTTGATGAAAATTTTTTTTTTTTTTTTTTTTGGTTTAAAATAAATTTTTTAACTGGAAGTTTAATTGTTCTATTTTTTATTGTAAATTGATCGTTTTCAGTTGAAAATTCAAATATCTGGTGGAAAATTCATGTATTATGTTGAAAATTTGTTCTTTTTGATAAAAAATGTTTTTGTTGACCGTTCATCATTTTGCTTGAAAATTCAAGAGTTTGTTTGCCATTTTTTCTCTCTCTTCACTAAAATATCTTTCTTAGCCGAAAATTCAACTCGTGTTGAAAAGTCGTCTTTTTTAGTTGAAGTAAATTGTTTTTGATTAAAAATTAAAATATTATTTGGTTAAAATAACTACTACATTTTTCAATCTGAATTCTTTTTTTTTGGAAAGAAAATTTAATTACATACTTGGTCGAAAGTTAAACTCTTTTTTTAAAAATTAATTTTTTGTTGAAAATTTATAATTTCAATTGAAAACTGGTCTTTTTAGTAGAAAAATGAGCTATTTTGTTGAAAGTTCGTATTTTCTTTGGCTGAAAATTAATTGTTGTACTGAAAACTTAACTATTCCAGTTGAAACTTTCACTATTCTGTTGGAATTTTTTTTTAAACTGAAAATGTAACTATTCCATTAGAAATTTCAATCATTTTAGTTAAAAATTCTTCTCTTTGGTTGAACATTAATTTTTTTGTATAAAAATTTAACTATTTAATTTCCTGTTAAAATTGTATCGTTTTTAGTTAAAAATTCGTATTTTTTGGTAGACATTAATCTTCTTAGTTGAAAATTCATCTTTTTGGTTGAAAATTCAAATATCCTAGTTAAAGATTCATCATTTTAATTGAAACTTCATCCTTTTGGCTTAAAATTCAAGTATTCCAGTTGAAAATTTACCATTTTAGTTGCAAATTCATCTCTCAGTATAAAAATGTAACTTTCTTTGAATTCGTTTTTTTTTGCTGAAAATTATTTATTTTACTGAAAATGTAATTTTAGTTGAAAAATCCTCTCTCTGGTTGAACATCAATTTTTTTACTGAAAATTTAATTATTCAATTTTGGTTGAAATTAATCTTCTTGGTTGAAAACTCATCTTCTTGGTTGAAAATTCAACTATTCTAGTTCAAGATTGATTATTGTAGTTGAAAATTCATCTTTTTGGTTCAAAATTCAACTATTTCAGTTGAAGATGCACCATTTTAGTTGAAAATTCATCAGTTTGGTTGAAAATAGATCTTCTTCAATTCAAAATTCAACTATTTGATGGAAAATTTGTTGTTTTTTTTTTTAGTTGAAAATTCAACTATTTAAACTTCTTTTTCCAAAATTAATCTTCTTGTTTGGCAGTTCCTCTCTTTGCTTGAAAATTCAAGTATTCCAGTTGAAGTTTCATAATTTTAGTTGAAAATTGGCATTTTTTACGTTAAAATTGAACTACTTTGTAGAAAATTAATTTCTTCAGTTGAAAATTTAACTATTTTATTGAAAATCCTTTTCTTTTGGTTGAATATTTATTTTGCTAACAGAAAATTCAACTATTCTATTTGTGGTTCAAAATAGATTTCTTAAAATTTAAAATTCATGTGTTTTGTGAAAAATTTGTCTTTTGTTGTAGAAAATCCATCTTCTATGTTGAAAATTGAACTATATTTGTGGAAAATTCGTTTTTTTAGCTGAAAATTAATTTTTTAAACTAAAAATGTAACTCTTCCATTTTTGCTTGAAATATATCTGTTTTAGGTGAAAATTCATGCAGAAAAGTAATCTCAATAGTTTAAACTTTACCCCTTTGGTTAAAAATTCATTTCTTTGGCTGCAAGTTTAACTATTTTGTTGAAAATTAATTTTTTTGTTGAAAATTCATTTTTTTAGCTGAGAATGTAACTATTCTATTTGTGGCAGAAAATTGATCTTTTTTATTTGAAAATTCATGAATTTTGTTGAATATTTGTCTATTTTGGTAGAAATTTCATCATTTGGGTTGAAAATTCAACTATCTGGTTAAAATTAATTCATTTTATTGAAAAGTGAACTATTTTGTTGAAAATTCATTTTTCAGTTGAAAATTAATTTTTTTTCTGAGTGAAAATTTAACTATTCCAGTTTCGTTTGAATATTTATCTGATTTATTATTATTTAACTATTTGATTTTGGCTTGAAAATTTTTCTGTTTTAGATGAAAATTTGCCTTTGCAAATTTAACTATTTTGTTGAAATTTTTTGTTGTTGAAATTGTATTATTTTAACTGAAAATTTAACCACTCTATTTGTCGTTGAAAATTTATGTATTTTGTCTTTTTTGGTAGAAAATTCATCTTGTTGCTCGAAAATTCAACTATTTGATTTAAAGTTGATTTTTTTGTTGAAAATTGAACTGTTTTGTAGAAAATTTGTTTTTTTCAAGCTAAAAATTAATTTTTCAAACCAAAAATGTAACTTCCATTTTTGCTTGAAAATATATCTGTTGTAGGTGAAAATTTATGTAGAGAAGTAATCTCGTTAGTTGAAATTTTATCCTTTTGGTTAAAAACTTATTTCTTTTGCTGAAATTAAACTATTTTGTTAAAAATTCCTCTCTTTGTTGGAAATTAATTTTTCTAATTGAGAATTTAACTATTCTATTTGCGATAGATAATTGATCTTTTTTAGTTGAAAAGTAATGCGTTTTGTTGAAAATTCATCTTTTGTGGTAGAAAATTCATCGTTTGTGTTGAAAATTCAACTATCTGGTTAAAAATTAATTCTTTTTTTTCGAAAAGTGAAGTATTTTGTTGAAAATTCGTTTTTGTTTTAGTTGAAAATTAATTTGTTTTAACTAAAAACGTAACTATTCCTTTTTGTTTGATTATTTATCTGATTTAGGTGAAAATTCGTATATTCTGTGGAAAGATCGTCTTTTTCGGTAGGAAAGTAGTCTCATTAGTTGAAAAGTCATCTTTTTATTTAAAAATTAATTAATTAGGTGGCAGATTTAACTATTTATTAAAAAGTTCTCTTTTTTGTTGTTGAAAATTCATCTTTTTTAGTTAAAAATGTATGTATTTTGTTGAAACTCTGTCCTTTTGGTAGAAAATTCATCTTTGGGGTTAAAAATTCAACTGTTCGGTTCAAAATGATTTTCTTTGGTTTGAAAATTGAAAGGTTTTACTAAATATCGTCAGCTTCTTCATTCAAAGATTAATTTTTTCAACTAAAAATCTAACCATTCCATTTTTGCTTAAAAATGTTGCTTTTTTAGTTGACGATTCGTGTTTTTGGATAGAAAAATATTCTCGTTAGTTGCAACTCCATCCCTTTGGTTAAAATTTCATTTATTTGGTTGCAAATGTAACTATTTTGTTGAAAATTCTTTCTTTTAGGAAAAAATTGGTTTTTCAACTGAAAATTTAGCTATTTTATTTGTAGTTGAAATTTGATGTTTTTTAATAAGAAATGTATGTGCTTTGTTGAAAATCTGTGTTTTTTTATAGAAAATTTATCTTTTGTGTTGAAAAGCCAACTATTTGGCTAAAATAAGTTATTTTTTTGTTTGTTAAAAATTCAACTGTTTTGTGGAAAATTTGTTTTTTTTTTTTAGCTGAAAATTTATTTTTTCAACTACAAATCTAACTTTCATTTTTGCTTTAAAGTTGGTCTGCTTTAGGTGAAAATTCATTATTTGAAAATTCTTTGGTTGAAATTTCACCTTGGTTAAAAATTAATTTCTTTGGTTGCAAATTTAACTATTTTGTTGAAAATTATCTTCTTTTGGTTGAAGATTCCTTTTTCTAATTGATCATTCAACTATTCTCTTTGTGGTTAAAAATTGATCTTTTTTAATTGAAAATTCATGTATTTTGTTAAACATTTGTATTTTTGCGTAGAAAATTCATCTTTTGGGTTAAAAATTCCACTATTTGATTAAAAATTAATTGTTTTGGTTGAAAATTGAAATGTTTTGTTGAAAATTTGTCTATTCCACTAGAAAAGTGATCTCATTAGTTGATGCTTTATCTTTTTGGTTGAAAATTAATTTATTTGGTTAAAATTTTAGATTAATTAAATCCTGTTAACACAACGTGTATTTGATTATTTCAGAATTTTGTTTGTAAAAAAATCCATTTTCGGTAAAAAAATATTGGTTATCTAGTCCTGTACTGCAATCCTTCATATGCTTTAAACTTGTTTAATGGAATCTTCTTAATTTGAAATTGTGATTTACAGTTCTCCTGAAATCTGTACATATGGTGGGGAAGGAGTCGGACAATTTTTTCACGCCTTTGCAAAAATTGAGCGAAGTGGCTCCATGTAATCAAGGACAGGACATTTTGTCAGAAGAGGCTGGAAATTCAAAGGGGGACGAAAAAATGGCTTATAATAAAAATATTCAGGCGCATCCTGCTTTCGGATTTAAAGCTGGACTGATTCGTCTGGTTGGAAACATGGCCTTTGAAAACAAAGATAATCAAGATTTGGTGAGTATATATTAAAGTTAATAATATTAATCAGTTCTCATTGCAATCGCTTTATTTATAAACAGATTTCAAAGCTCAAAATGCATTCAAAACAGGGCAAATAGGGATTTTTTATGATGATAGGCGACCAATTCTTTCAAATACAAATAATATGCAAACGATATTGAATTTTATATGAAATTCTTCAAATTTCTAAGATTTCAAATCCAAATATATTGCGTTTTCAACAAATTAGTTGAATTAGCTACCAAAACGGATTTGGTACGAAAAGAGATGAATTTTTAATCCAAAAATACGAATTATCAATAAAATGAGTGAAGTTTCAAAGCTAAAAATTCAACGTTTTAGAAACCAGTTAACTTCTAAACATGAAATTATGGAATTTCAATCAAGAATGATAAATTCCAAATCAAATAGTTCAATTTGAAAAAAATTCATTTTTAGCGAAACAGTTGCATTTAAATCAAATAGTTGAACTTTAAACCTACAAAGATGAATTTTCAATCAAATGGTTAATTTTTCAATAAAAAAAAATTCAAATTCTACTAAGAACAGTTGAAATCTAAACCAAGTAGTTAAAATTTTAAACGAAAAAGACACATTTTTCAGAAGACAGTTGAAGTTTCAACACAGAAAAATCATTTTCATTAAAAAAGGATGTCTTTTTTACAATGAAAGATGAATTTTTAATTTCAAAAAAAGAATTTTCTATATGAAATAAGAATTTTCAAATAAAAAAGTTGAATTAACGACCAAAAAACATGAATGAAAAAAATTTTGAATTTTTAAAAAAATAATCAAACTTTTAATAAATTAGTTGAAGTTCAAACCAAATACATGAATTTTCAACTAAAAACAGTTGCATTTTCAACGAACAATTGAATTTTTAAGCCAAAAAGACGCATTTTTTAGAAGGCAGTCGAATTTTCAACCAAAAAATTTGTATTTACAACAAAAAAGTTCATTTTAAACTCAGAAATTTGACTTTTCTACCATGAAAGATGAATATTCAAACCAGAAAAATGAATTTTTTACCAAAAAATAAGAATTTTCAATAAAATAGGAGAATTTCCAACCAAAATAGATGAGTTTAGAAAAGTAGTTGAATTCTTAACCAATTAGTTGAATTTTCAACCAAAAACAGTTGATTTCTTAACAAATAATTGATTTGTTGAGCCAAAAAACGCATTTTTAGAAAACAATCGAATTTTTTACCAAAAAAGTTGCATAAACAACAAAAAAGTTTACTTTCAAACAAGGAATTTAAGCTTTTAGTCAAGTTAAATGATTTTTTGACCAAAAAAATATTAATTTTCGATCCAAAAAGACAAATTTAAAAAAATATAGTTGAATTTTCAACCAAATAATTAAACGTTCAACAAAATAGTTAAACTTTTAACAAAATAGTTGTATTTTTAACTTAATAGTTTAATTTTCAACAAATAATTGAATTTTTAAGCCAAAAATACGTATTTTTTAAAAGGTAGTTGAATATTCAATACAAAAGTTCATTCTCAACCAAAAAAGAATGAGTTTTCTACCTCAAAATATGAACTTTTAATAAAAAAAAGACTTTTCTAAAAAAAATATAATTTTCAACAAAGTTATTAAACTTCCAACAAAATAGTTGATTTTTTAACCAAATAGAAGAATTTTCAACCAAAAACAGTCTACCAAAAAAATATGAATTTCCGATCCAAAAAGACAAATTTTTTAGAAGACAGTTGAAGCTTCAACACAAAGTTCATTTTCATCCAAGAAGAATTATTTTTCTACCATAAAAGATAAATTTTCAAACCAAAAAAAAAAAAAAAAAAATTTTGTATAAAAAAAAGAATTTTCACCAAAATAGTTGAATTGTCGGCCAAAAAAGACGGCTTAAAATGAGTTAAATTTTCAACAAAATAATTAAACTTTCAACAAAAAAGTTTATTTTCAACCAAGATAGGTGAATTTTCAACCAAGAAATAGATGTTGAATGAAACGAAAAATTAAATGAGGAAATGAAATTCATCTTTTATGGTAGAAAAGTCATCCATTTTTGGTTGAAAATGGACTTTCGTGTTGAAAATGTAATTTTTTTCTGAAGAAGCTGCTTTTTTAAATCGAAAATACATATTTTTTTCACAGTAAAGACATTTTTCTTGATTTCTTCTCCATAAAGAAGATAAATTTTCGATAAAAAGAGACGAATGTTAAAAAATATATTTGAATTTTCTACTAAAAATGATGAATTATTAACAAATTAAATGAATCTGCTACAGAGTAATTAATTTTTTAAACGAGTAGTTGAATGTTTAATAAAATAGCTGAATTTCCAGCATACTAAGATGAATTTTTAACAAAGAAAATGAGTTTTCTACCAAAAGGCTAATTTTCAACAAAATACTTCAATTTTCTACCGACTAGTTGAATTTTAGTTTAAAAATTTAATTTACAAGAAAAAAAGCGAATTTTCAACCTGTTGAATTTAGCCAAAAAATACGTATTTTTGATAAAAGAATTAAATCCCCAAACAAATCAGATTAATGTTCAAGAATTTTCAACCAAACAGTTGCATTCTGGACTAAAAAGTATGAAATTGTTACCAAAAGAAATGAATTTTCAAATCACAAAAACAAATTTTTTTATAAAACAATCGAATTTTTAACCCGATAATATGAATTTTCAACAAAAAGAGTTATTCTTAATCAAGAATAAAAATCAACCAAATTGTTAAATTTTGAAATCAAAAAGACGCGTTTTCTACAAAAAAGTAAACTTCAAAAAAATAGTTTTTCTATATAATTGTGGCATTTTCAAAAAAAAGGATGACCTTTCTATAAGGCCGTTGAATTTTCAACCGAAAATGTGAATTTACAAAAAAATTTCATTTTCAACAAAAATTACGAATTTGTTATAAAACAGTTGACATGTTAAACCCAAAACATAAATTTTCAACAAAACAGTTAACTTTCAGCCAAATATTTAAAATTTCAACAACAAAATTATTGAATATTCAACCAAAATCTATTAGAGATATCTTGAAAATAAATCTCAAATATCTTACATTTTCTACAAAACACTTGAATTTTCAACCCGATAGTTAAATATTCTACGAAAATAGTTGCATTTTCAAACCAAAAGTATAAAATGAATTTTCAACCAGAAAATTAATGTTTAACAAAATAGTTCGACTTTCAACCAGGTAGTTGAGTTTTCAACCACTAAAGATGAATTATGAACATAAAATGTAACAGTTGATACTTGAACCCAAACAAACTTCAATGATGAATCAAAAACAGTTGAACTCAAAATTATTTTTCCACCAACAGATAATTTTTAAATGCAAAAAGACGAATTTTCTATACAAAATTATGAATTTTCTACAAAAGAGTTGAATTTTTGACCAAAAAATATGACTTTTCAACAAAATAATTAATTTTTCAACTAGAAGATATGAATTCTGAACTATAAATATAATAGTAGACCTGCAAAGAAGAATTTTCAACCAAGTAGTCGCATTTACATCCAGATAGTGGAATTTTCAATCTAAAGGGATGTATTTTTTAGAAGATAGTTTAATTTTCAACCAAGAAATGCAATTTTTTAGCCAAAAAATACGAATTTTTAATCTAAAAGGATGAACTTCCTATCCGAAAAGACACATTTTCAACAAAGTAGAATTTTCGACCAAGATGACTTTTTAAGAAAATAGTTGCATTTTTAATCAAAAGAGATAAATTCTGAACCAAAAATATAATAGTAGATTTTTCAAATAAGAAAAACATTAACTTTCATCTGAAAAAGATGACTATTTTCAACCAAGAAATATGAAGTTAACAAAATAAATGAACTCTCTACAAAATAATGAAATTTATAACCAAATGGAATTTTTAACTAAAACAGACGAATTAAAAACCAAAAATATGGTGGTAGTTTTTTCAATGCAAAAGAATTAACTTTCAACCATAAAAGATGAATTTTTAACCAAAAAATATGAATTTTCTACCAAAAGGTGAATTTTTAATCCAAAAGGATAAATTTTCTGTCCAAAACGACAACAAAATAATTAAATTTTCCAGCAAATAGAAGAACTTTTGACCAAAAAGAGATGAATTGAGAATTCTAAATGTAACAGCAGACTTAAAAAAAAAAGAAAAATAATTTTCAACAAAAAAATATGACTTTAAGAAAATAGTTTCTAACCAAAAAAGATGTCTTTTATACCAAAAGGTGAATCTTCATACCAAAAAGACGAATTTTCAACAAAGCTATTGAATTTTTAACCAAGTAGTTGAATTTTCAACCTAAAAAATGAATTTTCCAGCAAAAGTACGAATTTTTAATCAAAAAGGATTAATTTTCTATACAAGAAGTACAATTTTTAACAAAACAGTTAAATTTTTGACCAAGAAAATTTTTTCAATGAAAATACTTGAATTTTCAACAAATAATTAGATTTTTAACCAAATAGTAGAATTTGTATTCAAAAGAGCATAATTCTGGATCCAAAATATGATTGTACACTTTCCAATGAAAAAGAATTAACTTCAAACTATAAAAGACAAAGATAAAAGAAAAACTATAAAAGTAAATTTACAATCCAAAAGGATAAATTTCTTATCCGAAATGATGAATGTTCAAGAGTACAGTTGAACATTTAACCAAATAGTCGAATTTACATCCAAATAGTCAAATTTTCAATCTAAAGGGATGCATTTTTTGGGAAATAGTTTCATTTTCAACCAAGAAACAGAATTTTTTAGCCAAAAAAATGCAAATTTTTTATCTAATAGGTAAAGTTTCAACAAAATAATTGCATTTT
>CAKNXH010000392.1:64038-74091 GCA_932178445.1 Andricus quercusramuli
AATATGGTAATAGACTTCTAAATAAAAAAAAAATTAACTTCCAACCAAAAAAGGTGACTTTAAAAAAAATAGTTGTATTTTTAATCAAAAAGATGAATTCTGAATAAAAAATAGAATAGTAGACTTTTCAAATAACAATATAACTTTTAGCCAAAAAAGATGAATATTATCAACGAAAATGTGACTTTTTATGAAAATAGTTTTTAACCAAAAAATATGACTTTTTTAGCAAAAGTTGAATTTTCAATCCAAAAAGACCAATTTTCTATCAAGAAAGATGAATTTTCAACAAAGCTGTTGAATTTTCAAGTAAATAGTTCAATTTTCAACCTACAAAAATGAATTCTGGAACAAAAATATGATTGTAGACTTTCCAATGAAAAAGAATTAACTGTCAAACATAAAAGATGAATTTGCAACCAAAAAGGATGACATCTGCCAGAAGGCGAATTTTAAATTCAATAGGACGAATTTTTATCCAAAAAGATGAATTTTCCACAAAACAATTGGATTTTTAACCAAGAAAAAATATGACTTTATAAGAAAATAGTTGTATTTTGAATGAAAAGAAAATGAATTCTGAACCAAAAATATAACAGTAAACTTTTAAAATAACAGGAATTAACTTTCTTTATGAATTCTTTCTAAAGGGGACAAAATGGGGAAGAATTTGAAGTCCTATGAAATATATATTTATAAATGCACGAACTTTTACCCTCGGGAAAAAATTCTACTTTATCAACTCCAGCAACCCGTGTAGTGGCGCCATCATTTCCAGCTTTTCTTCTATCAGAACTTTCAAATCCAGGCCTTTCCCTATCTTAAATTCAAAACCCGAACTCCCAAAAAAATCTCACTGAAAAATTCATTTTCTCCTACTTAACACATTCCAGAAAATAGAAATAGAAAATTTGAAAAAAATGGACTATTTTGAACAAAGATGAAATTAAGTAGCAGGCCAGTAGGATAGACTCGGCAATTTAGTTGAAATCTGATATGCCATTAAGGCATCAACGAGATCGCGATGTAGCTTCGTCACAGAATTTTTGTTCTCTTTTCTTTTTTTTTTTTTCGTGTGTATGATTCGCTCGCATCTCGCACATGCACAGGCGAAACGCAACGAGTGGACGTATGTGCTTGTAGATCAACGGATCGAAGGTAATCGTGTTCTCAAGTTTCGATCTACAAACGTGTTTCGTTTTTTCTTTTTTTTTCCTCTTCTTTTTCTTTGCACAATCGGCTCTCCTTTTTGCAATAGGTGTACGTATGCAGAGTGCACTGTATGCGACACTTGCAAAAATAGCAAGATCGAGTCGCAAGCACCACGAGGAGTTGCCCTCGCATTATTCTGTTCTTTGTCGGGGATGGCAGAATGCAAATTATTGCCTCTTTGTTAGGAAGGTTTATTTCAAAATGATTCGCAGATTACTTTGAATTTAATCAGGCTTCAGGATAGTTTACACAGAATGGCCGTAGGGTAGGTCAGAAAACCTGGAAATCAGAGTTAAGTCGGGGAATTTTATTGGTTAGAGAAAGTCAGGATAAGTCAAGGAATAGTCAGGAAATTTTTTTTTGTCGGGGAAAATTCAGGGAATCTTATTGGTCAGGGAAAGTCAGGAAAGAGTTAGGGAATTTTACTGGGCAGGGAGAAAGTCAAGGAATTTTATTGATGAGGAAAAAGTCAGGGAATTTTATTGGTCTGGGAAAGTCAGGGAATTTTATTGGCCAGGGCAAAGTCAGGGAATTTTATTGGTCAGCGAAAATTCAGGGAATTTTATTGGTCAGGGAAAAGTCAGGTAATTTCATTAGTCAGGGAAAGTTAGGGAAGAGTTTGAGAATTTTATTGGGCAGGGAAAAAGTCAAGGAATTTTATTGGTAAGGGAAAATTCAGGGAATTTTATTGGTCTAGGAAAGTCAGAGAATTGTATTGGTCAGCGAAAAGTCAGGGAATTTTATTGGTTAAGAGAAAGGCACGCAAAATTCAGGGAATTTTATTGGTCAGCGGAAATGTCAAGGAATTTTATTGGTAAGGGAAAAGTCAGGGAATTTAATTGTTAAGGGAAACTCAGGGAATTTGATAAGTCTGGGAAAGTTAGGGAATTTTATTGGTCAGCAAAAAGTCAGATAATTTTATTGGTCAGGAAAGTCAGGGAAAAATCAGGCAAAGACAGAAAATAGTCAGGAAATTTTATTGGTCAGCGAAAAGTCAGTGAATTCTATTGGTCAGGAAAAAGGCAGGGAATTTTATTGGCAAGGAAAAAGTCAGGAAATTTAATTGGTCAAGGAAAGTTAGAGATAAGTCAGGGCATTTTATTGGTCAGGGAAAGTCAGGAAAATGTCAGGGTATATTATTGGTAATGTCAGGAAATATTATTGTTCAGGGAAAGTCAGGGAAAAGTCACGGAATTTTATTAGTCATGGAAAAATTCAGGGAATTGTATTGGGCAGGAAAAAGTCAAGGAATTTTATTGGTATGGGTAAAGTCAGGGAATTTTATTGGTCCGGTAATATGCAGGGAATTTCATTAGTCAGGGAAGTCAAGGAAAAGTCAGGGAATTTTATTGGGCAGGGAAAAAGTCGTGTAATTATATTGGTCAGGGCGATGTGAGGGAATTTTATTGGTCAGCGAAAAGTCAGGGAATTTTATTGGCCAGGAATTCAGGGAAAAGTCAGGGAATTTTATTGATCTGGGAAAGTCAGGTAATATCAGGAAATATCATTGTTCAGGGAAAGTCAGGGAAAAGTCGTGGAATTTTATTGGTCAGGGAAAGTCAGGGAAAAGTCAGGGAATTGTAATGGTCAGGGAAAAGTCAGGTAATGTCAGGAAATATAATTGTTCAGGGAAAGTCAGAGAAAAGTCATGGAATTTTGTTAGTCATGGAAAAATCAGGGAATTTTATTGGTCAGGGAAAATTCAGGCAAAAGTCAGGGAATTTCATTAGTCAGCGAAAATTCAGTGAATTGTATTGGTCAGGGAAAAGGCAGGGAATTTTATTGATAAGGAAAAAGTCGAGGAAAATTTCAGAGAATCGTATTGGTCAGGAAAAAGTCAAGGAATTTTATTAGTAAGGGTAAAGTCAGGGAATTTTATTGGTCCGGCAATATGCAGGGAATTTCATTAGTCAGGGAAGTCAAGGAAAAGTCAGGTAATTTTATTGGGCAGGGAAAAAGTCGTGTAATTATATTGGTCAGGACGAAGTCAGGGAATTTTGTTGGTCAGCGAAAAGTCAGGGAATTTTATTGGTCAGGAATTCAGGGAAAAGTCAGGGAATTTTATTGATCTGGGAATGTCAGGTAATATCAGGAAATATCATTGTTCGGGGAAAGTCAAGGAAAAGTCATGGAATTGTATTGGTCAGGGAAAGTCAGGGAAAAGTCATGGAATTTTGTTATTCATGGAAAAATCAAGGAATTTCATTGGTCAGGGATAATTCAGGCAAAAGTCAGGGAATTTTATTGGTCAGCGAAAATTCAGTGAATTTTCTTGGTTTAAAAGTTTTCGGGTTCAAAACTGATCTCTCTCCGTTAAAAATTCTACTAATTGGTTGAAAATTTAATTATTGTTCCAAGAATTGAATTATTTTGTTGAAATATTTTTGGTTCAATATTAGATAATAATATTTTTTGATCAAAACTTCAGCTGTTTTGTTAAAAATTTGTATTTTTTCAACGAAAATTCATCCTTTTGAATTGAAACTTCATCTTTTGGTAGAAAAATCATCTTCAATAGTTAAAATTTGATCTTTTATGGCTGATAATATTGCGTTTTTCATCAGAAAGGCCCATTTTTTTTTTTTTTTTTTTTGGTTCAGAATTTATCTCTTTTGGTTAGAAATTCTATTATTCGATTGAAAATTTAATTATTTTGATGAAAATTCAACTATTTTTATGAAAATCAATCTTTTTAGTTCAAAAATTCAACGGTTTTGTTAAAAATTGGTCATTTGGCATAGAAAATTCATCTTTTTAGATTGAAAATTCATCTTCTGATAGAAAAGTTATCCTTTTTGAATGAAAATTCATCTTTTATGGTTGGTATTTTTTCTTACTGAGACGTCTGTTATCATATTTTTGGTTTATAATTCATCTCTTTTAGTTAAAAATTCTACTATTTGATTGAAAATTTAACTATTTGGAGGAAAATTCAACTTCTTTGTTAAAAAGTAATCTGTTTTGTACTGACCTAAAAACGACGAATTCTCAACAAAATACATACATTTGCTACCAAATACTCGACTTTTTAACCAAGAAGATCAATTTTCCTCAACAAAAAAAAAACGAATTTTCAACAAAATATATTAGTTTTTAAACCAAATGATTGAATTTTCAACCAAGAAGATTAATTTTCTACCCAAAAGATGAATTTCCAACAAAGTACATCAATTTTCACTAAATAGTTGAATTTTTAAATTAAAAACTATTGATTATCAACTAAAAATGGAATAGTTAAGTTTGAGTTTGAAAATACGAATTTTCAATAAAAATGCTAATTTTTTACAAAACAGTTGAATTTTCTACCAAATAGTTGAAATTTCTACTTTATTGTTGAATTTTTAAGCCAAGAAGACGAATTTTCTACAAAAAGGATACATTTTCAACAAAAAAGTTCATTTTCAACAGAAGAGTTAAATTTTTAGTAAAAGCAAGTTATTGCAGCCGTAGAAAAGCCTAAAAAGATAAATTTTCAACCAAAAATGTAATAATTTGATATTGCAACTAAAGAAGAATCTAATTTTATATATAAAACAGTTGAATTTGACAAAAAAGGCTAATTTTTAACGAAAAAGTTGCACTGTTATCTACAAAATTTTATTTCCTATCAAAAAGGACGAATTTTCAACAAAATACTTAAATTTTGAAGGAAATAGTTAAACTTTCAACCTAGAGGCTTAATCTTCTAGCAAAAAGGTAGAATATTGAACAAAATACATGAATTTTCAACCAAACAATAGAATTTTAAACTAAATTGTTGAATTTTCTACCGAAATGTTGAATTTTGAGCCAAAAATATGATTTTACTAGAAAACAGTTGAATTTTCAAACAAAAAATGTGAATTAAAGAAAACTTGATGTTGAACCGAAACAGATTAATTTTCAAAAAGAAAGTTGCATTTTTAATAAAAAAAGATACAATTTCTACAAAAAATTGGTGAATTTTTAAAACAAAGAAGCCAAAAAGACAATTTTCTAACAAAACAGTTAAGTTTTCAACCAGAAGGATGCCTTTTCAACAAAATTGGTGAATTTTCAACAAAATAATTAAATTAATAAAATAATAATTAAAAACCGAAAAAGGTGGGGTCTTGACAAAACATTTAATAGTGGACTTTTAAATGGAAAGAATTAACTTTTAACCGAATGAAGCTTCATTTTCTTATTGGGTTCAGTTACACCCGATTCTCGGCTTAGGAACTCGCGGTTTAGGAATTCATAGAATTGCTGGCCACTGCAGTTTCGCAGCTCAAAGGGCGAGAGACAGCTTCGACTCTTGCCTCGGAAGGGCCGCAGTGCGCAAGTACTCAGTCGACTATATTGCGCAATATTATGCATTTCAACTGAAAACCATTCAGGCGGCACGGACTGTTTACTTTTCGAGTATCCTGATTTAGTAACAATGCTTCTGAAATAAAAAAGTTATTTTAAATATTTTTCCAGTTTACTATATAGATCATATTAAATGTAAATTTTCCTTGAAGTAGTTACTGAGATCCTTTCTGATCAAATTGAACAAAAAGTGAAAAATTTCAGAAAAAACTGCAACTTTCTAGCATTATTCTAAGAGAATATTGTTATAAATAATGATAAATGGTTTAAACAATTATTTCTGCGACATTCTAACTCTATTCTAAGAGAAAATTGCTAAAAACAATAATTAATTGTTTAAACAATTCATTTGAACATCTTGTTTATCAGTGTAAAGTAATAATTTATGTATTAGGAAAAATTTGTAATAAAAAAATCCCCAAAAAAATCATAATTAGGGCCAAAAATTCGTAAAAACCAATTTTTTGCTTATGGAGTTTTCTTAGGACCCTATAAAAGAGACTAATGTGAGTGACATTTAAAGTAAATATTCATTTCTATTATATAGCTCGATTCACCTAATATTGTTGATTTTGAATAAAATTTCAAAAAACCTCCTTTTTATGGGAATGTATAAAAACGCAATAATTTTTTGAGGATTTAAACAAGTTCGGGGGCGATATGCATGAGAATATAAAAATAAAAAAAATAGGACTGTCCTACTGGACCGCCAATAAATATTAAAGTAGGGTTTGAACGTTCTTCAAATGATTGTTTCATAACAGGAAAATCAATCTAAAATAAATCTATGATTTTTCTGCCAAGTCGTGAGTTTTAAAAGATAATATTTTTATTCCCTGTTCGCTTAGTCATAATATTCTATAAAATAACAGGGTGCACAGTCTTCCCCTTTTTTTCTTAGTTTCCCCTTTTTTCTTGAAATTTCCCTTTTTCCTCCTGTTCTCAAAAAGCTTCCCCTTTTTCCCCTCTTCTCTTTAAATATACGATATTTGAAATCGTACTCATTATTGAATAATAATTAAAGCAATTACAGCATTTACGTAAATTATTCACGATTAAATAAGGTACACGTTTCAAGTGCTGACCATTAAAAATAAACATTCTTTAAAAAAATATCAAGATGAAACATTTTAAAGCAAGTTGAAAATGTGAAAACTGGAGACAGAAGTTATGATCCAATCGAAAATTGGAACAATTACAAAATATACAGTACTTTTCAAACAAGTATTAGAAGATTAACACATTTTAGTTTAAATGTACAAAGTTAAATACTCAATAAAAAAGTGGAATATACCAAATTCATCAACTGCAACTTTGAATGTTCCAACTTAAGCAATTTCTTATTTTTGAAATCTTCACTTGAAAATTTAACTACTGTTGAAACTTTTTTTTTCATTGAAAATTAATTTTTTTAAACTCACAATTGAACTATTCCATTTGTTTGAAAGTTGATCTTTCTTAGTCGAAAATTCAACTATTCTGTTGCAAGTTCAAATTTCGTTCAAAAGTTATATTTTTGGGCGGAAAGTTGGTTACAAATGTAACTATTTGATTGAAAATATATTTATTTTGTTGAAAAGCTGTCTTTTGGGTTGAAAATCAGACTACTTTGTTAAAAATTCATTTTTTAAACTGAAAATTGCAGTTTTTGATTAAAAACTATTTTTTGTATTGAAAGCTTATATTTTTGAGTTAAAAATTCAAATATATTGTAGAACTTTTTTTTTTGCTCAAAAATTAAATAATTTGGTAGAAAATTGGTTTTTTGATTTGTGAATTAGTTTTTTCAAATGAAAATGTAGTAACTCCATTTTTGGTTCAAAATTGATCTTTTTTATTTTAAAAATTCAAATATTCGGTTAAAAATTTATGTAATTTGTAAAAAATTCGTCCTTTCGTCATTTTTCAGATAAAAGTTCATCATTCCAGTTAAAGTCTTTTCGTTTGTTAAAAACTAGGTTTTTCAACTAAAAATTTTGATTTTTGTTCGAAAATTAACTTTTTAATTGAACATTCATATTTTTGTGTTGAAAAATCAACTGCATTGTAGAAAATTCTTCTTTCAGGTTTCAAAATTCAACAATTTGGGCGAAAATTTAGTTTTTTCAATTGAAAATTAATTTTTCGAAACGAAAATGTAACTATTCCATTTTTGGTTAAAAACTGATGTTCCTAATTCAAAAATTGAACTATTTTGTTCAAAACTTATCTTATTTTTATTTTGGTTTTTCGGAAAAAAATGTTGTCGTGAGTTAGGGTTTTTTGATTTAACATCTTTTTTGTGATTTTGGAACGTTATAAAGACCATGAAAAAAATGTTTCTCATGAATAAAAAATAATAACATGCTTCTTTGGTTCAAGCTGAAGAAATTTCAGGTTCGAATCAATCCAAACAACATGTTTTAGTACATTTAAAAAAATTTTAAATAAGGCAAATTTTTTTCCCAATTATTACAATTTTTAATTGTAAATTTCAAAAAGACAACTGAAGATATTTATCGATTAAAAAATTTGTTTCTTCACTTATTTTGGATATCGACCCACAAATTGTAACTTAAACGATTCGACTAATTTTAATATTTTCACTTCGATCTACTGAATAGAGTAGTTTTAAATTTACATTGAAAGTATCCAATTTTTAAAAATAAATTCTTTAATGGCAGAAATCATTGAAAAATCATTGAAAATTGTTTAAAAAATGTCACATTTGTTATAAAAAGATTGTTTTTTTTTCTTTTCGACATGTAAAAATAAATGTTTAATCTTTCCCCTATTTTTCCCCTTTTTCGTGAGAAAATTACCCTATTACCCCTTTTTTTAGCTCCTTTTGCGCTGTGAACCCTGAAATAAGTTTCGCTGTGCTTATCAGTGTTGAACGTCTCTTAAAATTTTGTTTGAAAAACATTTGCTCAGGTTTGTTATTTGTACTGGGTCTTGGCGATGACTGGATGTTTTACCACACGGTATGTTGGTCGAGGTGATGCGACGTAGCCTATTTACAAGTTCCACAGTATTGTCTTCTCATTGTTTAAATAAAGCTAAAAATATGGCACTTCCGCATTTTTATTAAACTTTTCTATTTAGCACGTTTCCAATTTATATTCTTTTATAATCTTATTTAAATTATTAATATATATACCGCCCTCAGTAAAATAATTTATTTAAAATTAGACAAATGTTTTCCTCTTTTAAAGGTAATTTTACTTAAAATTAAAAAAAACGAAATTAAAGAAGCAATTTCTCAAACTGAAACATATTTTTTCTCTACTTGAACCAACAATATTTGCAACATTTACAAAGTGTGTAATCTATTTATTTTTAAATTGTAAAAAAAAGATAGAACATAATCATCCATCGACAAAGAATTAATATTCGCACTTCAAAATCACTGCTCTTCTACGATAAATACCAGTTTTGTTGCCTTAGCAATAAAATTTTAATAGATATAGTTATTTTCTCAGTAGAAATAAGTTATAACAAAGATATTATGTAGTAGAATTAAGAATGTTGGAAGCCTGAATATACTGCTACTTAAATTAATAGTATGTGGTATGAGGTTTACATTAAATAATCTCACAACATTTTCCAGTTATTATTGTTTATTGATTGAAACCATCATACACTGGGCTCGGACAAATAATTTTTCTGACATCTAAAACACATCGACACATTATTAGGTTATTCAAAGATATGAAAATCCACGGGTTGGCGATACAGTTGGCTTTTTCGAAAACAAATTTACTTTGTTTCTTTTTCTAGTAGTAGTAAATTTATTGAAACACATTTACAATTTCATATAAGTTGCACAAAAAAAATCGGTATATTTGTTGGGGAATAATAGGTCTATGCAAGTTGATATTCGAAAGTAAATTAATGAAAGCATTGGTGAAACATATGTTTATGCTACACGCAAGTGCAAGTCTAGACAATGTATTGTGGCACTGTTAGGTTATTTGAAGATTTGAAAATCCATGTTTCGGAGATACAGTTTGCTCTTTCGTAAACAAATTTACTTTATCAAACATTTTTTAGCTTTGTTAATTACATTTTTAACTTTTTTCTGCTTGACCTATATATTTTTTCCGCGTAGCTTTATTCTTGTTTCATTGTGCAGAAAGTCCTAAGAAAGAGTATATAATGCTCATTTTTATAAAGAATGCTCAATTTCGAGGTTGACTGTACAAAAAAGATGTATTCGACTCAAACAAAATTGACTTTAAAGAAACGTATTTAATGTAAAGAAGACCTTTACTCAATTTAAACAAGAGATATATTTAAACTAACCAAAATTTTTTTTCAAACCGAATAAATAAGAACGCACAAAAAATTTCTCTGAATCAAACATTTGCCTGACCTTATATCAAATAAATAATTTGTTTGATTTAAACACACATTTTTCTCAGTCGTCGTCCTCGTCCGAGGAATCCTTTTTTGGGGGGTCCTTTTTTGGGGGGTCCTTCGGTGGGGTGCCCGTTGTTGGGGTGCCCGTTGTTGGGGTGCCCGTTGTTG
>CAKNXH010000392.1:74101-121888 GCA_932178445.1 Andricus quercusramuli
TGGGGTGCCCGTTGTTGGGGTGCCCGTTGTTGGGGTGCCCGTTGTTGGGGTGCCCGTTGGTGGGGTTCCCGTTGGTGGGGTGCCCTTTGGTGGAGTGCCCTCCGGTGGGGTGCCCGGTTTTGGCTTCAAGCAATATACACCCTTCGTTTTCATGGTTCCAAAAAACTTGCCTGAAAATAAAAATGTTTTATTATTCAGTACCGAAGTCTTTTGAACTATTATTTCAATGTATGCTCAAATATTGATTGAGGAAATTTTCCTAATTCGAGTAATTATTAATAGCTTCTCAACTCACCTGTGCGGCACACATATTTTTGCTTGCAACAAACATCGGTCTCCTCCTTACATCTTCTCTTTTTATGTACGCATTTGCTGAGGCATAGAACAGCCATACACAAAACAACGAAAAATATGATAATTGCCAGACGCATTTTAATCGGTAACTGACTACCTCACCTGTTTCGGTCGCAGCTTGCACACCGTCGCCTTTCTTTTATATGACCAAGCATAAATAAAACCCGGTAGTACATAAACCATCTAGGACAAATTTTATCAAGAACGAGGTGTGAATTTGGGTCGGAAGCCAGAATTTGACGGTCGGCCCAAGGTCGGACCTACTTTGGTAGCAGAATTTTGGAGAACAGAGTTTGTTCAGCTGTGGGAGTAGTCCAGACGCTCTATAAAAAAAGTATAATTTTGCGCAGAAAATGCTAACTGAAATTTGACTTCAGATTATTGTTGTGTTTGCATATAGAACAAAAGCCCATATGTTTGAAACAAACAGTTAGGAAGCACTGTGTGTGTAAACAATCGTTAAAGATTTCAAAAACAGGTTTTTCGTTAAAAAAGGCTGAAAAAAGTTTTGTTAAGACATGTATTATTATTATACCATTAAGCCATTTCCCTTTCGGGGTAGGCGTGACTTGCTCGGTTGGGAAGTAGTTTGGGATAGGTAGGGTTCAAAAATACCTACAAAATGACAAGTCCTACGTTAAGATTCGCTCATTTGTTTCCTTGGAAAAATGTAAAAATCGTCCGAAACTGCCTTTCTTTAAATTCTGGAATTATTTTTGCAATAAAAAGCAACAAGTTCAAATCTCTCAAAAAATATGCCCCTTCCTACTCTTATAAAGTGTACAAAACTTGAGCGGAAAAAAATTATTAGTTTTCAAAAAAAACTGATTTGTTATTAAAAAGATCACTGTGTGCTATCAAGTACACTTAGTGGACAATACGAGGTTTTAGCATCGAATCACGTAAAAGTGTCTTTAAAAAACGGTATACAATCCATTTGGTAGATGCTATTTCTCAACGCATATAAACAAAATTTTTTTTGTTCATAAAGAGGGGGGGGGGGGATATAATTTTTAAAAATCAGTTACTACTACTGTAATTTTAAACATAAAACGCCAAAATTTACATTAAATACCGAATAAGAGCTGTATTATTTGTTATAAAATTTACGAGGCAGTGCATTCTTATTTTGTTGTTGATCATGGTGACTGATTATTATGGAACAAGGCTTGACGCAGTCTGTGGTGGCGAAGTGTGGGTAGCCTCTGTCGCGTGCATATGCTTATCAGACAATATTTGAAGTATTTTCAACATTTTTTTTCCTAAAGCAATTTTTCAGATATAAATATTTAAAAGAGTGAGATATATATTATAGCTCATCTAATGAAGATAAATAAAATAAGTTTTAGGCTTAAGGCATTAGATATATAATTTTTTTGAGAAGCAACCAACTGATTTGCAACTAGCACGGAAAGCTAATCTAAATTGAAAAAAACATCCTGATACATCAATTTGTTGTTGAGATATTAAAACTGTTTGCAATTTGAACACGTGAATTTCATTCCGGCGCCAGCGCTTGCAATGCCACTTACTGCGTCGATCTTTTTCTGTGAACTTTTTCGTGAATCAGACACAATTATAAGCATTGTAAAAACTAGGATTCGATTTAGGACCTAATTCGGTATTAAAAAAGTTCACACAACAAAACAGTTGCACTTGAGTTTGATCCGCCAATCTAATAAAATAAGTTCGATTTGTGGATTGAATTAGCCTCGAAATGATAATCATCTGTCAACAATGTTGCATATTTTAAATGATGAGGATAGTTTTTAATTGATTCCAAATATTCCAAACAGAATGCTTCAAAAAGGGATTTTTTTAATTTGAGAGAGAATGCAAATTGAAAATTGGTTGGGTAATAATATTAAAAGATGTGGTGTTTATACACTTAATACCAATTTTTCCTTAGCCTATGGCCTTTTAATTAGCCGATAAAACTGATTACCCCTAACGTTGAGTTATTTCGTCAATAGGTTCTCCAAATAGAAAATTGGAAGTATTAATTATTAAAATTATTAAAGAATCCATAGAAATTTTCAGAACATCAACTGAAAACAGTATTGCCTTTTTAAAGTTAATTGAAAATTTAAAAATACCTTCAGATCACATTGTTCTCTTTTTTGACGTAATAACCATGTTTCCAACAAGTGTTTCATGTAATCATAATCGAACTTCATTTCAAGCAAGTTCTTTTGATTATCAATTATGAAATTGATATAAAAAAACGATGGGATTTGAATTAAATTCATACCAAAATTCCTAACAAAAATTTTTTTTTCACACTGTAAAATATGTTTTTCATTTGGTTTATTTCAAATTTGATAATCATTTCTATGGACAAAAATTTGGAACTTCTATAGGATTAGTTTTGTCTCCTATTCCAGCTGTAATTGTCATGGATGATTTAGAAACTGAAGTTTTCCAAAACATTGATTTCAATCTTGATTTTTATTCAAGATATTTCGATGATTCAGCACTTAGTGTATATAGAAATTTCGCAGATTAGCATAGAAGAAGTATTTGTCCAGAAAGAATACTATGTAAACAAATTCTTTTTCTTAACCATTATCTCTTTAATGTCTTAGTCTTTGCAAAAAAAGCATATCATAATAATCGATTTTTATGAATTGTTTATGAATATTTTGCAGATTTGTCTTAAGAATTAGTTAGATTATACTAAGACGCGTGCAATTTCTTTTGAAAATTGTTGCATCTGACCCATAGTTTTCATTAAAAAAAAAACACACACAAACAAGTTTTGCAACAAGGTTTCTTTGAACCCGATTGTAACCGACATTTATTAAAATTTTCATATCTTGTTTTCTCATTCGTTCTGATACAACAAAATATATCTAAATTACATGACTTCAATGAATTCTCTGAATTCATGAAGTACATGGAATTCTCTAAAACCCTAGATTTTTCTGAATTTTTTGAATTCCTTACATTCTTAGTCTTTCTTCATTTCCTTGGATTATTTGAATTTCAAGAATTAGTTAAATTCCTTAAATTTTTCGAACCACTTGATTTCATCGAATTACTTAAATTCTTCGAACCACTTGATTTCTTCGAATTGCCTAAATTTTTCGAATTACCTGAATTCATCGAACTTCTTTAATACTTCGAATTTGATAAAAATTCAGATAATTCAGGTTATTTGGAGGAATTCAGAAGATTTCTATGAAGTTCAAAGAAAATTAAGGAGTTCGAAAGAGTTCAAAAGCATTTCAAACATTTCAAAAGAATTAAAAATAATACATAGAATTTGAAAGAGTTAAATGTGAGTTGAAAATAATTCAAGTGAATTTGAAGGAATTCAAAATAATGTACTAAGCAGAGAATATTATTAATCAAAAATGTCCACTGTTTGTCGCGTAGATTCAATACATATAGTTGACTTTAATAAAAACAGCATTACAAGTATAAACGCTTCACTTAGAAACAGAAATTTCTTATACAACTAGTAGTTTGCGGTTCAAAGCAGAATGTTCCGCTATCAAAGTTGAACTCAATTAAGTTAGACAAAACAGCGCTTGTCTCGCTATGTAGTTTTCTTTAAAATTTTCCAGTGATTTGTTGAGAATTGTTTCCTGCCATTTATTTTTTATTTTTTGAGATGCTTTCGCAAAATTTTTGGAAGATTGCTAGGAAATTTCCGGAAAATTCACATAGGATTCCCATGTGCTTTTCAGGAAATTGTAAGGAAATTCCAAAAAAAAATTCCCGAGAAAGTACTATGACATTTCCGGGAATTGACAGAAAAATTTGCGGTGATTGAATGATTATGCTATGTCTGCTCTATTTACCAGTTTCAAAACTGATAATGCTTTAGCCAGTTACATGAATTCTTCGAATTACTTGAATTCTTTAGATTCCTTAGATTCATTCTTTGAATTGCCTGAATTCTTCGAATACCTTTAATCCTTTGAATTCGTTGAATTCTTTGAATCCCTTGAATTTCTTGAAACCCTTGAATATTTGAATTCCTCGAATTCTTTGGATTCCTTGAATTCTTTCAAGTCCTTACGTTTCTTGAATTTTTATAATCCCCTAAATATTTTGAATTATTTGTATTTCTTGAATTCCTTGAATTATTCTAATTCCTTACATTGCTTGAATTCCTTGAATTCTGTGAATTCCTTGGATTCCTTGAATTTCTTAGTTAAAAATTAGCACTTTTTTGTCAAGTTGGAATGTTTTTTATTTTAAATTAGAATCTTGTTTGCTTGAAATATGAACTATTACATTTTTCGTTGAGAATTATTCTTTTTTTGTTGAAAGTAAAATTAGTATATTGAAAATAATTTTTTTTTGTTTAACATTCATAACTTGAGTCAAAAACTCATAATCGCTGGTTGAAAATGTAAATATTTATTTTAAGAAAAGTTTCTTTTGTTGAGAATTAATTTTCCAACCCGAAAATGTAACTATTCCATTCTTGATTTACAAATTGATATATTTTGTTTAAAAAATGATTTTTTCTATTTGAGTATTCAGCTGTTTGGTTAAAAATTCACTTATATTGTTTAAAATTCCTTTTTTTGCGAAAAATTAATATTCAGTCTTTAAAATTCATCTCTCTGGTTAAAAATTCAACTGCTTGGTTGAATGTTGAACTATTTTGTTAAAAATTCATTTAATTGTTCTTGAGCAATCATAATTTTAGTTGCAAATTCATCTTTTTTGGTTGAAAATTGAAGTACTTCTTTGAAAAATGAAATACTTTGTTAAAAATTGATTTTTTGGTTGAAGATTCATCATTTTTGCCAACACTTCCTCAATTTGGTTGAAAATTTAAACATTTTATTAAAAATGTATTTTATTTTCAAGATTCACCTCTTTGGTTGAAAATTTAACTATTTTCTTGAAAAATTTTGTTGGTTAAAAATAAATTTTTGTAACCAAAAATTTAACTCTGAATATGCATACATCATGTATAGCCCATTGATTGATTGTATTAAAAAAAATCATATTTTTCTTTACTTTGTTCGAAGAATCCGAAGGCAATATTTTGAAAATGGAAACAGACTAGGTCATGCGAAAAATTTCTCTATATGGCCTTCTTATTGTTTCAATAGAGATGAAAATGCTACGCAATCACGTCGTTTTATCAAACTTTTCTATTGTTTATGTTTTCCATGTTTATAGCTTTTTAAAATTTTTGTATTCAGTTCTAGATAATAAGTTTATATATTTTTACTAAGCAATTAGTTGTTTTTCACTATTGAATTGGGAAATACTTTGACTAATCGAAAAAGTAGTTTTTTTACTAATCTTTAGTGGGCCATATTTCGCTGATAAAATTTGTAAAATTTCACTAGTAATTAGTTGAGTTCTAACCATTATGATTCAGAGAAGCAATTAATTCAATAAAGTGTCTTTTTCATAAGAAAAAAAGGTATACAATAAAAATTAACTTCTTTAGAGACTCAATTTCATCCTTGTTCAACCCAAATCATTTTCATAAAGTTTGTTATATAATTGCAATTTTATTTTCTTTGGAAAATCAAAAAAATGTACAACCGAAACAAATTGTGAAAATTTATTTATTTATTTTTTGTATCAAGCAATTAGTTGCTGTACATAATTGAATTATGAAATATCCTAACTAATCGAATAAGTAATTTTGTACAAATCTTTGGTGGTTCACTTTTCGCTAATCTAATCTGTAAAATGTTACTAGTAATTAGTCAAAAATTACCAATTTTGATTTAGATAGACCTTAAAGTATTGTTTGCATGAGGAAAAAAGCTATACAATACAAATAACCTTCTTTAGACACTTAAGTACATACTTACTCAAGTTGATGCTTATTCAAGGCAAATCATTTTAACAAAGTTTGTCAAATAATTCCAATTTTCTATGGAAATTAAGGAAAATATACAACCAAAAAAAAAAGTTTAAAATCGGACCCTGAATATGTATAATTAATTTATAGCCCACATTGAATGTTGATCTATTATAATTTCAAGATTGTAAAAAGTTCTTATTTTTCTAAACATTGTTCAATCAGAAGGCTTATTATTTCAGTAGAGCTGAAAATGTTAAACAATTGCGTCTTCTTCTTCAACTTTTATATTTTTCCCTTATGCCATACTTATAACCTTTTTTCAGTTGTTACATACAGTCGTGAATAATGTTATTTACCAACCCTAGTAGAAATGTCCGTAGTATGCCGGAATTCACCACCGGCAGTGTACTGATTCAGTACTGACAGCCAATACTGATCTACGGAATCCTGCCAGTACTGGCGGGACGTTGGTCTGAAGACCGAATCAGTACCAGTTTGGTGGTAAACAAAATTCTTATTTGTTAAAGAAATTCTTAAAAATGCTACTAGAATGTTTTCGAAGGATGAAAAATATCAAATCGAGGACAAGAATTTTTTTCACTCAAAAATGGAATTGTTTGAAGTCCCTACATAAAAAAGCATGTTAAGAGTTCTTGAAAATCAAACTCTAAAAATAAAAGTAAAAATAAATAAAATGTTCTATATATATAATTTATGATAAAATATTTTTAAGTCCCACTTTTTAAAGATCAAATCAACGCGTGTCAACATAAGAGAAAAACCAATGAGAACAGAGAATGAACTTCCAATCACACTCAATGTGATCTACGCAGGCTACGGGCGAATAAACATCTGAACGCAGATGTATGTCAGAAAGTGTTGATTTTAGTGAAGACTTAGTGTTGATTTTAGTAATATAAGTTAAGTTTAGTCGTTTCATTTTATTTTAATAACAATTGCGAATGGAGAAAAACCAAAAGTGTAAGTTTCATATTAGTATCTAATCTTTGAGTTTAAGGTACAGCTTATAATGTTTAGGTTAAGAATTTTTTTTATACTTGGTAAAGAACTCTTGATTTTTTTCAAATAAATTTCAATTTTAATTATAATATATTGAATGGATTTCAAATTTCGCTCTCTAAACCGCCATCTTGCTTTTATAACCAATGTCAGTACAGAACCAGTCACCCACTAAGTCCACTAAGTACCATATTGGACGTTGATCTCATTCTGCCAGAACAAAGAAATACAATTTTGTCGTTTTTCAATAATTCTCCACGTTTTTTGAGGAGATACAGTATAGATCTCAATTTTAAAGAGAAGAAATTTTATGAATAATTTTTCTGATTGCAATCGTCACGAACATTTGCTTGATGAAAGGTAAGAGGAATTACATAACCTTTAAATATTGAAAATAGTACACGTGCTGTTTTACATGAAATTACAAATTATCTTATGAATGCTGCATTTATGTTATTCTATAATTGATTTTTTCATAATTAATTTGCTTATCCTTTTTAATTCAAGGATTTCAATTTTCTTTTACAGATGTGATTTTACAAATTTTTAAAAACTCAGCCACGAAGAGCTCTATCGCATCAGCAACAAGTCGATGGTTGTCTGATGCAGTTGATAGAGATTATTCCCACGATATCCCTGGGATAATACAGAACCTAATCAGAATAAAAAATAGGATATCCCGCAATATTCTATTGCTATAAGGAGCTATTTATATGCCAGTAGTATGCCAGTAGTGTGCCAGTACTGACAGGCAGTACTGAGTCAGTACTGGACAAGCTCCGAAAATCAGTACTGGACAGCGTTACAAGCCAGTACTGGACCAGTACTGGCCCAGTACTGGGAGTCAGTACTGCCAGACCGGCAGTCAGTACTGGGTCAGTACTGCGCCGTTCGTACATTTCTACTAGGGAAGCAATTAGTTTTCTACTATTGAATTAGGAAATATCTCGACTAGTCGAATTATTCTTGTAACATTCTCAACATAATGAGAAGGTATTGATTGGAAACAAATGTTTCCAATATGGCCGCTTATGGAGTGACACATTACTGGTTAATGTAATTTGATAAAAATTATTTTAAAAAAGAATAAACAAAGATTCTGAGCATGGGTTCCCAGGCGGAAATATTATATATAGTTTACATATAGTGTGAAGTATTATATATAATATTCGTTTGTTTTATACATTTTTTATATAAAACAAATGAATATTATATATAATACTTCACACTATATATAAACTATATATAATATTTCCGCCTGGGTTTTTATTCACCACAAATCACTGTATGATTACTCTTTTTTTTGTCGTGGATTTGAAGAAGTATCAATAAGGTTCTCTTATGAAAAACCCACTTAGAGGTTATGTTACATTCCTCATAACCGGCATGGCAAATTCTAAAGTCGTGAGACCTGGTACAATTCTTTTCGAGTTAATTGAAAAATTATCGGTGAGACTTCACGATTATGTCTATTGGGAAGTCTAAGAATTTGGGTAAAAATAGCGTAAATTTTCAACGTTTTCAATTGTCATGTTTTCAACTGTCAGTTTTCAGTGCTACCGTACTAACGATTTCAAAGTTCACTACATTTTCGCAAACTAAATATTTTTAAATTTCCTAGAAAGGACCCCACACTAATCAAATTGGATTGTGCTTTGGCATACAGTTTCGGGAACCAAAAAGAAAGGTCGAGTTCGTTAACCAGCTATTTTTGATATAAATTCATAATTTATTGAAACACACTTACAAATTTCATATCAGTTGCACAAAAAAAAAATAAATCAGTACACTTGTTGCGGACCAATAGGTCTATGCAAGTGGATATCCAAAATTAAATTAATATAAACATTGGTAGAACAGTAATACATGTTTATGCTATACGCAAGTGCTAGTCAAGACAGTGTATTGTGGCACTATTAGGTTATTCAAAGATAAGAAAATCCATGTTTCGGAGATTCAGTTGGCTCTTTCGTAAACAAATTTACTTCATCAAAAACATTTTAGCTTTGTTGATTACATTTTTAACTTTTTTCTGCTTGACCTATACATTTTTTCCGCGTAGCGTTATTATTTTTTCATTGTGCAGAAAGAAAGTCCTGACAAACAATATCCACAGATAAACTATTATATCATTAGAAACACAAATATAATTTAAAATATATCCAAATTCTATAAAATTCTTAGAAATATTCTGAAATATTGGCAATATCTGGCGATGTCTTGAAATGTCAAGTCACATAGAGTTCCATTCTGAGGATGTCTTCAGATTGTCCCGGTCACTCAAAAAACTATTTGTTTGAAACAAGCAACCAAATTTTTTTTGAATTCAAATCATTAAAAAAAAATCAATTTTTCGCTTAAATAAAAAAAATTCAATTTCAAGAAATGAAAAATATTTACCTTATTGATTAAAACAAATAATTTGAAAACTATAAGTATAAGAATTTATTGGAAAAAGGACTTAGTGTCGGAACCAGTACTTGAATCATAGAGCTTCACCTTGGATATAATTGAAGATTTTGCAGCTTATTAAGTTATTATCAAGTTATATATTTTTCTATAGTTTTTCATGAAACAAGTCCAGTATCAGAAGTTAAAATTAAATGTCTTCCAGCTTTAACGTGTATAACAATAATTATAATTGTCAACAAAAACACATTGTCGATTTTATAACTCATTTTTATAAAGAATGCTCAATTTTGAGGTTGAGTGTAAAAAAAAGATGTATTCCACTTAAACAAAATCTATAATTGACTTCAAAAAAACGTATTTAATGTAAAGAAGACCTTTACTGGATTTAAATAAGAGATATATTTGGACTGACCAACATTTTTTTCCAAACCGAATAAATAAGGATAAACAACAAATTTCTCTGAATCAAACATTTGTTTGACCTTATGCCAAATAAATAATTTGTTTGATTCAAACACACATTTTTCTCAGTCATCGTTCTTCTTCGGGGGGTCCTTTTTTGGGGGGTCCTTTGGTGGGGTGCCCTTTGTTGGGGTGCCCTGTGGTGGATAGCCCGGTAGTCGGGGCATGCAATAGGACCCCTTTGTTTTCACGGTTGCAAGAAACTTAGCTGGAAATAAAAATGTCTTATTATTCAGTACCGAAGTCTTTTGAACTATTATTTCAATGTATGCTTAAATATTGATTAAGGAAAATTTCCTAATTTGACTAATTATTAATAGTTTCTCAACTTACTTGGGCGGCACACATAATTTTTCTTGCAACAAATATAGTTCTTCTTTGTACATAATCTCTTTTTGTTTACGCATTTGCTGATACATAGAACAGCCATACACAAAAGAACGAAAACGATGATAATTGCTGGACGCATTTTAATCGATAACTACCTCTTCTGCTTTTGGTCGAAGCTTATATACCGTCGTCTCTCTCTTATATGACCAAGCATAAATAAAAACCGGTAGTACATAACCCATCTAGGGAAAATTTTATCAAGAACCAGGTGCGAATTTAGATCGGCAGCTAGAATTTGACGGTCGGCCCGAGGTCGGACCAGCTTTGGCAGCCGAATTTTGGAGACCAGAGTTGGGCCAACTGTGTGAGTAGTCCATACGCCCTATGAAAAAAGGATCATTTCGCGCAGAAAATGCTAATTGAAATTTGACTTCAGATTTTGGTTGTGTTAGCATGTATAACAAATGAAGCCAATTATCACTGTTTGTGTAATCAATCGTTAAAGATTTCAAAAACAGGATTTTCTTTATCAAAGGCCAGAAAAGAAGTTAAGTTAAGAAATGTAGGGTTCACAAATATCTACAAAATGACAAGTTCTACGTTAAGATTCTTTCATTTGTTCCCTTGAAAAAATGTAAAAATCGTCCGAAACTGCCTCTCTTTAAATTATGCAATTATTTTTGCAATAAAAAGCAACAAGTTTAAATCTCTCAAAAAATATGTCCCTTGCTACTCTTGTAAAGTGTGCGAAACTTAAGCAGAAAATAATTATTAGTTTCCATAAAAAATCATTTGTTACTAAAAAGATCACTATGTGCTATCAAGTGCACTTAGTGGAAAATACGAATTTTTAGCATTGATTTACATAAAAGTGGCTTTAAAAAGATGTTCAGTTTTTTCCTCATAAACCAATGAAATAATACTCTCAATTTTTACTTCATGGAATCGTGATACAATCCATTTGACAGATTCTATTTCGCAACACATTTTCAAAAAAAAATTTTTTGTTCATCAAGAGGGTTAGGGGGGAGATATTTTTTAATAATCAATTACTAGTTCTGTAATTTTAAACTTGAAACGCCAAAATTTACATCAAATACAGAATAAGAGCTGTATTATTTGTTATAAAATTTATGAGGCAATGCATTCTTATTTTGTTGTTGAGCATGGTGACTGATTGTTATGGAACAAGGCTTGACAGTATTGCCTTTTTAAAGTTAATTGAGAATGTCAAAATACCTTCAGATCACATTTTTGTCTTTTTTGACGTAATAGCCATGTTTCCAACGAGGGTTTCATGTAATCATAATCGAACTTCACTTCAAGTAAGTTCTTTTGATAATAATTTCTATAAACAAAAAGTTGAAACTCTCATAGGATCAGCTTTTTCTCCTATTCTAGCTGAAATTCTCATGGATGATTTAGTGACTGAAGTTTTCCAAAACATTAATTTCAATCTTGATTTTTATGCAAGATATGTCGATGAATCAGCGCCTAGTTAGTATAAATAGAAATAATGTTGATATCCATTTAAATGCATTTAACAGCATACACCCACGAGCACAATTTACTGTTGAAACAGAAACCGACAGGAAATTATATTTTCTTGATATGATTTAAATTAAAATTAATTAAGGAAACATTTTATTTGTTCAGGAAGAATACTGAGTTTTCTTTCTAATCACTTTATTCACAATAAGATAGGAGTTTCAAAGAAGCTGATAGATAGAGTCCTTAAAGTGTCAAATCCAATTTTTCATGAAAAATATCGAACTATGTAAACAAATTCTTTTTCTTGACCATTATCCCTTTATAATTAGATTGAAAAACTTGTGCATACCAAAATAAATTATCTAAAAGAACAGTGAAAAAAATAAAATAAATAGGGAAGATTATAATACGTTTAGCACTGTTTTTCTTCCTTATCTTGGGAAAATCTCGAAGATTTCAAAATCTATGTTTGGTAAATTAAGTTTACATACTAAGCGTTCCCCTCAAGAGCAATATGATTGTTAAATTGGGAAAAGATAGATAAATAGGTAGAAATAGGTCCCCGGAATGTTATTAATAGATATTGTGCAGAATGGTCTCCTGAATCCGACGGTGGTGCTTTCGCGAACTGACAGTAATTTTCTAGATATTGTTAATTGAACATTCTTTCATAAATTATGCTGTATCTCCTAAAATTATGGAAATTCTAAGAAAATTGTTTCTGAAACTATTCGGTCTTATAGAAATCAACATTTTTTGTCGTGTGCAATTTTTTGTCTGACCCATAGTTTATGTAAAAAAAAGCCACAAAAGAGTTTTGCAACAAGGTTGCTTTGAACCTGATTGTAACCGACATTTATTAAAATCTTCATATTCTGTTTTCTCATTCTGTCACAGAAACCATAGAGAGAAAAAATTTGTCTAATACTTTTTAGCGTATCTGGAATAGTTTATTTAAAAAATAAAAAATACATTCGAGGGAAAAGAAATTGTTAGAGATCAACAGGGATTGTAAATGTTAACCGATTTTTTAAATCTTTTTTTGTTTGTCAGTTCGCGAAAGCACCTCATACCGCCGGATTCAGGAGACCATTCTGCACAATATTCATTCAAAAAATTATGTATAAAGAGGGAGGGTAACAAACCTATTAATTTAAAAAGGGATCTGTCAAAATACAACAAAATATGGAATAGAGTTATAAATTGGATCAATTAATTTCTTTTTCTTACAAGTAAAAAGAATTTTTTATGGAACAATCTCTTTCTCACCAATTACATGAAGTATATTAGACTAAATTCCATTTTAATTAATGTATATTTACATTTTTTTCAGGTATTATGTTAATTTTTCATACCTTTAGTTTTCCTGTAAATAATGCCTGATGAGGAGGTTTAAATTGACCTCGAAACATGTTGGTCCGTTGATGAGCCGAAAAGGAGGTGGTTTTAGAAGTCTATTTTTGAATTGTGTATTTTTTATGCTCTGATTTCTTTGCATTAAATTATTCATAAGGAAGTAGATTTCATTTGGATCTTAAATAGGTTTCCCACCACCTATGAACATGCCGGTACTGGGTGATAGAGGGCAAGAAAAGAAACAGAAAAGTCCTCTGGCAAAATTTGATCTGGGCCTTAATTTGGGCACAGTAAAGCTTCAAAGTTGGGAATAATGAACCAATCAGAATCGAGCTTTGGCAACCACTTGTTTGTCTTATAAGTGTTAAAATAGTGTGCGAGCTAGCGGTTTACTTCAGCTCCCGCAAAATTTTCACATCGTTGATCTTTGATTGTTTCTACAAGACGCGAAATTCAAGCCTTTAATTTTTTTAAATTCTTAGTTGTTCTTGCAAACGTTCATTACCGTCCTTAAAATAACATTACATTTGTTCAACCTAAAAAAGATGAATTTCAACTTAATACAGAACTTTCCTGAAATTTCATGTAAGAAAACCAACAAAGATGTTTGAAATTCAGAAGACCAAATGAACTTTTGTTCTTCAAAATTAATCTACAAACCTAAGATGAGAAAAAACCTTTCAAACCTTAAAAAGAAATTCTCTGTGATGTCTACGATATGTAATTCTTTGCGATTCATTACAAAAATGTTTGTTACATTCATTGAAACAAACTTAAACAAAATAAAAAATGGGAAATCCAAAGAAACTTTTTAACTTTAAAATTAACCAACAAGTCTAAGATAAGAAAACACATTTTTTACACCAAAAGTAATTCTTTTTTATGCGATGCAAATTTTTGATACATTTATTATTAAAAAAACAATAAAGAAATCTAAAGTTGCGGAAATTACTTCTGGAGGTTCAAAATGTGTTTTCGAATTTTAAACTAGTTGGTTATTAAAAAAAGAAAGTTCGTTTCGTTTCCCGAGTTTTAAATTCTTTGTTTAGTTTTGTTACATTGAATGTAACAAAAATTGTGTAGAGAGTTGCGAAGAATTACTTTTGAGGATTTAAATATGAGTTTTCTTATCTTGGACTTGTTTATTTATTTTCTGGAACAAAAGTTTGATTGGTTTTTCCGGTTTCAATTTTTTGTTGGTCTTGTTACAATAAATGTAACAAAAAGTTCGCTATGAATCTCAAAGAATTACTTTCGTTTGGTACAAAATGTGTCTCTCATTTTAGAGTTGTTAGTTCAGTTTAAAGAACAAAAGTTCTTTACGTTTCCGCAGCTTTAGATTTATTTATTGTTTTTGTAATAATAAATGTATCAAAAATTGGCAACGAGTCGCAAAGAATTACTTTTGTTTGGTACAAAATGTGTCTCTTATTTTAGTGTTGTTAGTTAAGTTTAAAGAACAAAAGTTCGTTTCGTTTCCGCAGCTTTAGATTTCTTTATTGTTTTTGTAATAATAAATGTATCGAAAATTTGCAACGAATCGCAAAGAATTACTTTTGGGGGTAAAAAATGTGTTTTTTTTTATCTTAGACTTTTGTTGGTTAGTTTTAAAGAAAACAAGTTTGTTTGGAATTCCCATTTTCAATTTTTTTTTCAATTTGTCACAATGAATGTAACAAAAAATATTTGTCATGAATCGCAAAGAATTACTTATCGTAGACTTGATAATTAATTTTCAATAACAAAAGTTTATTTTGTTTTTCCGAGTTTTAAGTTACTTTGTTGGTTTTATAAAAAAATGTAACACAATTTCAGGAAAGTTCTGTATTAAATTGAGATTCATTTTTTTTAGGTTGAGCAAATGTTATGTTATTTTAAGGACGGTAATAAACGTTTGCAAGAGTAACTAAGAATTTAAAAAAGTTAAAGGCTTGAATTTCGCGTCTTCTAGAAACAATCAAAGATCAACGATCTGAAATTTTTGCGGGAGCTGAAGTGAACCGCCAGCACGAACACTATCTTAACACTTATGAGACAAACAAGTGGTTGCTGAAGCTCGATTCTGATTGGTTCATTATGCCCAACTTTGAAGCTTTACTGTGCCCAAATTAAGGCCCAGATCAAATTTTGCCAGAGGACTTTTCTGTTTCTTTTTTTGTCCTCTATCACCTAGTACCGGCATGTTCATAGGTGGTGGGACACCCTGTATAATTTTTAAATAGAGACACTAAACTTAAAACTCATTCCAATCTGCAGGGTTTCCGCATGAATATTTTAAGAGTTCTTTTAATTGAGGTCGAATTTCTGAAAGAAGTCTTTTTGTTTAAATTTTTGTATAAAGAATGATTTAAATATTAGCGATCTTAGAGATGTATACATTTTTGGGTTGCTTTTTTCCTATTGGGAAAATGTAATCATCTGAATAGATTGATTCAAAATCAACGAAATAAATCTGATAAAACAAATGTTAAATTGTCGAATTTAGAAACCAACGTAACCTCGACCTGGCATGGGACACTATGTTTACGTCGTGCGTGCTACAACTGTTTTAGATTTCTTGACTTTCGAGGTAATTTCTGAATCTATAATAACTTGTGAGAAAAATCTACATTAAAAATACTCTTTTTTGTTGTAGAAGGTATTTGAATTTATTTTTAAACCATAATTTTATTTGAAGACGGAGAAGTTACTATAAGAAGTTATTTGAATTCAGTTTTATTGATGTTGAAACATCTATTCACATAGTTTAACTATAAGTAATATTTTTCGGTAAACACAAAAGTTTTTGTGTTCGTATTAGTTTCACTGAATCCAATGCAAATAGTAAATTCAGAACACATTATATTTCAACAAAAACAACATTACAAGTATAAATAGTTCCAGATATGAGCAGTAGTTTCCGATACAAAGAAGAATATTCCGCTATTCAAGTTCAACTCGATTCGATACATCCATGCAGAAAAAATCTCTTTTGGAGTGTACGTCTAAAACAACCACCCCATGAGTTCCTTGAATTTCTTCAATTTGATGAATTCCTTCAATTTCCTGGATTCTCCAGAATTCCTTATATTCTTTGAAATCTATGATATCTCAATTTTCTGTTGAATTTTTGAAATGAATATAATTTTTTGAACCCTATAAATTCTCTAAATTCCATGGCTTCAATGAATTCTCTGAATTCATGAAGTACATGGAATTCTCAAAAATTCTAGATTTTTCTGAATTCCTTGAATTCTTTGTCTTCCTTGATTTCCTCGATTTCCTTGAATTATTCGGATTTCTAGAATTTTTAAAATTTCTTGAATTCTTCGAACCACTTAATTTCTTCGAATTACCTGAATTTTTCGAATTACGTGAATTCATCGAACTTCTTTAATACTTTGAATTTGATAAAAATGCAGGTTATTTGGAGGAAGTCAGAAGGTTTTCACGAAGTTCAAAGAAATTCAAGGAATTCGAAAGAGTTTAAAAGCATTTCAAACATTTCAAAAGAATTACAAATAATACATAGAATTCGAAGGAGTCAAATGTCAGTTGAAAATAAGTCAAGTGAATTTGAAGGAATTCAAGGAATTCAAAATAATGTACTAAGTCAGAGAATATTATTAACCAGAAATGTCTACTGTTTGTCGCGTAGATTCAATAAATATAGTCGATTCTAATAAAAACAGCATTACAAGTATAAACATTTCACTGACAAACAGAAATTTCTGATACAGCTAGTAGTTTGCGGTTCAAAGCAGAATGTTCCTCTATTAAAGTTGAACTCAATTAAATCAGACAAAACAGCGCTTGTCTCGCTACGTAATTTTCTTGCAAAATCCTTTACAATTTTCCGGTGATTTGTTGGGAATTATTTCCTGCCATTTTTTTTTAAAATTTTTTGAAATGCTTTTGCAAAATGTTTCGAATATTGCTAGGAAATTTCCGGAAAATTTACATTAAATTCCCATGTGCTTTTAAGAAAATTGTAAGGAAATCCTTTAAAAAAATTCCGAGAAAGTACTATGACATTTCTGGGAATTGACAGGAAAATTTGCGGTGATTGAATGATTATGCTATATCTGCTCTATTTACCAGTTTCATAACTGAACTTGAATTTTTTAAATTCCTTGAATTCTTCAAATCCCGCGTATTTTTTTACCGCCTTAAATTCCTTGAGTTCTTTGTATTCTTTGAATTCCTCGTACTACTTAAATTCCTTAAATTCTTTGAGATACTTGAATTCCTCGAATTCTTTGAATTCCTGGTATTCCTCGTATTCCTTGTATTCCTTTTTTTTTATACCATTAAGCCATTTCCCTTTCGGCGAGCCTCTAGTCTAGGGGTAAGCGTGACACTACCCGATTCGGGTAGTGTTTCTAGGTGGATAGTTTCTTGTAGTAAATAACTACAAGTGTGGGCTCACCACACCCACGACCGTCAACAGCAACGCAGTAGTATCAGACGGTCACCCGTCCAAGTACTAACCGCGCCCAACACTGCTTAACTTCAGTGATCTAACGGGAACTGGTGTTTCCAGCGTGGTATGGCCGTTGCCTTGATTTCCTTATATTCCTTGAATTTCTCGAATTCGTTGATTTCCTTGAATTCTTCGATTTATATTCATTCTTTGAATTGCCTGAATTCTCCAAATTCCTTTAATTCTTTGAATTCCTTGAATTCTTTCAATTCCTTACATCCTTCGAATTTTTTGAATTCCTTGAATTATTCTAATTCCTTACATTCCTTGAATTTTCTGAATTCTTTAAATCCCTTGAATTATTCTTATTCCTTGAATTACTTGTCTTTCTTGAATTCATTAAATTCCTTATATTCCTTGAGTTTTTTGTTGGCTTGAATTATTTGTATTCCTTGAATTACTCGTATCCCTTGAGTTCCTTGAATTCTTTGAATTTCTTAAATTCCTTCAGTTCCTTGAATTCTTCAAGCACCTTGAATTCTTCAAGTACTTTGAATTCTTCAATTTATATTCATTCTTTGAATTCATTTAATTCCTTATATTCCTTGAATTTTTTGTTTTGCTTGAATTCTTTGTATTCCTTGAATTACTTGTATCCCTTGAGTTCCTTGAATCCTTTGAATTTCTTAAATTACTTCAGTTCCTTGAATTCTTCAATTTATATTCATTCTTTGAATTCATTGAATTCCTTATATTCCTTGAATTTTTTGTTTGGCTTGAATTCTTTGTATTCCTTGAATCACTTGTATCCCTTGAGTTCCTTGAATTCTTTGAATTTCTTCAATTCCTACAGTTCCTTGAATTCTTCAAGTGCTTTCAAATTCTCAGAATTCATAACAATTTTGATTCTCTGAATTCCTTTAACTCTTTGAATTCCTTGAATTCTATGAATTTCTTTAATTTATTAAATTTTTTGCATTCCTTGTATTCCTTGAATTCTTTGTATTTCTTGAATTCCTTGTATTTCTTCAATTCTCCGAATTCTTGGAATTCCTTGAATTCTTTAAATTCCCTAAATTTTTTGAGTTCTTTGAATTCCTAGAACACTTCAAATGCCTTGAAATCTTTAGTTTCTTTAATTCCTTGAATCATTTTAATCCCTTGGATTCCTTGAATTCTTTGAATTCCTCGAATTCCTTGAATTACTTGAATTTTTGAGTTCTTGGAATTCTTGGAATTACTTAAATTCTTTTAATTTCTTGAATTCCTGGAATTCTTTAAAATCTTGGAATTCCTGGAATATCTTGAATTCCTTAAATTCCTCAAATTCCTCGAATTATTCTAATTTCTTGAATTCCTTGAATTCTTTGAATTCCTTCAATAGGGTCCACATATCGACTTGTGGTACATTCGCACTGTCACACTTTACAAATCCTTGTTTTAGTATAATCCTGGGCATTTCAAATCACTTTTAGGCTCTTCTTTATACTTTTAAAAAACGTTCACAATAATAAAAACAACAATATGTTATGTTTACTGTTTACTCTTGCAATAGTTAACGGCTATATTGACTCCCCTAAAAACTGAACAACCACGCTACTCAGACCGTATTACTGCCGGCGATCCGTCCAACCAATCCGATTTTCCCGCAAAAATTTAAAAAATATACTTTTTAAACATAAAAAATTTTTTTAACTTATTTGAAAAAACTTTCCTTTTGAAATTACGTTCTTTTTTTAGTGTTATTTTAATTGAATTGTGAAAAAAAAATTTAAATATGCAACAACCCCGTTCTTCGATTTACATTCATTCTTTGAATTGCCTGAATTATGAAAATTGAACTACTTTGTGAAAAATTAATTTTTGTTTTGGTTGAAGAATTATAATTTTAGTTGAAAATTGAACTATTTTGTCGTGGATTGACTTTTTTCTTGAAAACTTAATTTTTTGGGTTTAAAATTCCACTGTTTTGTAGAAAATTATTATTTTTTGCAATAAAATTTAACATTTCGTTGGAAAAATTAAGTATTTAATTAGAAATTCATCTTTTTAGGTTAAAAATTCAACTATTACTGTTGGTTGAGATTCGAACTACTTTATTAAAAATTTGTTTTATTTTTAAGAGTTACCCCTTTGTTTAAAAATTTTACTTTTTTCTTGAAAAATTTTTTTGGTTGAAAATGAATTTTTTTGACTAAAAAATGTACTCTGAATATGCACACTTCATTTATAGCCCATTAATTGATTGTAATAAAAAAATTCTTATTTTTCTTCAATTTATTTTGAAAAGGGAAACAGACTATGTCACGCGATAAATTTCTCGACATGGCCTTCTTATTTGATTCAATAGAGATGACAATGCTACACAATCACGTCGTTTTATTGAACTTTACTATTTTTTATATTTGACATGTTTATAACTTTTCAAAATTATTTTATTCAGTCCTAAATAATAAGTTTATATATGTTTGCTAAGCAATTAGTTGTTTTTCACTATTGAATTAGGAAATATTTGGACTAATCGGAAAATTAGTTTTTAATAATCTTTAGTGGCCCACATTTTGCTAATCAAAAGTTGTAAAATTTCACTAGTAATTAGTTTAGTTTTAACCATCATGATTCAGAGAGGAAATAAATTCAATAAAGTGTATGTTGCATAAGAAAAAAAATTATTATTATTATTAATTTGGAGTTCATTGATTCCTTGTTATTTTAATATTGTAAAAATTCTTATTTTTCTTAACTTTGTTCAATCAGAAAGCAATGGTTTTTTAATGGAAACAGACTATGCACGTTAACAATCTCGCAATAGGGCTTTCTTATTATTTCAGTAGATCTGAAAAATAATGTTAAGCGGTCTTCTTCAACTTTTCTATTTTTTATGTATTCCATGTTTATAACCTTTTTTCAATTGTTATATATAGTCGTGAATATTTTTATTTCACCAAGCAATTAGTTGTCTAACATTGAATCAGGAACTATCTCAACTACTCGAATTAGTATTTTTTTACTAATTTTTAGTGGCTAACGTTTCGCTTCTTGAGTCTGTGTAATATTACTAGTAGTTAGTTAAATGTTACCAATTTTAATTCAGAGAGCAAAAAAATTTGAAAACTGAAATATATTTCTTTGAAGCACTCAAAAGTTGCTACTTATTCCCCTCATGCCTGATTGAGAAAATAGATTTTTTTGAATTGTTCTATCAATCTATTGCATAAAACAAAACTTAATTGTCACGACATGTTCTCGTACGGTGAGGCATTATTTATCCACAACCCTATGAAAAATATATTTGTCATAAATCTCCGCTCCCCTAAAAGCCACAATTTTCAGTTGATCAAAAAATGTGCTGTCGCAATGATAAGCGGTATTTAAAAAATATTTAACTCACTGCCTGTTGTGCTAAAACTTACGAATATTACGTTAATCCTGAAAAGCACATACCAAGCTCAGTAGAGCCATGATAATAAAATAAATAGTACAAATACCAGTCTAATGCAATTCAAAATACAAGTAAGTTATGTTAACGAAAAAAGTTTAATTGTAAAAACCCGATTTTTCTAATATTATAAGTGACCATAATTTCCTCACTTTTCAATAAAATATATTAATATTATGTGTTAATCTAACAGTCTGGAATCAACGAATCTTTCCTATCTTTGCATCAATTTCAAATTTTATTTGTATGATAAAATGTTTACTATAAAAGTCCCATTTTTGAAATATTATAAAGGGCTAACAAAAAAGTATTTAAAAGAATGTGTGACATCTAGGCAATTGCTAAGAACACTGTATGAGACAGCTTTTCAATTCAGGAACGTTCAATTAAACGAATTTTAATTTTTTTCGAAATTGTTGCGATTACAAATCTTCCTCCATGAGACCTACCGAGTACTTGTTTTTACATAGAAGATATATTATCTTGGTGGCGATGACATCGCCTATTCACGAGTTTCACAATATTATCTTATTGTTTCAATAAAGTTAAAAATGTTACACAATCGCATTCTTGTATTAAATTTTTCTATTTATCACGTTTTCAGTTTCTATAATCTTCTTTTAATTAACATATACAGCTGTAAATTAATTAATTTATCTGAAATCAAGCAAATCCTGAATCTTGAACCAACGATATTGGAAAAATCATCAAAAGGAGACATTTGCAGCAGAATTGATGTTTACTATCATTATTAATTAATGCAATTTTCAAATCCTTAAAGTAAAGATAGAATAGAATATTTATATCTCGCATGTATACGTTTTCTACATTTTTACTTTAATCTTCGCTATAAAAAATATATTATATACCTGAATTAAGAATTTTGGAAGTCTGAATATTTTGCATGATACTTAAATTAGTGTATGATAAGAGGCTTAAATTAAATAATCTCACAAAATTTCAGAGGAATTCTTGTTTATTGATCAATCCATCATAAACTATCGAACATATTTTTTTCTGACATTTAAAACTCTCGAAGCCACATTGTTAGTTTTTTGAAATACATGAAAATCCATGAGTCGGAGGTACAGTTGGCTCTTCGAAAATAATTTTACTTTATTCAAAAACATTTTCGTTTTGTTCATTATGTTCAAATTTTCACCAGCATTTATGATACGTAGTAGGTACAATGAAATACCACCATATAACTGAAAATAAAAATGTTTCATTATTGTGTACCAGTGTTTTGAGCTTTGATTTCAAAGTATGTTCAAATGGTATGATAATGCTCGTGATAATGTAATTTTAATTTATTGAAAGTTTTTATATTTTTTTGAAATAATTTGTGTTTTGTCAAAATATTAAATAAGAAAATTTCGTAATTAGAGCGATTATCAATAGTTTGCTTACTTACATTTTTCCCACATATGCTTGTCGCAACAATCCAAAAAAATTTACTACAAAGAACATATTTTAGGCATTGTTCGCTAAGACCAAGAAGAGCCATAAACATAAATGCAAAAGAGGCGATAATTGAAAGTTTCATTTTAATTGATACAGTCATCAATTAAAATGAAACTTTCAATTATCGTCAATTCTGACTACCTCTTAAGTTTCGGACGCGGCTTATATACCGAAGTCTCTCTTTCATATGATTATGCATAAAAATGCCCGTAGTCTACAGATATCAAGGCCAAATTTTATCGAAGAATATTATAGACTGCTAGCGGATTGTGAAATAATCAATGCTGGATAAGTTACTTGTTAGCCGGCTAAATTTTGCAACCAAACAGTTGAATTTCAAACCAAAAACGATAAATTTTCAAACAAAAATGTAAAAATTAAATTTTTAGTTGCAAAAAATGAATTTTCAACAATAAAAATACGAGTTTTCAGCAAAATAGTTCAATGTTCAACCAAAGAAATGAATTTTCACCTAAAATGATGAATCTTGAACCAAAAAAAAAAAAACTTTCAACAGGCGCGAGTTCTACTTTCGACAAAGTAGTTGAATTCTTATGCTCAAAAAGATGAATTTTGAAGAAAAAATATAATCATTAATATTTCAATCAAAAAGATGAGTTTTCAACTAAATAGTTTTATTTTCGAAAAAAGCTCAATTTTCAACAAAAAATTAAATAGTTATATTTTCATGTAAAAAAAATTCATTTTTAATAACAAAAAAACACGAATTAAAAAAAAATTCGTAGGCAAAAAAGTGATGTTTGTTGTATGCAGAAAAATTTATGGAAAATATTAAAAAACTATTGCCTTGTATACTATATATAAACAATATACAATAACTTTTCTCACCTGAGTAGCTACATTTTCCACCACTGAAATGAATGTTTAGCAGAGAAGTTCAACTTTATACCAAGTTTGTAGTTGCATTTTCAACAACAAAAATTAATTTTTAACAAAGTAGTTCACCTTTCTGCCAAAAAATATAAATTCTCAATGAAAAATATGATAGTTGATATTTGAACTAAAAGACATTGTTATTTTTAATTCAAAATGGTTGAATTCAACAAAACTTTCAACTAAAATGATCAATGTTCACCGGAATAGTTAAATTTCCGGATACACAATTATCACTCAATCAAAAAAAAAAAAAAAAAAACTTTGATATGAAAATTATTCTTTCTTTCTAAAAGTGTTTCTACAGATTTTAGCAAATTTTGAATTCCAGGGTGGAGAAAAATTCCTATTACCTTATATAGGCTTATAAATTTCTATGGCCTTGAAAATTTATTATTTCTGTTCCTAAAAGTGTTTCATTTACCTATTCCTGAAAGATTGACAAGTTTCTTATTTTTGTTATTTTAATGTTTTACAAATATATATATATATATCAAGGATTAGCGAGAACGAAGAAATATTTGCAAAAGTAAAAAAGAGATCTCACCGGGTTTCCACATAAAAACGGCACCCAACATAAATGAGATTTCGTATCAACTATGCGAAGGCGCTTGGCTTAAGATTGTTCTTTGCAAATTTTCAGTATGATAGCCGCCATATTGGATTAGTAATCGCTGATTATGCGAATTACGTTTTCGCTATTTTTAGCTAAAATAATCTTCAGAAAAAAAATAATTCACAGCCGTTCTTGACATCAGGAGACATCTTCATGAATTCTTTGCAATTTTTTTCGTGCGAAATTCGCAATGAACAAAATTGCACCTGCACACATTTTTTTGTTTATACAAAAAATCCGTGAGTAAAGCTGATTTTTTCACCATTAATGGGTACCACAAAGACGCATATATGCTAAATTTTTCAGATTTTCAAACAATGTGGACGATGCTTAAAAACAATATTATATTCATTCAGATATTATATTATATTATATCATGTATTATTATTATTATACCATTAAACCATTTCCCTTTCGGGGTAGGCGTGACTCGCTCGGGTGGAAAATAATAGTGTTGGGAAGGAGGTATAGATTTTTTATATTGATCTAGAACTTTCGTCTTATTTATTTAAATAACACGTTCGTTGCGCGACACTGCTCCAACCCAGGTTGCTGATCAATCGTCAGCGATCACCCCAAGTGAAAAGCTTTCCAAGGTTGTTATGTGAGGTTCCCCACTCGGGCTCATTAGTATCCAAGGTCTTTTGTTTCAGGCATCATTCACACTATTCACATTCTGTTCATAAACCATTTTTCGCCACACTTTTCTGTCCTGGCATACTTCGCTAGCTTCCTTCACGTCCATGCATTTTTCCATGCAAGCTCTCCTGTTTCTATGGCTTCCTATGTTCTTTCGGATTAAGGTTTCATTCACACATTCTAACCATTCCTTACCTCTATACACTTATTTCGTTAGACGTTCATATTTCATTCTTTCAACATGTCCGAATCATCTTAACTGATTTCTTTCCCACGTGTCAACTATTGTCTCTTTTGCACTACATTCTTTGAGGATTATTTCGTTTCTTACTTTGTCCATCAGTGTTTTCCCGCAAATCGTGCGCAGAATTTTCATGTCAATCGTGTTAATTTTATTCTTAGCCTTTTCTTGACAGGTCCATGTCTCGTTACCGTATATAGTACAGTCGGTACAAATATAGAATTATGTATGACCATTTTAGCTTTTTTTATATGTTTTTATTTCGGAGAATGGACCCTGCTCTACCGATAACCTTCTTACCCTCATTTATGCGCCTATCTACTCCCCATTTATCTTCCCGTCACTAGTGAATAAGCTACCTAGATATATGTACTTATCAACTTGTCCTAATGTCTAATCATTCCCATCTGCCAATTCCCGGGCCCAAAAATCACTTTAAAATATCTTGAAATTCTCTTAAATCATTGAAGACAATTTCAATTTGAAATTTTTCAATTTTTGAATTTTCAATGAAATTGAGCGGATAAAGTGCTTCATCGTAGCTTAATATTTTCGAAAAATTATCATTACATATTATTATTTATTATTATTGTATGATACTATATTATTATATTATATATTTCTCTAAGCCGCGAAAACAGGGCACACGTAGATTTTTGTAAGCATTGAAACCAGGCCTGGTGCCTACAACCCGACATACACATTTAGCTAGCGTGTTGCATTTTACCAGCAAAAACACTCAATTTTCAATTTAAAAAAAAAATCGAAAAAAGCTCTATGTTACGACCGGTATAATTGTCTTTCGATTATGTAGTTGAAATATTAAATCGAACAATGCATTCTTGTAGACGTATTATGGATCTAGTGAAACCATCGAAACCACGGTATTTGTCAATTACCGTTGTTCTTAAGTATCGTCCACATTATCTAAAAATCGGAAAAAATGAGGATATATGCGTCGTTGAGGGACTCATCGATGGTGAAAAACTCGGCTTTGCTTACAGATTGTTTTGATAAAAAAATTGCGCGCAAATATTTTCGAAATTTTTTTCATTGCGAATTTTGCACGAAAAAATTTGTGAAAAATCCACGGAGATGCCTCTTGATGTGAAGAAGTACTGTGAATTTAAAAAAAAATCCGATGATTATTTTAGCTTAAAATTTTGAAAAACAAAATTCGCATAATCATCGATCATAGATTGATTTTTTAGTTACTGTTTCTGAAATAAAATGTAACTAGTTACCAATTCGTTACTAATTTACAAAAGTAACTTTGTTACCACTATCATTGCTAAAGTCAGTAGTGAAACAAATGTTTAATACGAAATATTCGCTTTTCAAGTTAGTGATCACTCCAAACGAAACATACAAAGTAAAATTTGAAAAATAACTTCTAATCAAAAATTTGTTACAACAAATAAGTACGTTGAAGTCACAAAAACATTAAAATAATTTATTGGAAAATTAAATTTTTCCGACCTTATTGTATTTTGAATTTTTCATCCTAAAACGAATAATTTCAAAACATGATAGCTGCTGGAGCGGAAAATGATAGTGAGTATACTGTTTGACCGGGAATTTTACAAATTTTTAGAAAACAAAATCCATTAATCTTTTGAAATATCGTGAATTTCATATGACATGATATAACATGCAATTTCAAATTACTCCGATTTTAACCTCTTTTTAAATGTCAAGTTCAATAATTGCTAACCTCTTCAAGTATGGAATTATTCAGTTTGCAAACTTAATTCTAAAATTTTTAAGTTAAAAAGTTGTCATTTTGATTCTGTTGAATCTGTTCAAAATGGATGAATTCATAGAATTTAACGTTAAAAATTAAACTGCTTTAATTCAAAAAAAATTCTTAGCAGTTAAACAAATATAATCGTCCGATTTAAGCTTTATAGACTATTCAGTTGAAACTGAATTGTTTCAAATATAAAACCTTGAATCATTACAATTTCAAAATGCGAAATTTAAACGTTGAAGGTTAAAATTTTGATTGTTTCATTTTGTTGAATTTTTAATTTGCAAGTGAATTTTTCGAATTTTGGTGTATAAACAGCAATTGAATCAATATTTATTTCAAACGACTTTAAAAATTAAAATAATTCAAAAATCTATTGATTTATTCTTTAATTTAGAACATTGAAAACGATAACGTGGATTTATATTTTCAAACTAGAAATATTTCAACTGTCCAATTTAGAAGAGTTTAAATTCAAAATTGCGTTGTTCAACATCATTTTAACATCATTTTTTAAAATTTTTGTTCAATTTTTATTACCTTAGGGATAGAAAACGAGGGTGTTCCGCAAGAGATAGAGGAATACAACTTTTTTGGGTATCTTTGGGCATCACATTGAACCATTTCAAGACATAAAATATTATATCTTGGAGTTAGGAAACTGTTTATTATGTTCTTTCATCATAAGGGTAGAAAAAAACGAGAGAGTTTCAGAAGATCTGGGGGAATGAACTATTTTTTGTATCTTTATACCTTAAGTTAAACCATTTTGAGACTTAAAATTTTATGTCTCGAAGTAAGGACCTTTTTACATTTTTTATAGATTCTCATCAGAGAAGGTTGATTAGTTGATTGATTTGTGTAAAATTTGAGCCCCCCCCCCCCCCATTTTTTTCAGATGTCCTCGTTTTGAGACCCTCTAATCCCAAAAAACAGGTTTTTACGAATGTATGTCTGTATGTATGTCGGTCTGTCTGCGAGCACGAAAACTTCCGAAAAAATCATCTATTAATCATCTAATAATCTATTAGATCAGCCTTTGGTACACTCTTTTGGGGTCAGAAACTAAAGGTCAAGTTCGTTAGCCAGCTAATTTGGATTAAAATTCAAGAAGTTAGAGCATTTTGAATATGTTTGAGACCATTTTTTCAAGATTTAAAAATTCTATGGGCGGCTATTCATATTATTCGAAAAGTCTAACATTTTATCTTAACGACTTTTTCAGATAAAACGAAAATTATCAGAGTTATAGTATCTTCAAAAATAAAAAAATAAAATAAAAATGAAAATTTTGAGCCGAACAACGCACGATATTAAAAAAGTCAAGAGAAGGAAAAGATTGATTTTTGGAAGCCCTACAAGATTATCATAAAAAATTCTGGAGTTTTCTCGAAAAACCGAAAATTCACATTTTGATCGCACAAAAAATAATTAAAAATCGAAAATTTGAATTTTCCGGTCAATCTATGCAAGATACGAGAAAAAAGATAAGAAGACCAAAATTGTGCATAAAAAAAGATCTACTTTCTTATTAATCACTTTCTGATAGGACGCTTAGTTTTTGTTTTATTCATAACAACATTAGAAATAAAAAAAAAAATTTTTTGGACAAGCTGCGAAAAAAGATGAATAGAGAGAAATTGTGCACCAAAAAACAATCTACGAATTTTGCATTAATCACTTTTTTATAGGATGCGTTGTTTTTGTTTTAGTCGTAAAAAATGAAGTGAAATTTTTGTTTTAATTGTAAAAAAAAAGAAAGAAATTAATAGAGAGAATTTGTTCACCAAAAAAAGCTTTAAGATTTTTTTCTTAATTATGTTTTCGTAGGATGCGTACTTCTTGTTTAAATCGTAAAAAATAACATTGAAAATAAATACATTTTTTGGATAAACGACACAAGGAAGAATAAAATTCTAATGAACAAAATTGTTTTTTTATAGGATGCGCACTTTATTTAGTTATAAAAGCAAGACAATAAAAATACATTTCTTTCAATATTAATGCATATTATGAATTGTAATAATATAAATTTATAGAAATGATACATTTTTCAGGGTAGCTGAGAATAACATTCAATGCAAAATAAGAACAAAATATTAAAGTAATCATTAAAAATTAAATGTGTACTTTATTTTGCAATAGCTGAATAAGCAGCCCCAGACCAAGGTGCATAAATAAATAAAATATTCATTTGATATAATTGAGTTGAACTCAATGTAGAAAAATTCGCCCTTTGGACTAAATCGAGTGCAAAGCACGAGATACGTGATGATGATGTGTTCATTAAAGCCGAAGGAGCTTTAACACAAAAGAGAATTCACAATCACCAAGTGACAGTTGTCGATGCTTTGACCTTTAATTCTAAAAGGCCTGTGCTGAGGGGATGAACATTTTTTTGGTACCTTTGGACATCTAATGAAACCATTTTAATCCTAAAAATTTTAGGTCACGAAAACTAGGGCCTTTTTCGATTTTTTTTCTCGATTTTTTAATATCTTAGGGGTAGAAAACGATGGCGTTCTACAAAATCCAAGTAAATGAAACTTTTTTGGGTACATGTGAATACCGATTAGAAAAATTTTAATCCGTAACATTTTAGGTCTCGAATTTCGGGCATTTTTTCCAATTTTCAATATTTTAGCATAGAAGAGGGGTGTATTCGAGAATATTTGAGCGGATGCAACTTTTTATGTATATTTGGACATGAAATAGAACCATTTTAATCCGAAAAATTTTAGTCTTGTAAGTGGGGGTATGTTTAAGACTTTTTCTATTATTAAGGGTTGAGTTAGGGTGTTTTGTGGAAACCTAAGGGTCCCCTTTTGGCATAATTTCGGTACCAAATGATATAATCGTCTGTAAAAAATGTGGACCTCGAATTATTTTGGAAATATCGATAATTAAAATTTAAATTTCTTTGAAGGGAAACATTAAATAAAAATCTACTTTGAATGAATTCGATTTCATGTTGCAGATTCGAGAAGAAGAAGGAATTCCCCTGATTTTGGACTGCTGCAATATTGATGCCAGAAATCCACGTATCCTTTACTTATCTTGATATTTAATAATTATTTAAAACTTCGTTTGATCATGATTTGTGAATTACTGATCAACTACTGATTACTGATTTATTTAAATCAAACTCAATTTCGAATTTAAAAAAAAATAATTTAAAATGATTAAAAATATGCCTTTCGGTATTGAAAATAAAAATATGAAGAGTTTTGAATTCAATTTAGGATAGATTAGTATTCGAAAATGATTCAAGTTCATTATACGAAAAGAATACTTAAAAGTTTTTTCTTTTTAGTAGGTACAAAATAAACATTAGAATATGAAAGAACATTTTCCAAGTTTTCTTGATATAATTATTTGAATATAAATATTCTGATCACAAATTTCAGTTCTATGTTTTATTTATTTTCAGTTTTTAGCTTGAATTTGTTTCCATTTTCTATAATTTTTAAAATTTGTAGTTGATAACATTTCGTCTGCAATTTTCATCCATTTATAGTTTTTGTATTTTGTAGATTAAGAAATTATCCAATAGAATTCCTCAAATTAATTGCAAATAATTTTGTATAAGTAATCATTAATAATAATTTGAAAATTTCATGAAATTCAGTAATAAAAGTACAACTATTGACAGGTGAATGATAAATATTTTAAAAAAATGATACCGGGGTAAATTTGAAATTATCAGGGTATGTTTTTCCAGAGTTTTTTTCCAACCATGATAAGTCATTTTTGAAACTCGAAAAAATAACTCCTTAACTCGATTTTATGATCAGTAATAATTCAATGGTCGATTTTGGCGATAAAAAATTTGTGCGATAAGAACCTAAGCAACCAAAAAGTGATTCAAGACTGCACAAAAGTTGGCGTTGTGGACAGCGCAGTTCTTCGCGAAATGGGTCTTACGTTGCATGAAGAAGATGGAAAAGCAGTTGGAATCATGCCTTTTGAAATAAAAAAATAATACACTCAGAAAAAAAGTATCTTGAACCAAAACAACTGTTTTCTTGAATATACATGAACATTTGGATGGGTTAAACAAATTTTAGTTGATTCAATAGAACATTTGATTGACACAACCAATTTTTTGTTGTTGAATTATTCAAATACTTCATCTATTAAAAGATTTGATTAAAACAATCGAAAACTTGAATTTGGTTAACCAAATATTCTCTTTATATAATGACCATATGCTATGGTTGAATTAACAAAAATGTTTTTGATTCAACCAAATCGTTTTTTGAGTTTACTGTGAGTGTTGGGATTTGCGTGTGCGTTTATATATTTGATCATTTTTGTTAATAAAAACATGTGTTCCAACAGATTCTTTAATTTTCCACAAACTTATGTAGCTTCCATTTTGGATATTTTTTTCAAATATTCAATTTCCAGAAAATTAAAAATTTCAGAAAACTTCCTCTATTAAATTTCAGAATCAATTTCAGGATCAATTTACGGTGGCCTATATACAATTGGAGGATTACCCATATACGAAGCGGGAACGTAGATCATACTGCCCAACTCACGTAATCCTTCCGGTCAGAAACATCGACTCCGGAAATATTCCGATTCTATCTGAAATTAATCCGCAAGTTTGAGTTGTCATTCAGTGAAATTGAAGTTAAAACGGAGAATCGTCTGATTGAATCCGAAATCTGTCCGGTCTGAAACATCAACTCTGGAAATATTCCGATTCTATCCGAAATTGATCCGCAGGTTTGAGTTGTCATTCGGTGAAATTATAGTGAAAACGGAAGATCGTCCGATTAAATCCGAAATCTGTCCGGACTGAAACATCAACTCCGGAAATATTCCGATTCCATCCGAAATTAATCCGCAGGTTCAAGTTGTCATTCTGTGAAATTAAAGTGAAAACAGAAGATCCTCCACAAAAGCGACAATGAAACTTCGCAAACTAACAGAAATAATGAGAAGTTCGATAAAGACGAGAATAACGAGAGTACACGGAAAATGAAGAGGAAAATAATGATGGTGGAATGATGATGGATTTGATGACGATGTGGAGGAAGGAGCAGTTGATCGGAATGATGATGGAATTGACGATGATGTGGAAGGAACTGTTGATGGGAATCATGATGGAATTGACGATGATATGGAAGAAGGATCGGTGGACGGGAATGATAATAATTGATTCAAATAGTTTTCGTTTTACTGTTCTCTAAACTATATGCTATTATTGTTTGTAATATTTTTTTATTCAACATACTTCGATCAAAAGTGTTCTACTTTTTTTCCTACAAGTGCATTAAAAATGTAATCAAAAATGACTTCTCGTACAACTTTTTAACACCCTGTTTTCGCTCATTTATAATTAAATACTCTACAACCATATCGAATTTAATTTTCTTAAGTTGAGTTTGCTATACCGGATAAGATCTAAATTATTCGCATTCGTCAGAAAGGACAAATTTCGGATTTAACCGAATGAGATCTGGATTAATCGTATTCCTAAAAATCGTACAAATTTCGGACTTGACGGGATTAACCGCATCCGCCAGACCGTACGAAAGATGGACATGGCCGAACACGACCGGGCAAAAATCGGATTAATCGCATTCGCCAGACCATATAATACACGGTCATCACCGGACAGAATCCGGATTCATCTCATCCGGAAAATCGTACAAAACACGGACACGACCGGATAAAATCCGGATTTATCGCATCCGGCAGACCGTACACACAACCCTGCTAAAAACTTCGGATAAGTCTCGGATTCCGCAATTAAAAATTTGAATATGAATCGGGGCACCAAAGATTTTCGGTCCGGCACTGGTCGTTTCTCACAAGCGCTAAAAAATTTTTTGGTTAGTATATAAGGACCGTTTCGACGTGTGATATTCTGCGTTAGTGAAGTGCGTTATATATGTAGTAGTGTTAAGTTAAGCTATAGAAATAGGTTTGTGTGCGGCCAATAAATGGAGAATGCATTTCTCATGTGTAAACTGCTCATATAACCTTGTTATATAACATTTAGGCGGTCCGTCAGATCGCATAAAAGACGGACATGTTCGGATTGATCGAATCAGCCAGACCGTAAGACTTCCGGATTCTACCGGACAATATACAGATTTATCATTTTTTCCGTTCCACTTCATCGGGAACATTTTTAAATACAATGGGATAGAATCCGGAAGACGTCCCGGACACAATCTGGATAGATAGCATCCGTCAGACCATACAAAATACGGACTCAATCGGATCTAACCCGGACTGATCGAATCCATCAGACCCTACAACTTTCGGATTTGACCGGATGATATTCGGATTAATTTCCGTGCTCCTTCGACCGGACAGATTTCGGACAAATTCCGGATTCGGAAATTTGTCCGGAATTTTAAGCAGGGGGTCGTTTATTGTAACTATAACTAGAGCTTGTCTAAAAAACACTTGCGCATGTGAAGAAAAGCCTCGCTTGAAATGAGCATGCCCATCCCTGTTCACTTCAACACAGAAACAGTTCTCGAAAAAGACACCACAAAACGTTATAGCCTCTACAGTACTCCATATTTCGAAGCGTGCAGTAATATGTACAGCACTGCACACGCGTCCGACCTAGACAAACAGGCACCGTCTATGGGATGAGGTGGGAGAAGAGGGGGGCATGAGACAGATTAGTTTCTTTTACTAAACGATGAGGCATAGTAATCAGCTAAAAATTCCTGTGCAGGAACCTCGGTGGATCCTGGACATGTTCCTGGACACGAACCTGTACAGGTAATCTTAACGGTTCCTGTACAGGAATTTGGAGAAGGAAACTGTACATGATCCTGCAAAGTAACCTTATGCAAGCTAACCTTTGAATTATCCTGTACAGGTTCCTTTACAGAGTTAGTTGAGACGCGGGTTCATTTACAGGATTTGAGCAGAATCCTATACGCGAACGATAACGCTTCTTCCAGCACCAGCAATGGCCAACCATCGGCCACCAGTTCCATTCAGAGAAGTAGTAAGACGTCTCTAAACCGCTGAATCTAGGTACTGAAACAGGTACAGAACCGGGAAAAATTCCCCCAATTAATGTAATTGTGGACGAGGCTAATCACCCCTACACAGTTCTCCATAAACTTTTGAAAGAGTCCATCCAATTTAAACCTATAGTTTATATCATTGGCCCAGATGTTTATTTAGTTGGCGTGTCTTATATTGAAGACTACCATAAAATTATCACAAATCTAGAAAAGCAAGGCTTCCAATACTATCTACATAAGAGCACTAACTTGCCTCCTATCAAGCTCGTCATTAGGAATATCCCCACTCCTTATCCGGAAGATTTAGTTCTCTCTGAACTTAAAGAGGAAGGATTCACAATTACGTCGATCGCTCGCATGAGAAAATGACAAACTAAAAAAGCCTTACCAATGCTTCTGGTAACGGTGCCGAATACCCCTCAAGCAAAAGAGCTCCTCAATCTGCAATCCATTGCATTTATAAAAATAAAAGTCGAGCTCTATGTTAAACCGAAGGAAACTTCACACTGCTACAAGTGCCAAAGATTCCACTATGTTTCTGACATGTGCCACGCCACTCCACGTTGTGTGAAGTGCGGGGGCGCGCATCTGAGTCTTACATGCACAAAAGATCGTAAATCGCCGGCCACTTGCGCTTACTGTGCTGGAGACCACACCGCGAATTACAGGAGCTGTTCTGCCTTTAAAAAAATCTCCAGAAAACCCAATGATAATAAACCAAAACCTCACAAGTCTCAAAAAGAAACTGCTTCCTCTAAACCAGCTGTTCAGATCGCACCAAAAGACAATTCGTCACATGTAAATACTCCAGTAGTCAGGATATAAAAATAAATCTAGTAAACCTCATAAAGAAAGAGCTACAATCTTAACCACCCATATATGGGGGGGGGGGGGGGATCAAAATTACGGAAGCTATAAATTCAACCACTGAGATTATAAGTAATATACTTTCACTCGCTGTAGAAAATGGCCACCTTCAATAATAATATACTAAAAATAATTTTTGGGAATGCTCAAGGTATCCTTAAAAATATATATAAATTAGCCACATACCTCTACAAGAATAAGATTACCATTTGTTTGCTCAGTGAAACTCTACTACGCGAATCCCTACGCTTTAATTTAATTCGTGGCTATAAATTATACAGAAATAACACTAATCGAGGTACCGGGATTCTACTTCAAGAAAATATCGACCACCACGAACTAATAATTTCTGAGCTTGAAGCCCTCGCAGCTACTGCTATACAAATAAAAATACACGGGAACCCATACGCCATAGTATCGCTCTATCAGACTCCCTCTCGCGAATTTATAAAAAGGATTATTAGCTTGGAATAGCAGAACAACTAACAAAATCGGAAAACAATTGTTTGAATTTATAAACGACCAGTATCTGTCTTTCTCCGCACCAGACTCCCATACCTTTTTCCCTCACGACAGCAAACATAAATCTGACGTTATTGATTTTGCAATTTCCAAAAATAACTTCTACAATCACGACACTCTCACCATTGATGAATTAGACTCAGATCATCGACCAGTTCTTTTACGCATTTTCACTAATTGTGAAAAAGCCCCGTTCGCGCCTCGCTATAATTTTGCAAAAGCAAATTGGCAAAAATTCAACCTGACCCTAGAAACACATGTTAATTTTGAACCCTCAATAGCAAACACTACTCACATTGACGAAGCCATAACTAATCTCATCTCTAGCATGAAAACTGCCACTCACACTTCAGTTCCTCAGACCACTACTAACAAATACGATCCAATTGTATCCTTAAAAACATCATCAACCAGCTTCGGAAAACGATAGCAATTAAAGTTCAAGAGCACAGATGCAAAAATTGGAATAAAGAAGTCGGTAAACTTCAAATTAAAGATAACTTATATATCGTATGACTAAAGCCCTAAAGGAGCCGCGAACTAATATTCCCCCTCTCAAAAATCCAGTTCAAACGTTTGCGCTTCCATTGCTGAATGTGAACAAATTGTCTTAGATTTTCTTAAAATCCCAAGTACCGATAATTTCAAGAAAATAACCTATAAGGAACTAACAAAACAAATTAAAACTACTAACAACAACAAAGCACCCGGTCCTGAATCAATTTCAAACTTAGTCCTCAAAGAACTTCCGATCTCGTGTCTCACTATCCTTGCCACTATCTTCAATGCTTGTATTCAACTAAGCTACTTTCCCAATACATGGAGAATAGCTCACATTTTAGTTTTTCAGGAAAAAGGCAAGGATCGATATCATCCAACCAGTTACAGCCTTCTAAATACAATGAGCAAAATTTTTGAAAAAATAATACTCGCGTAAACTATCATCTCGAGGAAAACAGTATCCTTAAACCACATTTAGCTTAAATTTCAATGGAAGAAAACATACTGGAGATGTTTTCCTCGATGTAGAAAAAGTCTTCGATAGTGTCTGGCATGTAGGACTGCTCAGAAAACTAATAAATTACAATTTCCCAAGAGGGGTCATCCATTTCATACATTCTTATCTCTCCAACAGAAAATTCTCAGTCAAAATAGGCCAGACACTTTCAAAAGAGAAACCCATTTGAGCGGGAGCAGCATTCTAGGACCGTATTCTTTATTATCTACGTGAACGACATCCCTGACGTCCCCGAAGTTACAATTGGTCTGTATGCATTGAGTCATGGGCTAAGCTTTGGAGAATAAAAATTAATGTAGCAAAGTCAGAATCAATTCTTTTCTCAGTCAGAAAGTCTGCTAAAATAGATCCACCAAAGATGTTTAATGAACCAATAGAATGGAAAAATTCCGTAAAATACCTAGGGGGTAAACTCATAAACGTCTTAATTGGAAGCAGCATATCTATGAAACTAAAGGGAAAGCTCTCGGGGTTATCTTGCGTTTAAATCCTATTATTAATAGACACTCGAGTCTAAAAGCTGAAAATGGTATCCTGCTTTACAAAATGTTTATCCGACCAATCATAACCTATGCCTGTATAATCTGGGGAGGTGCGTCTATAAGTAACATCAATCACATCCAGATCATACAAAATAAATTCCTCAGACGTATCACAAAAACTCCTAGATATACCAAGAACTCTGTCTTCCACAGAGAATTTCAATTACCATACATTTCAGAGTATATCAAAGAAACCGCCACTAAATTCTTTAAATCTACATCATTATCACCTTTTGAATATATCTTCTTTTTAGGGAAATATAATTTTGATCTGCTTCGCAAGCACGCGATGCCAAAAGACTTCTTCATGCAATAAATCAATCAGTAACCTCCTTTATTCGACGCCTCTACCCCCTTCTCACTCTTCTTCTTTTCTTTTCTTTCATGAAATAAATTATCAGATTTTGTGGTTTTTGCCGCCTGCGGGCTTTTCCCAAATAACACATGTCAATTTAAATTCCTGTCATGTCAAATTTCTCTAAGATTTTGTAATAATGCCCGAACGGGTAACGCACAACAACTTCTTCCGGTCCGATCATTCTTCGGGGAGATCATAAATCGCGAGTGCATTGGATCTCACACGAGGGGGCGATGGTTGGGGCTCCCTCACCCCCACCCTTTTTTTAACTATAAGCGACATGAGTTTTCGCGACGGCTTCCTATAAAGGACCCCATACGTGTTTCTGTACAGGAACCCGCGCCTCAATTTACTACAGTTTCGTTCGCTAAATTCCGGCACAGGGTCCGTCAAGATTAATTTTGCGGGAACATGTCCAGGATCCTCCGAGGTTCCTATGTATATGAATTTTCAGCTGTATAGTTCCTTTCACTAAACGATGATGCAGAGTAGTTGCTTTTAATAAACAGATAGTCAATATGCGTACTAATCTGTTTAGTAAACGCGACCTAATGAAACTAAACAGCGTTTAGTATTTTTAAATTAACACGTTGTTATTATTACAATATTTCATCTTACTAAACGGAAATAGTCGCATGTACTGTAACAGTTCTCTTCGTGCGAAATATAATGATGATCAAGTCTTCAAGCTTGAAATTGATATAGGGAAGAATTTTGAAACAGTTGGAAGATGGCCTTGGTTTTAAAATGAAGGTAAGACTCGACTCTCGTGTTGTAATATCGCAGTCTCATGACTTTATATTATTATAGCGCATTAAAATGTAATAATCGAAAATTCTGTAGAAGTAGGAACTACCATTTAATGACCGTTGAAGATTGCCTCGCTTAAAGATAACGGGATAACGGGATAACACCTCCGGCCAGCCTGGAATATCAGTGATCGCTTTATTTATCCTTTAAGCTTTAAGAATAATGACTAGCGACGTTAGGTAGATTGTAAATATATCTGTTGGGCCGTATGAGATTGCAAAATGATCCTGCAATCACACGCGGCTGTGTGTGAAATACGATAGGATGTAGATAGAGTGAAGATACAATTCAACTCGCGCTTGACATTGTTGAGGTGGTGGTGGATTTACTGCACGTTTGCAAGTCGCCTATGGCACACGCGTAAAATAACCATCGAACAAAGTAAGCTGATATTTATATATTGCTTGGATTTCGATTTTTAGTCAAGAAGGGAGTTTCTATTGCGATTTCCTCGACGCGGGCCATATCCTTAGACTCACAGGGTCGCTGCAGGATAGAGGAAAATCAGGACAAAGTTTGAGATTTTGAAAAAAAATGATTGAAGTCAGGGAATTTCTTTGAGAAGCACGAAGTGTACAGTATTTACCTGCACAGAAAAAACTGAGGGTTCAGTAATGTTTCGGCTCAAGTGAAACTTGGGACCATTTAGAAATGAGGCTCTAAAGGAACTCTTATTTAGGGTTCCTTTTTAGTTCGTTTATATCCGATAGATGGCCATCGGCGGTTGCCGACGTTTTCAACTGCGCATGTGCCGAGAAACGCGGGTCTATTTGAAATCAATAAATACTACGAAGAGTCACACAGATAAATGTTAACAAAAGTTTTTTTATTTTTCTTTAAAACAAATGATATTGAATTATAGAAACACCTAGCTTCTTGAAAAAATTTCATATTAACCTAATATTGCAAGTGTGTATTCCATCATTTTGATTATTCCCGCGCTTCTTGTGCATGCGCAGTGGAAAACTTCGGATTTTCAACCTAACCTTAAAAACTGTCACATTTCATGTGCGATATCTTCCTTTCAAGAATGACTAATGTCTATGATTTTAGTTTCTTCATTAAATTTTTTCCGGTGCAATATCATATAATTCGAATTATAAAGCAAAATGTGCATCATTAACATCTGCAATCTTTGAAGTGAGTCAAGGCAGAAGTGAGAAAGAGGCTCTATTAAAACCATTTGAATCCGCACTTGGGTTCATTTAGAAACCATTTATCATTTTGGATTCCTTTTCAGCGAGAGAGGTTTCTTTTTGTTGCAGCTCCTTCGGAACCAAAAATTATTCTAATGGAAACCCGAGTTTTTTCTGTGTGCGTTTCTTTTTTCTACAAATTCCCCTTTTTCTCCTATTCTTTAATAACTTCCCCTTTTCTTTTTGAAAATACAATTGTTCGTTTTACACCTAGAATATTATTCTATTACCCAACTTAACCCCCTGTAGCGGATGGATCGCCAGACGCTGTCGCCGACCCTTGCTAGCAGGAATGTCCTTTGAACTAATGAGGAATAAAATACGAAGCATGACATTTTTGTAATTTTGCAATTAGTAATTTAGGAATATGACATTCGACATCTACGTTTTTGGCGATTTCAACGATAGGTGTTCCGGTTAAATATTTTGTTATAATTTGACTCCGGGCCCTGAAAGTTGCATGTTTCGGAATTCAGGTAATTCTAGTAATTCACTTATAATCCAGTTTAATCCGCCTATAATCCAGAATAATCCACTTGCAATCTGATATTTGGAAATAATGAAGGCAATCCAATTAATGCACTTGTAATTCAGTTCTATAGCGGAGTAATCCACTTGTAACTGGAGTAATACAGAGTAATCCCCTTGTAATCCAAATAATTTATGAATAATTTAGGTAATCAGGTAATCTTTTTTGAAAATTCATGATTTTTTTTTGAGAATTCCACTTTTTGGTAACAAATTTGTCTACTTTGTAGGAAATTCAACAATATTATTAAAAAGTCATTTTTTTCTTGGAAATGTAACTGCTTGTTATGAAGATTAACTATTCTATCAGCAATTGCATTTTCTGGTTGAAGATTATTGATTTTAGTTAAAAACTATTTTATTTTTTAAGAAATTTGTTTGTTTTTTTTTGGTTGAAAATTATTTTTTGAACAGAAAATTCAACAATATTCTTTTTAGTCAGAATGGGTGTTTTTGGTTGAAAACTGAACTATTTTGTTGAAAATTCAGCTGTCTGTTCAAAAATGTACGTATTTTGTTAAAAATTAATCATTTTTTGTCGAAAATTCAATTTTTTGTTAACACTTTTTCCTACTTTGTAGGAAATTCAACAATATTGTTAAAACGTCATTTTCTAGATGAAATATATTTTTTAGTCGGAAAATTTGACTACATATTTACTTTTTGGTGAAAATTTGTCTTCCTTATAGTTGAAAAATGATGTATTTTGTTAACATTTCGTTTTTTTGGGAAAAAATGAAGATTCATGCTTCAAAATTAATCATTTTGGTTGGAAACTGAACTATTTTCTTGAAAACTACTATCTGATTAAAAATGTACGAATTTCGTTGAAAAAATCGTCTTTTTGGTAGAAACTTATTCTACTTGCTTAAAAATTAACCTAGTTGGTGAAAAAATTATGTATTTTGTGGAAAATTCTTATTTTTTGGCAAAAAATTAATCTTCTTGGTTGAAAATTCATCTTTTTGGCCGAAAAGTATCTCTTTTGTTGAAAACATAAGTCTTTTGTTGAAAATGGGTACTTTTGGTTAACTTTAACTGTTTTTTATTTGAAATTAAAATCTATTTTGGTTGAAATATCAACTGTTTAAAATTAATTTTTTTTCAAAATTCGTCATTTTAGTTGGAAATTCATATCTTTGGTTAAAAATGTAAAAACTAATTTTTTGGTTGAAGATTCTCCACTTTAGTTGAAAATTCATCTTTTTGGTCGAAAATTCATCTCTTAGGTTGAAAATTTAACTGTTTTGTTAAAAAATCGTTTTTTTATTAGAAATTTATTTTTTAACTGAAAATTTAATTATGACAGTTGAAAATTCAACACTTTAGATGAAATTCATTACTTTGGTTGAAAATTTAACTATTTTGTTGAAATTTTATTTTTTGTTTGTTTGAAACTAAATTTTTTAAGTGAAAATTCAGCTATTCTATTTCTGGTGCGAAATTTCTTTTTTAAAACTTAACTGTTTGGCTCAAATTTCATCGTTTCTGGTTGAAAATGCAACAACTTTGGTGAAATGTAATTTTTTTGGTTGAACAATTTTCATTTTAGTTCAAAATGCATATTGTTTATTAAAAATTTAACTATATTTTGTTGAAAAGTAAATTTTTAATAAAAAATTCTTCGTTTTAGTGGAAAGTTAATCTCTTTTGTTAAAAATTCAACTATTTTGTTGCAAAAGCGTTGTTTTTTGGTCGAAAATTCATTTTTCACTGAAAACTTAACTTTACCAGTTAAGATTCATTATTTCATTTAAAAATTCATCTCTTTTATTGAAATGTAACTATTTTGTTGAAAATTAATTTTGTTCAAACTGAAAATTCATTTTTTTTTAAACTGAAAATTGATTTTCTTAATCAAAATTCAACTATTCCATTTCTGGTGGGAAATTTTTTTTTGTAGAGAATTCAACTAATTGGTTCAAACTTGATCGTTTCTGTTTAAAAATTGAACTATTTATTTAAAAGTTCATTTATTTTGTTGAAAACACAACAATTTTGTTAAAAAGTGATTTTTTTGGTAGAGGATTCATTTTTGTTGAAAATTCATCTTTATGGTTAAAAGTCCAACTATGTTGTTGGAAACTCGTTGTTTGTTAGTTGAAAATTTATCTTTTGACTGAAAATTGAACTATGGCCGTTGAAGATTCATCATTTTGGTTTGAAATTCATCTCTCTGGTTAAAAATGTAACTATTTTGTTGAAATTTCATTTTTTGTTTGTTCGAAAATTAACTTTTTTAATGAAAAATTAAAAATTTCATTTGTGGTGGGAAGTTGATCTTTTTTGGTTGAGAATTCAACTGTTAGGATCAAAATTAATCGTTTCTAGCTGAAAATTGAACTATTCGTTCAAAAGTTCATCTCATTTGTTTAAAATGCCACATTTTTATTAAAAAGTTATCCTTTTTGGTTGAAAATTCGTTCATTACCTACATCGCTGACGCCCCCAACGGACAATTATCTAATTCAATTTATTTGTCGATCGTTATCCTGTTCACTCAGACATTTACAATTTTATGCAATTATAAATTAATAAAGATACACTCGTGTGATTCGATCCAATGAATTTTTTCCATCCTGTGTTCTAAAGTCTGAAACTTTACCAATAATATTATAGAGAAATATATTTATCGAGAATAATTTTTAAAAAAATTGTCCCTGTGCAGTTATCAGAGAGTTACGATTATGTAGATGTTCGCATATTTCTGTAAAGCGTTTCTTGGAAAATTGCGAAGATTGTAAAGTACTCGCTTTTATCGAACTTTGATTCTGATCTGACTTTCTGGATTTCCGTCGTCAAATATTTCATGTTTTATATTCTAGTTCGAGGTGCTGAGTCGCGAGAATAAAAAAAAAACAAATACAATTTAAATACAATTTTTTAAACTTTGATACCCGTCTCGTAAAAGCAGTTTCAAATTTCAACTTGAAAGACTTGAAAAGTAAAAAATATCGAATTGTAATAAACATTGTGAAAAAAACCTTAATTTATACATTATACATTTTGGGTAAAAATTCAAAAAGTTTAAGCATTTTCAACAATTTTGAAACCACTTTTTTTAAGAATTAAGAATTTTATGTACAGCTATTCCTAGTACTTGAAAATTCGAATAATTTATCTTCACGACCTTTTCCGATAAAAACAAAATTATTAGACTTATAGCTTTTTAAAAACTAAAAAAAAAACGTAAATGGAAACTTAGATAGAAAACAACGCACGATATGAAAAAAGTCAAGAGATAAAAAACGTTTCTTCTTGAAAGCCCTACAAAATTATTATAACAGCTTTATGAATTTTCTTGAAAAATCGAAAATTCAAATTTTGATCGCACAAAAACTAATGAAGAATACAAAATTTCATTTTGCGGTAAAACTATGCAAGATGCGATAAAAGACGTGGAGACAAAAATTGTGCACCCAAAAAAGATCTACAAATTTGTTATTCTTTACTTTTCGATGAGATACACAATTTTTGTTCTATGCGTAAAAAAAAAATATTAAGAATAAAAAAAAATACATTTTTGGACAAACGACACAAGCTACAAAAAAATGATTGAACACAAGTTGTTGACACAAGAAAGACCCGTAGTTTTTGATTCAATCGTAAAAAATAAAATTATTAATAGAGTAGTTTTTGTTTTATTCGTGAAAAACAACATTAAAAATGAAAAAATAAAAAAATTTGAACAAGCGACACAAGCTACAAAAAAAAAAATGAATTTACGAAAATTTTACACCCAAAAAAGATCTCATTTGTTATTAATCACTTTTCAAAAGGAAGCGTAGTTTTTTTCATTCATAAAAAACAATATTGAAAATAAACAAATTAATTTTTTGGAAAAACGACACAAGGTGCAATAAAATATCAATTAACAAATTTGTTTTTTTTCTAGGATGCGCACTTTTTATTTATAAAAACAAGACCATAAAATACATCTGTTTCAATATCAGTGCATATTAAAAATTGTAATAATATACATTTTTGAAATGATTGGAATGATTGAAATGATACATTTTTTAGGGCAACTAAGAATAAAAATTAATACAAAATAAAGTACAGACATTAGAGTCGTAATGAAAAATAACATTTGACCCAGATCAAGGTACAAAAATGAATATAATACACATTTGATATAATATAGTTGAGCTCAATGTAGAAAAGTTCATTAAAGCCGAAGGAGCTTTAACAAAAGAGAATTCACAATCACCAAATGACAGTTGTCGATGCTTTGACTTTTAAAAGTTCTGTAGGAAAATATCCACAGGCACAAATTTTTTTTTTAATTCAAAAAATACTGCTGTCTGCAAAATAATTCAAAGTTTTTTAAGTTTATCGGGTTAGAGTTGAGATATTTTTAAAAATTGCGAGAGATTTTAGAGTAGTTTCAAGATTTCTAAATATTTCGAAGAATTTTAAAGGAATTTGAACGGATTCCGAAGATTTCAGTAATTTTGAAGGATTTTAGATACTATCAATAGGATATTTTAATGAATTTTCCAGGATCTCAAAGGATTACATAGAACTTTAAATATTTCAAGTGATTTTAAGGAATATCATCAAATTTTATGTAAATTCAAGGGATATCAAGGGATTTTACAATATTTTAATGACATTTCAAAGAATTTATTCAATAAAATTGAAGGATTTCAAAAAATTTATTCATCAAAATTGAAGGATTTCAGAGAATTTCAGAGATTTGAAGAGATTTTTCAATATTTCAAGGTATTTCTAAACATTAAAATTATTTTTTATGATTTGAAGAAATTTTTAAAGAGTACAAGGAATCTCAATGGATTTCAGGAATTTGAAGATATTTCAAGATATTTCAAAGGATTTTACAGATTTAAGGGTACTTCAAAAGATTCCAAGGTTTTTTTAAAGCTTTAAAAATTGCAAGGGACTTTCAAAGATTTAAAATAATTTAGGGTATTTTAAAGAATTCCAAGGAATTTTCAACAGGTAACAAAAATTTTGAAGATAATAATTTCAAGGGGAATGAAATTTCAAAGGATTTATTCAGAAGAATTTAGGGATCTCTATGAATTCCAACGATTTCAAGAGATTTTCAAACATTTCAAGGTATTCCAAGAGATTCAAAAATATAATGAATATTTCAAGGAGTTTAAAAAAATTTGGAAAGATTTAAAAGCATTGGGAATATTTTAAAGTTTTTTAAAGGTTTCAAAGGAATTATGAAGAGATTTAAAAATTTGTAAGGAATTCCAACAGATTTCATGCAAATTGACGGGATTTCAAGGGATTTTATATTTCAATGAAACCTCCAAGAATTTATTCACAAGAACTGAGGGATCTCAAAGGTGTTCAAAGCTTTAAAGAGATTCTTTAATATTTTAAGGTATTTTCAAAGATTTAACTTTTTTTTAAAACATTTCCAAGGATTTTTGAAATTTCAGAATTTTAAAAAGATTCCAAGGAATGTCAAGACATTTTAAAGAATTTTAAATGATAGTTGAATTTTCAACTTTGAAAGATAAATTCGCCACAAAAAAGAAATGAATTTTTAAATCACACAGACGCATTTTCAACAAATAAAGATTTTTCAGTAATGAAATAAAAAAAGGTCAGCTAAATTGTTGAACACCAAAAGATGAATTTTCTGAACAAAAATTGAATTTTCAACTAGAAAAACAGGAATTTTCATCCAAAAAATTAATTTTCAACAAAATAGTCAAATTTTCAACCCAAGTGATAAAGCGTCATTAACAAAAATTCTCAACAGAATAGTTCAACTTTCACCCACGCAGTTAAATTTTCAATTAAAAAAGATCAGTTTTCAACTTAATAGTCAAACTTTGATCAAAGAGATGAATTTTCAACAAAAAAATGATTTCTCATGAAAGAGGATGACTTTTTATATAAATTATTTAATTTTCAATCAAACAGTTGCATTCGCATCCAAGAAAGATTAATTTTCTACTGAAACAGATGATTTTTTAAATCAGAAAGACAAATATTTAAAAATATAGTTGAATTTTCATTAAAAAAATATTTGAATTGATTTTCCAACACAAAATGTGAATTTTTCTCAAAATGCAAATTCTCTACGAAATAGTTGAATTTTCAACAAAAAAGTACATTTTTGGACCAAAAAGGATGACTTGTTGACAAATTTATTGAATTTTCAAACAAACAGTTGCGTTCTTATCAAAGAAATATGAATTTTCTACTCAGACAGATGAATTTTTTAATAAAAAAGATCAATTTTCCAAAAAAAAATAGTCCCATTTTCAACCAAAAAAGAGTTCAGTTCATTTTTCAACACAAAATGTGAATTTTTCTCAAAAGGTACATTTTCTACGAAATACTTGAATTTTCAAGAAAACAGTAGATTTTTCGACCAAAAAGGATGACTTTTTAACTAATTTATTGAATTTTCAATCAAATAGTTGCATTATTATGAAAGAAATATGAATTTTTTACTCAGGCAGATGGATTTTTTAATAAAAAAGATAAATTAAAAAAATATATAGTCGAATTTTCATCCAAAAAACATTCAATTGATTTGTCAACACCAAAATATGAATTTTTCTCAAAGGGTAAATTTTCTACGAAATAGTGGAATTTTCAAGCCAAAAGTTTGAACTTTCAACAAAATCGCAAAACAGTTACCCCAAAACAGTTACCGCAAAACTTAATTTTCAAAATTCTTTAATTTTTTCCTGAATAATTTTTCATCTTCCCTGACCATTTAGATTGATAGGCCAGAATATTACATTTGTAAGATTTTGAACCTAGAATCTTTTATAAGCGGAATAAAACAATTTCAAATAAAAATTGAAAATTTTCAAATTTATTCTGCTTGACAATTATTGAAAGTTATATAAATTCCCTGGGATTTAAAAGATTTTTTTTCTAAATCCCAGAATTTAAATTGAAAATAACGGACCCAATATGGCGGACAAAAATGTAAAAATAAATTCTGTTAATTTAAAATGGGTTCTTGGGGCTTTTGTGGGTGGCTCATTACGAATCAGAAGTCAAAATTATTCAAGAATTTAGAATGACCGCCTAAAAATTAAAAAAATGTTTTATGACCTCAAAATGGTTCCTTAGAGATTTTTGGGTCACTGATTGCAAATCTGAAGTCAAAATTCTAAAATTTGAAATAGTGGGTCCAATATGGCGGACAAAAAATTCAAAAATAACTATCAAGCTTTCTATTTTGAATTGTTGAGTTTTAACTCAAGATGCGTAATTAGCAGCCGAAAAAACCTTCTGAATTTAAAAAAAAATTTTAATTTGAGTGAAAATTCGTTATCAGCGACCCAAAAACGTTCCGTGCATGAAGTTTCTAATAATTCGCATGTAACGAAATATGTATGCTTCAAAGGGTTAAACATTTAATTATCAGTAGGAAGTAATATTTTATGTTTTTTAAAAACAGTTTGTAATAATAAAAACGCCAAAAAATAATTAGCACCAAAAACTCGAAAATTTCAATTTTTCATTTATGGGGTTTTATTTGGTACCCTATAAAACAGACTTACGGATTTCAAATTCAAAAAGTAATTTTTATTTCGTATTCTATATCTAATTGTAAAGGGAAATGTTAAGTATCAACTGGATACACTAAGTATTGACGATTCTGAATAAAATTTAAAAAAACTTGTTCTCTTATGGGAAGTACATGTTCCTAGAACCTCTGAATACAAAATTTAAAAAAAAATATATTTACTTATTTTTGATTTAAAAAGAAATTGAAGGGGGAGCACGTGAGAGAATTAAAATTTAAAAAAATGGACAACGCTAGTGGACACGCATGACAGTGCATTCTGTACATGTAATAATAGTATGATAATAAAAATAATAATAATAATGAGAAACAATTCTTCGAGAAACTTCCAGGGAGTTCAATTGCAAGTTAATGATAAAAATTGACTAAATTTCTTAAATGAAACTGAATAACCGATTACTAATTAGGATTTTAATTTAAAAATTTGTGCCAAATTTTTCCGAATAGCTGATGCCTCAAACTTTATGACCTGAACTCATTTAACGTGGAGAATGCGACCAGCTCGTGAGATGTCTCGTGCGAAGTATAACCTTTGAAAAATATATCTGCGGACGCGACTTTATGAATATTAATACAAAAGGGAGAGGCTTATGAAGCTTCACTTCTCGAGGGAGGAGGGCACTTAAAAAATGATTTCCAGATAGTTCAGAAAGGAGAGGACTAATAAAAAATGCCCTAAATCTTCTCTTCTTTCCGAAATCTAGAAAAAAGGCGATTGGGTACATAAAAGGGTTAAGC
>CAKNXH010000392.1:121988-187603 GCA_932178445.1 Andricus quercusramuli
TATATATCTATGACTCGTCTTCGGCTCGTACTTGCTCGCCTACGACTCGTACTGAAATATACACTCGGCAATGAAGTTTCTGTTCTCCCCCTTGCTGCTGAATATACTATTCCTCTCTGTTAAAAGCTGTTTTCCTTCAAACAAGCTTATCGTAATTATTTTTAAATGAATCAAGTGAAAACTAATTTTCAGCTCAGTATATGTGCAACTTTAGTTTCTATTTCATTATCGTGGAATAAACAATTATGAACGTACAGAAGGAAATTGAAATTCAATTCATTTTTTCATTTTTCATTCATTTTTCTTTCCTCTTTTTTATTTTTGTCCAAAGAAACAAATTTTCTTATTCTGTTTTTTAGGAATTGCAATAGGAGCATTTTGTGGTGTTTGTCCAAATTTAATCGTTGAATTCTTGTTGTTTTTTTTTCAGGAATTCTATATATAGAAGGAAATTGACTGAAAAGTTGAGTCATGAACTTTTAAGCAAATAGGTGAATCTTCAAGCCAAAAAGACGGTTTGATTAGAAGAAAGATGAATTTTCTTACCAAGAAAGATAAATTTTCATCCAAGAACTTTTCTACTAAAAAAAGATGAAATTTCGATCTAGAGAGACGACTTTTCTATCCCAGAAAATTCATTTTCTACCAAACATTTGAAATTTCGAAAAAAGGTGACTTTTTTACGAAAGCGTTGAATGTTCAAACTACAAAGATGAATGTTCCACTAAATAATTAAATTTTCGAAACAAAAAAATGATTAGTGGTCAACCAAATGGTTACATTTACAAACAAATAGTTGATTTTCCAATCCAAAAGTACAAATTTGCAACAAAACAGTTGAATTGTCGATCCAAAAAGATGAGTTTTTTAAAAAATGATTACATTTTAACGAAATGGCTAAATTTCTGACAAAATGGTTAAATTTTTAATGAAATAATTGAATCATCAACCAAAACAGATTAGTTTTCAACCAAACAGTTGCACATTGCAGCCAAAAAGATTAATTTTCTACAAAAAGTTGAATTATCAACCCAAAAAGACCAATTTTCCACAAAAAAGTTGGATTATTATACGAAAAAGATGGATTTTCTATGAAACAGTTGAATTTTTAACCCAAAAATATTATTTTTTAAATGAAAGAGTTTACTTTAAACCAAACAGTTCAATTTCAAACTGAAAAACGATCAATTTTAAACCAAAAATGTGCAAGGTAAGTTTCCAGTTTGTAACAAAAACTTTTACACAAAACAAAAAACGAAAATTTTGTGTTAGTAAACAATAATAAAAATTCCAAATGTTAACAAATTTTTTTTGTGAATTCAGAATTTTTTGCAATTTTTTCGACTTTTTTGAAACCTTTTAAAACCCACGCAAAACTTCCACATGAAAAAACACATTTTCATGAAAAAGTTTCAAAACACTTTCCATGAAGGAAAAATAGTAACATGTTTCCTTGGTTCAAGCTGAACTTTTAACATAATAAAAAACGAGTTACTGAAAATTTAAAAATAAATCTGAATCAATTAAAATTGTTTTTATTTCTAATTTTTTGTTCACGAGCAAAAAACTGCACATTAAAAGAATTCGCCATATGTTTTGAACCAAAGGGAATTTTGTTTAATTTATTAAATCAGAACGGAGAATTTGGATATCAACCCAATTTTTTTTTCCTTAGCTGAAATGATTCGATTGATTTTTAGTAACTACTCAATAATTTTTTGAAAAAAAAGATCCTTTAGGCATTTCCAAATATGTGCGAATTTAAAAATCCTCTCTAATTCGGAGTTTGAGGACCTCTAAGAGCTGAAATCTAAGAAAAAATTCCTAGTAATTCAAATTCAAAAATTCAAACTTTTAAAGCTGAACATTTTTTAATCAAAATATTAAAAATTAAAAAGTTGTAAAATCATAGCGTTTGAGAATTTGATTATAATTTGTAATTCAAAGTGTCTAAAACATTAAAACCTGAAAAATTGACAAATTTTTAAGGCTTTAACAATTCCAGGAGACCGGAAATAATCAATAAAAACTGTACATTTTTTCATTTGTAACTTTCCGGATTGAGCAGTTAAAACTAACATTTTAGAATTAGACATTCAAAACTGCATGAAAATAGATGTGAAAATTGTACATTAGGCTCGTCCAAAAAAGATTTTTTATTTGAAAAGTGGAAACGATTTTCGAGTTTTTCAAAATTTATGTCAAATAATAAAGTTTGATCCCTAGAAGAACTCGATCAGATTATTCTAATAACTGCTAGCAAAAAATAAGTTTTGGCAAAGTCATGAAAAAAGGCAGAAAATGGCTTTCTTCAAAATAATTTTGTTATTCGTGAAAATAAGTGGACCAAAAATTATTAGTCTGCGGCATTGTAGGAGAAAAATTGAAACCATTTTTTGAGTTGAGTTTGTTAAATCTATAGACACTTTAGGAGCACTTTTTCAATATTTTCACTGAAAAATTTAAAATTTGGAGAATTTGCAGGTCAAAATTTTCTTTAAATTTTCTGAACTATGTATTTTATATCAAATATATGTTCAACAAGTATTCTGCTAGTTTCATATTAATGAATAAAACCGCTCTTCCGATCAAATTTCTAAACTATTATTCAAGAATATTGTACAATATTCTATTTCGAGTAGTGTCGAAAATTCGAGAATATTTTATAACTTTCTGGAATTTTCTAGACGACTAGCTTCACAGCTCACCAGAAGATTACAGAATATTACAGAATATTTAAGTTTATATCTGCCTATAGTAGTATACCTACAACAGTTCTATAACACTGGTTCATTTCCGAGCTAATAGACGGTAAACCAGCGACTGGTATTTCACCTACATACGATAAAGGTTCATGTCCGTGCTAAGATGCCTAGTAGACCCCTGCATTAACTTTAGTTGGTAAAGTAGGAATCTGGATTATAATAATTTGGCGAAGTAGGAATCTTTAGGAATAGGTAGGTTTCTACTTTGCCAATCAAGACTTAAAGGTTCCACGTAGGTGGCGCATGGGACTAGGGGAATTTTTTCAATATGAATGAAATCGGAAAGCGGTTTCATAGGTATAACCTCATCCACTCGACGAACTAAATTCAGGGCTTTAATATCCATCTTATCCAAGGGCTCCTTTCTTTAGTTTCCTTTTCACTGCACTGGTACAGTTATTATGTCTGATTTGTAGTTTTCATCTATGTTATCTGCAATAAGTGAATATAATATTTCATTTAACATTAAAACGATAAGCGAACAAGATACCACGTCCACCACATCCACCATGTCCACCACTACATCCACATCCACTATATCCACCAACTGCACCACCACATACACCACCACCACCTTCACCACCACCACATTCTCCCCCACCATCTTCACCACCACATTCTCCCCCGCCATCTTCACCACCACCTTCTCCTCCACCACCTTTACCACCATCACCATCATCATTACTACTGTGTTTAGTAAAAAGTCACTTTTTTCGTTGAAGATTCATCACTTTGATTGCAAATATTGTGTAAAATTTGTCTTCTTCAAAAGATATTTAATCTTTTTTGGATAAAAATACAAATGGTTGAAAATTAATATTTTTTGGTTAAAGATTCAACTATTTTATTGGAAATTTGTCTTTTCAAATAAACTTAACTGTTTTTGATTCAAAATAGAAATCTGTTTGAATTGAAATATCAACTATTATATTTCTCGTTGAAAACTCATCTTTTTTGTTCAAGTCTTGCGCCCGTTTTCTTCTTTTTTCATCTCGCCAATATAACCCAGACCAATTAGCCAATGCGTGTAATTAGCTGATGAATTTCTCGTTAATTACTCGCGACAAGATCGCTCGATCACTTGATTCGATCACGAAATTAAAAGCAATCTAATCAAGATTATGCAGAATGCGTGCAAGTTTTTTGTTTTAAAACTTTTTTCCGAACGTGTCTGCCCATCGCGAATATCAATAAACGGTGGCTCCTTATGTAAAAGCTGCCACCTTGTATCAGTTTTTTTTGAACCCATCATTTCCACCTTTAATTAAAAGTCAAGATAAAACTGTTCAGAAAACTCAGAAAATTAGCTGGTCTGCTGTGGAACAAAAATTTAGCCTCCAAAGTTCGAAGGAAACGATTTGCAAAATTTAAAAAAAAAATATGTATTTTGAATTTATAAGGAAAAACCTTTTTTTTTAGGATTTTTTAGGATTTTGAGCTAGATCTGCCATTTGAAAAATTTATAAAAGGTTTTTTTTTAGTTTATATTTAAAAAAAATTATCTTGTTTATATAAAAAAGACTTTTCTGAAATTAAAAATATAACAGTACTATATGTGGTGTATTTGTTCGCATCTTCGAGACGCATCGGTCCACCTATCGCTCAAATTTTTATGACCTGTCAGTTCCAATTTATGAACTTTACAATAAATGTTTTATTCTGTTTATATGAGAAAAATAAAAAATAAATATATTATTTATCTTCTGTATATGAGGAAAACTTTTTTAATATCGAGAATACAACAGTAATGTATATGATATATTTGTTCGCGTCATCGAAACGTATCGATTGCCCAAATTAAGAATCTTTTATGACCCACCATAACCTACCAATATCGTTTTTTTTTTAATTTGTTAACAAAATTATTTTCCTTGTTTATGAGAGGATTTTTTATATAGGAAATATAACAGTACTGCATTTGACGTAATTGTTCGCGTCTTCGAGACGCGTGGATTGAGTGCGCCCATTTGTCCTCCCTAGAATCCTTCATCCTTTTTTCCCATGGAAACTGTCCCAAGTATGCACGAAGGTACGCATAAGAGTTTATAAGAAGGCATAGAAAATATATTACCGAGCGGTGCTTTGTAAAGAAGTTTCGCGTAGGCGCAGGCGCACTCGATCGCAGGTTGGTTAAAAGGATTGCGAGACTTATTAGGTACCGACATAGGCTCATTTCGCGACCTTTGTTAAAATAAGAGCTCGACGCATCCAAAGGGGCGTATCAGCTTTTTTTTCTTTTTTTTTTAATTCTATAGGGAAGGGAATGCCGGAAATGATCCCGTTGTCTGATTTATAAGATTATTTATTAAATTTGACATTTTCAGGGTGGCCGCAAAACATCACTTTCAAAAATTTCCTCACCTTTTCCAGAATATGTTTTCATTTTTTCTAACTATTAACATTCAAAGACCGAAATTGTAATCCTGATTTACCTTAGAAAAGTAAAAAAATGACATATATAAACCAAAAAAGTTACCAAAAGTCGAATTTTAAAGAACTCAAATAATTTCGATTCATAAAACTTCAAAACAATTCAAGTTAAATTGAAAAGACTTCAAATGAATTTGGAAAAAAAATTTGTAATCCAAAAAATTCCATTGATTCCAGTAAAATTTGAGTGAATTTAGCGGAATTTAAAGGAAATGAAATTCAAGTGAAATACAATTTTTTTTTAAAGTTTCATTAAGAATAATTGAGTAAATTCAGAAGATTTCAAGCGAATTAAAAAAAGTCAGGAGAATTTCGAAGATTCCAAACTAATTTGAAAGAATTCAAGATAAATTAATAAGAATTCAGGGTAAATTCCAAATGAATTCAAATGAATTGCAAACAAAATTTGAAAATTTTCTGGAATGTTTTGAAGTTCCGTAAAATATTCTAGTCCTTTGAAATCCCGTTAAATTACTGAAATCGACTGGAAAATCATTGGAATCTTCCAAATTTAGCAGATTTTAAAGGAAATCAAATTCAGGTGAAATGAAAACAATTAAAAAATACACAAAAATTCATGGAATTCAGTATTTTTGAAATGAGTTTCGCAAAATTCAAGGAAATTCAAAATATAATTTAATTGAGTATAATTACGTAAATTCAGAAGAATTCAAGTGAATTGAAAAAAGTGAAGAGAATTTCCAAGATTTCAAACGAATTAAAAAAAATGCAGGATAAATTAAGAAGAATTCAGAGTGAATTCCAAATGAATTCAACTGAATTGCAAAGAAAAATTTGAAATTTTGTTGGAATCTTTTGAAGTTCCGTAAATCGATTGGAAATTCCTTGGAATCTTCCAAATATTATAAAACATTTTAAATCCTTTGGAATCTTTAAAAATATTTTGCGATTCTTTAAAGCTCGAAAAATTTTCTTGACATTTTTAATAATACCCTGAAATATTTTAATTCCTTAGAAAAGTTTTAGAGTCCCTTAAAATTTTTCAAAGCTCTTGAAAATCCATTGAAAATCCCATTAAATTACTGAAATCGATCTGAAATTCCTTGGAATCTTCCAAATATTATAAAATATTTCAAATCCTTTGGAATCTTCAAAAATATTTTATGATTTTTTTAAGCTCAAAAAAATTTCTTGAAATTTTTGATAATACCCTGAACAATTTTAATTCCTTAGAAAAGTTTTAAGGTCCCTTAACATTTTTCGAAGCTCTTGAAAATCCATTGAAAATCCCGTTAAATTCCTGAAATTGATTTGAAATTCCTTTGAATGTTCCAAATATTATAAAATATGTCGAATCCTTTGGAATCTTCAAAAATATTTTGCGATTCTTTAAGGCTCAACAAAAATTATGGACATTTTTAATAATACCCTGAACTAATTTAATTCATTAGAAAAGTTTTAAAGTCTTTTAAAATTTTTCAAAGCTCTTGAAAATCCATTGGCATCTTGAAAATGAACTGAAATATTCAAAATATTTTGATATCCCTTCAAACTATTGGAATATTTCAAAATTCTTCGGAATCTTTTGAAATTTCATAAAATATTTCAAATAATTTGGAAACCCATTAAATTATTGAATTCAATAAAAAATGTCTTGGAATATTTCTAAATACCATGAAGCTCTTTAAAATCCATTTGAATTGTTTAAAATACCCTGAAATAATTAATAAATAGAATAAATTTTTTAAATAGAATTTAAATAGAATGAAAATTCTTCAGAATCTTCGAGAATACCCTAAAATACACTACCGTGGGAAATTTTCGGTACTAATAGAGATATTTTTAACCTTTCGAAGAGAATATACTACGTGAGAAGTTTTAAAAAAATCAAGAATATCAGATTTCAATATTACAAATATCTGTTTTATTTTTAAAAAATTATTCACAAAAAAAGAGATTGTTCAAGATATGATTCTCTCTAATGTTTATTTATTATTTGATCATTACTAAAAACGCAACGCAAAGTTTAACATTGCAGAAAAAATCGCAAATTTCTTGCACTTATCTAAGAGAAGATAGTAATGAACAATAGTAAATTGTTTGAACAAATATGTTTGTTAACTTGCAGAAATTCCTACTTCACTAAGTGAGAAGTGGACAAAAATTTCTTTAAAAAAGTTGTTCAAACAATTTATTCGAATATCTAATTAGCAGTAATAAGTAGTATTATATGTATTGGAAACAATTTGCATTAAAAGAAACGCAAAAGAGCGACCCCCGAATATAATTTTTTTCAAGCCAAAAAATGGATTTATTTTTGTGCGGATACGACAAAATTTCCGGGCGATATGCATAAAAATCTTAAAAAATGTTTCAATGCATTTTTGGACCACCTTATAGAAGTCATCTTCCTTGATTGAAAATGAACTTTTCTGAATGAAAATTCAACTGTCTTCAGAAAAACTGTCTGTTTGTCTTGAAAATTCAAATATTTGATAGAATTTTCATCTTTTTTGTTTAAAAATTCGATAATTTGATTGAAAATGCATCTTCGTATGCTGAAAATTGAACTATTTGATTATAAAATCAACCATTATGTTAAAAATCTAATTATTTTTGGAAAATTCAACTATTTTGTTAAAGTCAACATTTTTGGTCGGAAATTCATCTATTTTGTTGAAAATTCAACCTTTCCTTCGCAAATTCATCTTTTATGGTAGAATAGTCATCCTTTTTCTGTTAAAAATTCAACTATCTTCGACAAAATTAATCTTTTTGGCTTGAAAATTTTACCATTTGGTTGAGTCTTTATCTATTTTCAGAAAACTTGTCTCTTCTGCTGGAAAGTTAATTCATTTGTTTGTTCATGCAACTGCTTTGGTTGAAAATTATTTTTTTCAAGTGATCTTTTTGTGTTGACAATTCATCTCTTTGGGTAGAAAATCTTTTTTGATTGAGAATTCACCTTTATTGTTGAAAATGGAATATATTTTGGCTTAAACCCTTAGGAATTCAGTGTTTCGAATTGAAATCAATGTGCTATATACTTTAATTTTATTTAAAAAAATTTATTTCTCATGGCTATTTATCAAATTTGTGGATAAGTTTCTAAGAATGGCCCTCTTCGACGAAGAAGGTGCAGATCTCGAAACAGTGAAGGTACGTGGGTTAGCGTTCGCAGATGACAAGATTGTTATGGCAGAATCAATTGAGGACTTGCAAAGAATGTTGAATAAACTTAATACAAGCATGAAGAATATGGGCCTCAAAATTAACGTAAGTAAAACAAAAATCATGGTTCTTCAAGGAAAAAGTGAGGAAACAATGTGCAATATTGTCCTAAATTACGAGAAATTAGAACAAGTTGACAAGTACGTATATTTGGGTAGCCTATCCACAAGCGACGGAAAAATAGATCGAGAGTTAGATAGGCGCAAAGATGAGGGTAGGAATTTTATTGGTAGAGCAGGGTCCATTCTTACAAGTAAATATATAAATATTTTTGTTTCGTTACTGTTACTGAAAATTACAAAAAAATTTCGAATTTTTACGAAAAATGTAACTGAAAGACGATTCCGTTAGCGTTACTGAAAATTACGAACCGGTTCGTAATTTTACGAGACATGTACCTGCATAAAACTTCCGCTACGTGTTTCGTGAAGTTCCGAAAGAAATTTGTAATAGTGGACAAAACAATAAAAATACATTGGTTTCAATATCAATGCATATTATGAATTGTAATAATATAAATTTATTGAAATGATCGACTTTGCCATAACAACCTTATCATTTACGAAAACTAACCCACGTACCTTCATTGTCTCGACATCCACAGGAGGGCCATTCTTAGACACTTGTCCATGAATATGACCTGCATATATTGTTTTTATTGCTTGTGGGAGCCATCCATTGACTCCGTACTCTTTTAGGACTTCCAAAAGTTTACTATTTACTATTCTGATCTGTACATGATCTTTCTGGCATAAATCCACTTTGGACTTTCCATATATTTTCTTCTGTTATTTTTATATATACCTACGAATAAGTATTCGAACATTTCAACGTTAATACTGTCTACACCAGCTGCCTTACCATTTTTTGAGTTCTTAATTGTATTCCTAACCACAGTGACACAGATTCTCTCAATTGATTTTTCTATTGAGTCGTGTTCTATATCGCTCGCAGTTGTGATGCCCTATAGCTTTATCTCCTGACAGTTCCCTAAAAGAGTCTCTAAAAGTGTCCAGTATCCCGTCTATATCATATAGCATTTCACCTTTGCTATTTCTCATGCTGACAAACTCTGTACTTTTACTTCCCTTCATATATTTATATAACAACTTCTTGCTTCCTTCAAAGTCGTTTTGTATTTTCTATATTGATATCCACACTATATTTACTGCCTCCAATGTCCTAAAATTCTTTTCCTTTCACTGACATGAATACCTTTTAATTCCAGAAGATTGAAAACAGTTTATCTGAAAATTATATCTCATCTTGTCGTACATACTACGTACAGATGCTTCAAAACATTTAATGGCCTCGCGCGCTACGCACCGTAAACCGTGAACCGTAAACGTAACATGAAGGAAGGAATTCCAATAATGGTTTTGTAAGAAGAAGGTGCATCGATTTATGGGTCGTTAAATTGGACATTCGGGTCCAAACTACTCAAGAGTAAGGCAGCCACAGAAGAACAATAACAATAAAGAGTGAAGGAAAATAATAACGTTCGGTGACGTTCCAATGTCTCAATAAGGCTCAATTTCAGTCCTCTTGAAAATACTTTCAATTTTTATGCTATTTTGAAAAATTATAGCTTCTCAAGATTTAATATTAGGTGCCGTTTAAAAAATACGTCACACTAATCGGAAGGTTGGGGCTTAACAGGTTTTGTGACGATTTGTGACGTAGGGGGAGGGGGGGGGGGTTAAGACAGAATATGACATCGCACATGCAAAATTTAAAAGTGAACGACAATTTTTTGAAATGATTGGAAAAAAGAAAATCAGTGATTTTACTTTACAAGAGAAGCATCTGAATACAGACTTCACATACTTTCCCCTATTTTCCACTTTTTTCGATGTTTAAAGAATTCCTCTTTTTGATTCAGAATTCATCTCTTTTGGTAAAAATTAGACTTCTTGGTTAATAATTCAACTATTTTTTCGAAAGTTCGTCTTTTGTCAGTTTAAATCCAATATCTCTAACTGACAATTTAACTAATACACTTTTGATTGAAAATTGATCGAAAAGTAGAAATTTTTTATTTTTGGTTGAAAATTTACCGTGTTCAGATGAATATTTATCGTTTTTAGTTGAAAATTCAACTGTTAAATTTTTGGTTGAGAACTCTTCTATTCTGGTTTGAAATTTAACTACTTGATGCAAAGTTGAACTGCTTTCTGAAGCATTCATTTTATTGGTTTAAGATTTAACCATTTTGTTGAAAATTTGTTTTTTTATTCACTGAAAATGTATCTATTCTATTATTGGTTTAAATTTCTTCGTTTTTAGTTGAACATTCAACACTTTAGTGGAAAAATGATGTATTTTTTCGAAAATTCGTTTTCTTTTGGTGAAAGTCAATTTTTTCAACTGCAAATTTAACTGTTCCATTCTTGGTTGAAAATTGATCGTTTTTAGCTTAAAACTCAGCCATTTGAACTATTTTGTGGAATATTCGTTGCAAATTTAATATTTGGTTTCACATTCATGTATTTTGTTAAAAAGTCGTATTTTTTTGGCAAAAAATTAATTTTCTTGGCGCAAATTCACTTTTTTCTTAAATTCAACTACTTGGTCGAAAGTTGAACTGCTTTGTTAAAAAATTAATTCTTTTGGTTCAAGATTCATAATTTCAGATGAAAATTCATCTCTTTAGTAGAAAGAAAATCTTGGTAAACAATTCCTCTCTTTTGTTTGAATTCAACTGTTTTTATTCAAAATGAAAATATTTTTTGTATGAAATATCATCTATTTTTTATTTTAAATGAAAATATTTCTGGTTAAAATATCAGATGTTTCATTTTCCGTTGACAATTTAACTTTTTCTATTGAAAATTATACAACTTGATTGAAAGTTGAACATTATTGAAAATTTTGTTTTCTTGGATATTTATAATGTTAGTTGGAAGTTCAACTATTATATTGAAGATTTAATTATTTTGGTTCAAAAAATTCAACTTTTTTGTTGAGAATTTGAATAATTTGTTGGGAATTCGTCTTTTTTAGTAGAAAATACATCCTTTTAGATTGAAAATTCAACTGTCTTTTAATATATATATAAATTCCTATTAATCATGTTTTCAAATTACTTCTTCACTCATAAAGAATTGAAAGTACTCGCTCTGGTATGACAAGTAACTCCTCGTGATAAATTAGCATTGTTAATTGACCGTTAATTACAGTAGTCGAGTTAATTGCTTGATTTATCCAATGAGTTCTTTCGCAATGATATCTTTTACGAGTGTAACGAACGCTCTTACATAATGGTTTAAATTACTTATTGAAAGAAACTTCAATTACTTCATATCTTGAATCTCTTTTCCTGATTATTGATTTCCTATTAGTCATTTGAGAAATATTCTCCCATTTTATAGTGCAATAAATTAATATGCATATTAAGAAAACATTGTTTATATTATTCAGCAATTTTTTGACTTTAATTTATTTAATTTATAGCTTAGAATAGGCGCATTACCTGGAATGTCGAATTGCGATGAGGAATAACATTTGTCACTCCAGCCTCCTCCAATTCTTTTATCCACTCCTATCCCGATTCATCCTTCCCTAAAATCTTTACCACATTCTCTTGCCAGCTTTCTTCATCCTTCGTTTCTTTCCCCCATTTTTCCCACACACGTTCCCATGTTTCCTCTCCTCATTCACAGATTCTGCACTTTCTGCTCTCTTTCTCTTTCTAATACATCCCTTTACTTCCCTTACCTCGTTTCCCAATCTGAATCTTGCTTTTCTAGGTCATATTCTCTTTCTCCATCTCTCTTCTGGGTTCCTTGATATTTTTTTTATCATCTTATATAATTTATTATATTTTGATTCCTCAATCATTCCCAATCTTTCCATTAGTTATCTGTCCCTGTCCTTTTTCTCAAATTATTCTTTATCTACTCCAGTCCCCTCTTCTATAGCCTATTAATTTGAGCCTCTTAATATTTAAGCCAATAATTATTAACTAAGCCTATTAATTAAGCCTCTCATATAGTCCTCAAGAACTACCGTCTTTCTTCTTTCTGCCCCATTAATTATATCACTCTTCCTCTCCTCTCTTCTTAAACTTTTTGCAAATTCTGCTCTCTTTTACTACCTTATCTTTTCCCTTAATACTCCAATGCCCTTTTTCCTGCTCTAATACCTAATTTTTCCTACTGTACTTCTTCTCTCGCCATATATCCAGGCGTTCTACAGTCTACTCATAACGTCCACCGCATATACCTTTCTTCTAACCACTTAATCTCTTCCCTTTTTTTCCATCCCCACATCTCTGCTCCATAGCCTAACACCGACCATACTAGTATTAAAAAACCACATTCTTCTTCTCCAAACTTTTATTAACCTACTTTTTCCTATTCCAATACCTACTTCATTACCCCTGCCATTTTTTTATTCCTCCTCTTATATGAGCTCTATATGATGTCCATTTGTTTGGCAGGTATATTCCAAATATTAAACTCCTTCACTTCTTATAGCTTTATTCCCTTCCATCTCTCAGTCTATTCTTTTCTTCTTCCTTCTCTTTTTCTAAACCTTATTATGTTTGTCTTTTCTACATTTGAATTCAACTTTTTACCCTTTAAGCATTTCTCCAATCCTGTAATTAAGCCAACCTTGACTTCCTTTTTATCTTTATTGTTATTACTCTTTTCTCCCTGTAATGTCTCTATTATGGGCAAATGATCGGAATCTATATGATAACCTTCCTCTAGTTTCTTTATTTTCTTTCTTACCTCGTCGTTCACTATATAATAATCAATTACCATTCCCCTTCCTCATTTTGCGTATTTATAATATTCTTCCTCAACCCACTGTATATTTCCTGTTAATATAAGCCATCCCATCTCCTCCAGACTCTTCAACAATTTCTTTCCCACCCCATTCAATGTCTTGTCTTTATATTTTCTTCCTCGCTCTTTTTTCCATTCTTTCCCTCATCCATGCCTTGTTCTCGCATTAAAATTTCCTATTATCAGCATAATCACTTCTTTATTTTCTTTTCTCAGTGCTCTTATCTCTTCTGATTTACATTATGTTGCCTCTGTTGATTAGGTTATGGTGTGGAAATGTTATGGTTACGATTCAAAAATCATCTGATTTTTAAAAAAATTCACAATTTTTGAATTATTGAGGATAAATTGTCGTTTTACAGCGGAAATTATATTCTGTAACAAACATAATTAGATAGATATTGAAAAATACCGTAGAATATTGGAAATTTTTTTAAATTCCTACAAGTCATTAAAATCTATTGAGAATTCCTTGAAATCTTTTAAAATATTGAAAAATATTCCGATCCCTGTAAAATCTATTGAATTTCCTCAAAAACTTACGAATATCTTGAGAATTCCTTGAAATATTCAGAAATACGGCAAAATCTTATAACTCATTTGGAATCCCTACAAGTTATTGGTATCTATTGAGAATTCCTTGGAACCATTTAAAATATCCAAAAATATTTTTTATCCCTCGAAAATCTATCAAAATTCCTTGAAATTCTTTAAACCTCATGGAAATTCCTTAGAATATTTAAAAATACCGTAAAATCTTTGAAATCATTTGAATCCATATAAAATCTATTGAAATTCCGTCAAATCGTTCAAATCTCTTAAGAATTCCTTGCAATATTCAGAAATACCGCAAAATCTATGAAATCATTTGAAATCCCTAAAAGTTATTGAAATCTATTGAGAATTCCTTGAAATCATTGAAAATACGGCTGCGAAGTACTACGGATGTATTCGCTATGGGTGTATTTATTTGTGCTCATTTTATGAGAATTTTGCTTCCTCATAGTTTAGTTTAGTTAGTTTAGTTTTAATGCGGGCGGGAAATCCATGAGAAATCCCCTGGCGCTCAAGCCTATTGTGCCACACCCTTACTTATTCACTCTCAGCAGTCGACCTCAGACCTCTTGATGAAGCCCAGTATGTCGACCACTGATCGCGTTTCGATTTCCTCTGCTTCCATAAAATGGACCCTGAGGGTCTGTTGCCTGAGCCTAGGTAATGCCGGGCACTGGCATAATACATGCAGAGATGTTTCGTCATCCCTGCCGCACCTCCTGCACTCCTTCGTGGGGCTATACCCCATTTTGTGCATATGATAGTTCAAGTGATTGTGTCCTGTCAGGGTCCGTACCACTGTCCTTATGTCTTTCTTGGGTAAACCCAGGATTTCCCTGGCTCTGTCCATCCTATAGGTAAACCCCAGGATGGATTTCGCCTGACTGCAACCCTTGGTTTGTTCCTAGTATACCCTGTGTTTTGTTCGGATCCAGTTTTTAATGGCCATCCCGACACTGCAAGACGCTATTCCCAGTACCGGTTCCGACCCTACGAATTCGCTCGCTGCGCCGCTCTTTGCCAACTGATCCGATTTTTCGTTGCCCTTGATCCCTGTGTGACCAGAGACCTATATAAGAGCCACTTTGTTTCTTTCTGCAAATTGGTTTAATGCCTTTTTGCATTCCCAAACCAGTTCTGATGTTATGTCTGGTTTCCCTATTGCATTTAGTGTTGCTTGGCTGTCCGAACTTATCGTGATCTGTCTGCCAGCAGCATTTTCATCCATTAGTGTTTCAGCACAGCGGAGGACGGCCAGGACCTCCGCTTGAAAGACAGTAGCGTGTCGCCCAAGTGTGATCCCTATCCCTTTCCCTCTCTTACTGTCATAAATTCCTTCTCCTGGCCCTCCCTCTTCCCGTGGAGCCATTCGTATACCAGATTCTCCCCTGGAGGAGCGGGTTACCATTTTCTTTCCACAGATCCCTGCTTGTGATACAGATGCGGAAAGCTTTGGCAAAGTTGAAGCGTTTTGTTATTTTATCTTGCCTCATCAGTAGAATCGGCAGTGTGCTGATATCACTCAGGAGTCTAGTGTGTTCAGCCCCCGGAGTCCATCTCTGGCGGTTATCACAACATGTAGGGGTTCCTCACAGAGCATGAATCCTATCGCCACTGTGGGCGCAGTCCTCATTGCTGCAGTCAAATCCCAAAATGTTAGCGTTTGTAATCTTCGCAGCCTGTCCTGCATTGTTTTAAATTTCGCTCGTGGCCACCAGACCACGGCCGCGTGTAGGAGCCTGGGTTTTAAGACAGCAGAGTAGAGCCATGCAAGCATTTTAGGCCTTAGCCCCCACGTCAACCCAAAGGCTCTCCTGCACATCCAAAAAGTCATGACAAATTTCCTGCATTGGGTCTCCACGTGCTTTGCCCAGCTCAGCTTGCTGTCTAGGATTACTCCTAGATCCCACGACGGAATACAGGAGCGTCAGCTTTCGGAACTTTATAATTCCTCGTGAAAATGACCAGGTTGGTCTTTTCCGGATTTACCGAGAGTCATGTGCTATCGCACCAGAGCTCTACGATGTGCAGCGTCGACCTTACAAGACCCATCAGCGTTTCCAGATGAGCCCCTCTAACTAGGATTACAAAGTCGTCCACATATTCTTGGCTATAGTACCCTACAACAGTTACAACAGCATGAAGCGCAGCTTCTACCCAGCAGCCTGCCTGGAAAGCATGCTGCCCTCTATGCAGCTGGGAGGCCAAAAGCACCTCATCCCTAATGTATCTTTCGACCAGCTTCTCTAGCGTCTTCAGGATAAAAGATGTTAGACTGATTGGTCGGAAATCTTTGGCAGCAGTGTAACCCTCCCTCCCAGTTTTGGGTATGAAGGCCACTCTTCCATCCTTCCATGCCGATGGCACGTGTTTAAGGGCTATACTTGCCCCAAATAATTTCGTCAGACGAGGGAAGAATAAATCCATGCCTTTTTGTAAAAGCGCTGGATAAATGTCATCCGCCCCTGGAGATTTAAAGGGGCAAAAGGACCCTACGGCCCATTCCACATTTTTGTAATCAGCGACCTTAGCGGCGAAACTTCAGTCGGCCCTCTCCACCCCCTGGCACCGGTCTTCCTCCTCTTGGTCGGTTCGAATTCGCTAAAAACCCGGGAAGTGAACTTCCATCAGGTGATTCAGCGTTGCTTCTTCATCTTCGGCAAACTCACCATTATCGAGCCTTATGAGCCCAAGGCGAGCTTCCGGATTTTTCGCTAGGAACATATGATGATGTCAGAGCCCTTCGCAGAAAATCCGCGGCGTGCTCCAACTCATCAATGGTAACATAGCTTGTGGGTAATTCCGCAAGCCTCCCTTCGGGTTCCTCTTTACATGAGTCCCAAAGTGTATTTCTAGGGTTTCTAATATTAGATACCACCGGTTTTCCTAGGGTTCCTCATCGGAGACTCTCCATTCCACTACCCTGCTCCTCAGTGCACCTGAACATAAAGTCAAATCGAGAACCTCACTCCTGTTTTTAGTCTGGAACGTGGGAGTATCACCCTAATTCAGAATCTCCAGCTCTGTGCCTACTATGTATTCAATCAAATCTCTCCCTCTGTCATTGGCAATACCGAATTAGAGCCTCCACCTCTCTGGGCGCCGGGGGTCCCTCGGCACCGCTAGGAAAGTAAGCCGAGGCGATAAATACCTCTAGCCTTTCTCCGATACTGCCCCTGAGTCTCACCATAATAACGGTGAGATCTCTAGAGCAGAATTTAGGCACCAAGATCGCATCCATACCCTTGACGGCTATGCATGCCCTTGGCGCTTTTCCGTATGGCCCCTTATATATGGAGCCACATACTGACAAGCCACAAATCCTTTCCCTGTATAACCAGGGTTCCTGGATTAAAGCGAGCCCTATCTGCAACACAGACATGCGTCTGGCTAGAACAGCCGAGGCGCCTTTGCTGTGGTTCAAATTAATCTACGTAATGAAAATTCCCGTCTCAGCCATTAAGAGGCTACTTCAAGGCATCTCCGGACGCTTCTGGGACCCCTGCGGATCGCAGTCGGGTCACTCGGAAGGTAAACCTACTCCCCCCTAGATAGGGACGATAATCTAGAGCCGCAAGGGCTCTGATCGAGGATTCGGGAAGCCCAACAACCAGAATCCAACCTCTCCCTTTCGGCCTGCATCGCTGCCCGTCGGAAAACACCTTCCACGAATCAGTTCGCAGGGACGGGTTCTGAAAGCTCAGGCTCCCCAGAACGGTCGCCGGACTCTCGGAGTTACCGGGAATCAATGCGGTCTCTCTGCGGTACCTTTGCAGACACTCCGTCCCTTTCACTTCCAAGTTCAGACCTTCTTTTAGCCTGAACGTTGGGGTTTTCTCGACAATCCAGTCTCGCGACCAGATGTCAGCGACCTCCACAACGATGGCCCCGACCTAATGAAGATGTCGTTGAATTTGGGGGCACGTCCCTCGCGAGGTAACGCGTCAATCCCTTTTGAGATTTCATCCCTCAACCTGTCCAAGTCCTCAAGGGTCAGACAGTTATCAGGATAACCCGATGCAACGACAACTCTCACTAGGGCGTTGTTGGCCATCTGTGCGAAAGTGAGACCCTGTGTTACCAGAGCCTTCTGCTGTTTCAAATCCCTGTTTGGGGGAGAATCTCTGGAGCCCTTCTTCCTCTTGCCTATAGAATAAGCCTGAGGAGTTGCTCCGGGTAAAGTCTTCGCAGCCACTGCCCCCTGTGTGGAGCCATGGCTGTTGTTTGCGAGCCGCGCATTACGGTCTCTCCTCCTTTGTGCTCCACAACGGCGCCTCTTCCCTATGGAGAGTTCCATTAGTTGCACTCCCGTGGCTTCGACATTATTGTCTCCACCATTTTCACTATTTCGCACCGCCTCTGGTGGGTTGTCCCGTAAGTCCACTTTTGGTGGTGGTTTGGGAGAGGAACCCGAAGCGGATCCCTCATCGTTTGCGTTTTGTTTTTTTGGCTCCTTGGGTACCATTTTTGTCCCACGAGAAGCTAGGGATGCCAAAGGATTTGTTAACCCTGGTACCATTCAGCTCTCGGCACGGCGATCACATCTTAGCTTGGGAGCATGAGAACTCGCGCTCTCGATATTCCAGTAGGCTTTGCCATTACCTCCTGGAAGGACCGCTCCTTAGTTCAAGTCTCACCGAACAGAGTCCGTCAGTTCCCCAGAGTAGCTAAACCTCGCGATATAGCCCCTCAGGTTTACCTATTCCAGATCTGTGGTCAATGAGCCCCGTAAGCCCTCCCACCAGCTACAAGATCCCGCGATCCCTAGGGAGAGTGCTTCCTCATAGAGGGAGGTTTTCCCTAACAGAAGAACAAATTGATACTTTAAATATTTTTAAAGCTTATGTTTCTGTCTTTCCGAATATTTTATTTTCACAAAATTAGAGGGCCCTCGAGAATGTCAATTGATGTGTTCTGTTACAATAAACAATTCTTTAATCAACCGTAGTTTTATATTTCAAATCAAACCTGATATAAACAATGTAACTTTACTTAAAACTTTCTGAGTAGCTATTGATTAATCGATAAGACTTAGGGTCTGAGTAAGTCTTAGTCACTCTACAGGTCTTAGAACGTTCGTCAAATGATCAATCCACGCGTCTCGAAGACGCAAACAATATTGCATCAAATGCAGTACTGTTATATTCATTTATATATATTTATATTATATATATATTATATTTAAAATCGATATTGGTAGAATTTGGTGCATCACGAGAAGTTCTTAATTTTGGCAATCGATGCGTCTCGAAGACGCGAACGAATATATTATATAGAGGAAGTTGCCCAGTTGTGGATACCACCCGGTTGTGGGCACCCTGGCATAACTTTCGATAGTGAACAGAAACAGCTGATCTGGCGATTGTCATTTGTGCACCATGTGGGCACGATGATTTAGTGCTGACACCGAAGTGAACAGATGCATTCGCGTAGTAGCTACAGTCGATTACACCTTTTCATCCGTAAAAATCGACAGTGATGTATTTTTTTCTTGTGTTTGAAGTGCGGTAAATCGAAGTGAATTTTTGCAAAAAAGTAATTATTTGTATTTGTATTTATTCATGAAAAGTTCCTAGGGCTAAATAGCCCTATAAGGAACAGGTGATACATGTTACAATTAGAATGTGATGGCGATCGATTTGACGATTGAAATAAAAAATAGGTATTAACAAAGGTGAAGAACTAAACTATGATACAAAAAATTAGATCCAGGCTATCAACAGAAGGATATTATAAATATAAATACGCAGGTATACCTACTTAAAAGTATATACGCATTCATACACATACTTATATATTTTTAATTGTGAATTTAAGTTTTACCAATGTGTGACTTCGAGGGTAGGATTTGATGTGTTGAATAAGTAATCAAAAAGGAGTTTTCTAAAATGAAATTGTGAAGGTGCATTTCTGATGGTTATAGGTAGTTTGTTCCAAAGGCGAGCACCACGAATAACAAAGGACCTTTGCATTTTACACGTGCGGTGTGGCTGAATTTTTAATACTGTTTTCCTTTCACGGAGTTTGGAATGTGTTGGTTGATCTTTGTCAATGAAATTGAAGAGGTTGAGAAGATAGTGCGGGGCTTCATTACTGAATAGGCTATAAAGTGAATTACCCATGAAAAATTGTCTTCTTTTGGCGACGTTAAGGAGTCCTGCTCTTTCTCTATACTGAGTAATATGTTCACTTTTAGGGATGTTATAGATGAACCTAATGCAAGCATTAAGCGTACGCTCAAGCTTAGCATTCAGCTCATCAGTAATATCGTCATATACCACACAGCCGTAGTCAAAGAAAGGAAGGATCAGGCTTTTAACTAGGAGGATACGCGTTGAAGTAGGAAGTGATTCTTTATTCCTGTTAAGCTGTTGGAGGACTCTAAAGGTTTTCCTTGAGATATCCGCGACGTGTTCATTCCATGTAAGAGAGCGATTAAGAATATAGCCTAAATCTTTCACAGAATCCACAAAGGGAATGAGACGCCCATTGATCGAGAGAGGAGGCAAGGTTGCAATTGTTGCAAGTGAAGGAGAGGAAGAAGGTCCCATGATTATAGCCTTGGTTTTAGCAGGGTTAAGAGTGAGACCGTTTATCAAGGCCCACTGCACCACCAAATCAATATCCTCCTGTACCTTTTGAAGTAAGCTCTTAAGAGTGGCAATAGGCCCGGAGAGGTAAAGCTTGAAATCATCAGCATATTTCCCCACAGTCAGAACGCTCGCCATTGCTGATTTGTACTCTTTCAAAGCGATTACTAAGATAAGATTCAAACCACTTCACAGCCATATTTGAGAGGTGGAGTGATCTGAGCCTAGTCAACAGTAAATTATGGTTAACTGTATCAAACGCCTTAGAAAAGTCAAAAAGGACAACAACCGTTATTTCCCTTCTATCAATTGCCAGTTTAAGGTCAGAAGTGACTTTCAGTGTAGCTGTAAGAGTACTATGCCTGGCACGAAACCCATATTGCATTGGGTCCATTAAATTGTTAGTTTCAATATGTGCAGTAAGTTGCTGATGGACAATGCGTTCGAAAGGTTTAGACAAGGCACAGAGGATGGATATCGGGCGGAATCTTTGGGAGAGGAAGGGTTAGAAATTTTCGGAACAGGGCGAATAATCGCCTCTTTCCAAGTATCAGGAAATATTCCCACCTGTAGAGATGCGTTATAGATATGCAAGAGAATAGGACAAATGACTGGTAAAGCTAAGCGGATCATTTTAATTGAAATACCATCAGAACCTTGAGCATTTGATTTTACCTCTAAGAGTTTTTTAATTAGGGTTTCTTGCGATATGTCAGAAAAGAATAATTTAGTATCATCAAAGGTAGCGGGTACTACGAGAGAGGAAGGAGTGTTGTTTGCAAGGAGTATAGGTTTTGTTGCGAAGGCTATTAAAAGATCTGCGGGTGAAAAATTGTTATCTGGAGCTAAGTGTTTTGGAGGAATAAGTCCAAGTCGTCTTCAGAGAAACCAGATGTTTTCATTTTTATTCCTGTTTTTAATGGAATTGTAATTATATTGATTGAATGAATCCCTGATTTTGGTTTGCACTAAGTTTCTAAGTTTACGAAATTCGGCTTGAATAATACTATTTTTTGTTCTATTAGCCAATCTACGTTTCTTCTCTCTTTCCTTCATCAAGTCTTTGATATGAGAAGTAATCCAAGGAGTGGACTTCTTTTTTGCTTTAAGAGTATGAAGAGGCGCAAATTTGTCAAAAGCTGAAGTTAAAAATTTTGTTAGATAAATAACTTTTCTATTTATATCTTTTTCAATGAAAATTCTTTTCCAATCATAAGTGGAGAGGTGCTCGAGAAATTCGGCTTCATTTATATTATTAAGATTGCGTATAGACAGAGGTGATAAACCAGAAGAAGGATCAAAGGAGAACTGATATTGAATGCTAATGAGGTCGTAGTTTGAGAGGAATGAGATTGAGTGTTGAGTAGAAAAAAATACCTTGTCTAGATCGTCAACAATCATCATGTCAATCCATGTACTAGAATGATCGGTGTGGTGCGTATTATTATGTGGAACTATAGATAATCCGGCGGAGAATACTACTGATTTTAAATAGTTAGTTAAATTGTTGGTGGCATTAAGATTTGTGTTCAAGTCACCAGTAAGTACAATGTTATTATAATTAGGTATGAGGTCAAAAATATCAGTCTCAAGTTCCGTGCAGTAGGAGGCATTAGGGGGTTTGTAAATCACACCCACCAACATGCTGTCATGAGACGAAGATACCTTAATAAAAAGGTATTCAGCAATAGGGTAATTGGCAGGAGGACTCATTCCAACCTGTACACCCCTTAAGCTGTCATGAATGTAGAGACATACCCCACCCCCTCTTCTCTCATCTCTATCTCTGCGGAAAAGTGTGTAATGATCAAGTGCTATGAGGCTGGATGGAATGTTAGGCGTAAGCCAGGTCTCAGACACGGCTATGATATGGTAGGAACAGGACATAAAATGATGTTTGAATTCGTGGAAATGGGCAGGTAAAGACTGAGCGTTAACGTGACAAATATTTAAGGTTTCCATTTTGACAGTGATAAGAAACGTTCAAGTATAATTAAATACAGAAGGGTCTGATATACGTTAACCAACAAAGTCCAGTTCACATGATTACAGATGAAAACAGGGAATAAGTCACATATAAAGGTAAAAATTATAAATGTAATGAGCATTATGAAGTTGACATGACAATAATTTAAGATATCCATTGAAAATGTAAAATGGTAAGTTTTATGTTGTAAGTTAACTGAGAGAATGGTAGCACATAGGTAAAGATAACAGAAATAGAAATAACATGATCAAGAACCAAAAGAGCCCAAACTAAGCAATGACAAATAGGGTTAAGCATAGTCAAATAGTTGCTGAAGTAACAGTGTAGATATAGATCTAAAAGAATCGTAAGTGGTACTGAAGCATGAAAATTCAAGTATACCGTAGAAGCATAAATCTCTGAAATAGAGCTACTAACAATTTTAGCATTTTTTATAGAATCTCGTACAGTCGATACAGTAATAGATCCTTCAGATAAAAAATAGAACACAATATAATCAGGATTACCCTGACTTAGCAGTTGTTTTTGTAGAACATAATAAAATCCATTAGCACAGTTACAATAACTGAGAAATCTTTGTATTATTGAATACAAATTTTTAATTGAAAAAATTAATAAGTATGCTAGAAGAGTTGGAAATCGGTCTAATTTACAAGTTATGTTATATTTACCAACATATATACTTAGGATGATACTAGGAAGCAGTAGTTGCTATTTAAGTCCCTCGACTGTCTGCAGATTAGCCAGGTAAATTCGTGGAGATCCATCCTCTCTGCGACAAAAAATTTTTCCACCCGCAATCCATAGATATTTGATTATTTTGTCTCTTCTGAGACCCAGGGCAATGGCGTAGATTTTCCGATTTAAAGGTGACAGAGCCTCACGCAGATAAACAGGGTGTTTATCTTCGCTCGGCCACCCGAGGTTTTCAGTAGAGAAGTCTCTGAAGACCTTGCGTCTTTCAACGAATTTATCTCGCAGTTGTTGATTGCCGAGTTTCGCGACAATGATAGGCGGGTTGGAGGATTTTGTGAGCGCAGGTGCCTTTATAATTCGGTAAATTTTTACCACATCTTCCCTTTTAAAGGGAACGTCAAGAGCCTTGGCTATCGAGTCGATGTTAGTAAAAAGGTCTTCGTTAGGTTTCATTGGGAAATTATGAATTTCCAATGTCGTTTGAAGGGCCGCCTGCTCACTTACATTAAGCGCATGCTCGAGAGTAGCCACTTTTAATTTTAAATCATTGGCATCCTTTTTGATTTTGGTGACGTCTTCTTTTCCAATTTCCGAGCCAGCTTCGAGCACAGAAATTCGATTTGAGTTATCAGCAATATCAGCTTTTATGGTTTGAATGGAGGTCAGAAGATTATCATTGAACGCTTGCTGCTTATTTTCGAATTCAATGATCCTGGAAAGAATCGCCTGAGACTGCGCAAGCGCATCCTTTTGTCCTTCCAAGACAGCATTTCTGATCATAGCAGAAAGATCAGGCTGGTCGGGGGTAGCAGTGGCTGCCGAGGGGGTAATAGTGTGAGGGGAAGACGTACCACCTGCGTTGCGAACATCACTTGCAGGTTTCTCCGACGAGCTACCATCGACTTCCGTAGAGATGTCACTGATGCCCTGTCCCTTGCATCTGATGCAGATGAAATCTGCCTGACCCTTTTTAAGTTTATCAAAGTTTTTTTTTTAAATATTAAAATTAGCACAGGCCAGATGGGTCAAAACACCACACTTTACACAAACAAGCACCTCAGGTCCTCCTCTGGAAATCACTTCCTTGCACTCTGGACACGCACCCATTGCTCTAATTGATCAATAATAGTAAATACAAAAATATCAAGAAACCAGCAGTTTAAAAAAAAAAAAAAACTTGCTCAGACACAATAGAAATATACAAAGTCACCACTTGCAAATTTGTATTTAAAAAAGAGCAAGAAAACACTCGAAAACACAATAATATGAGAGCAGCAAATCGACACGTCCGCTCCGACCACCGTTACCAATACGTTAATACGAATTCAGTATATTTTGTGATTTTGTATCGGTTTCATTAAAATCTCCGCACTAAAAAATTTGCTGGTAATTTTATGACAGCTCTGCACTTTCCAGTTGTGTACATCAACTTTTTACTAGTTACAGGCATCTTTTTTTTCTCACTTAGCGCGTGTGTTTGTCTGAAAAACGGTCAAAAATTGTTGTTACTGTTAACATAACCTTCATGGGGGTTCATGGGGGGCCCGGCATTACAATGCAACTCAGAATGACCGTATGCCAACTCATGGTATTTAAAATCTTTTAAAAGCGTCGAGGCTCCGTCTTCAGTGCAAATGTGAAATGTTTTTCAATATGTTCAAACATTTATAAAAAAAAATGAATTCCATAATATTTTTTCGAAATAAGATCTTTCTCGTTGCTTTTCTACGTTCGAAGCTGAACATACATTAGTATCTTTTAAACGTAAACGGCAGAATGATAGATACAGGTTGCACAGTCTTTCCCCTATACCCCTACGTTTCCCCTTTTTCAAATATCTCTTTTTCCCCTATTCTCTAAGGACTTCTCCTCTTTCCATACTCTATTATCAAAAAATTACCCCTCCTCCGATTTCCCCTACAAATATACGTTATTTGAAAATAAAATTGCTCGTTTTTAATTTTGATTTTAAAATTTTATTTCATTTTAGTTTTTATTTAATTATTTGCTCCATTTGAATTTATTCGACCTCCTCATGTAGATAATTATCAGGAAACTATTCGGGGCCAGGATAGACCGTTTTCACCGCTCATGTGGCACTGTCAAGATGGTTCATTATGGCACTGAGTAGAAGCAAAACTTTTTTGTCCGGTCAAACGCTAGTATTGACAAGTTGATCTAGCGCTAGTCAGTAAGTCTTGGGAATAGCTGTTTCAGATGGTTGACGTTGAAAATTATTTCAAAGACTGTCCAGAATCGGGATGATGGATCTGATGGGCTAGCCATTACCCGATTAGGGCCCGAAAGTACAGACTAGAGGATGAGGGCAAAAACAAATGTTATTCCACACTCGACCGGAATGGCCATCTTTCGCCCCTGGAAATAGGGGCGAAAGTAGGATATATTTTCCGCCAACCGAATTTGCAGGGCCAAAGTAAAATTCGCGGGGCGAAAATAAATTTGACATTTTTTTCATTTTCTGGTCGACGGTCGCCATATTGAAAATCTGAATTGCTCAAAGTCGATCAGAACTCGAGCCACGAACAAAACTACAGAAAAAATGCGTCGGACACTCTTTTCAGGGCTAAAAGGTGGCCACGGCCGAGAGTGGAATAAAATACTTTTTGTCCGACCCCCCTTGAAAACGCGCCATTGCATGCACGTTAAGCAGGCGTGAAGTGGCTGCTTCTGGCCCAGTGACGTTTGCGCATGCTCACTCCGTCGCCGGGCCAACAAAAACTTTACGCCCGCTACCCATGAAAGTTTACGCCCGCTATACATACGCTGCACTGAGCGAAAATTTTTTAATGATTGAAGTTTTGTTTTTAGGGTTTCATAGCCCCCCCCCCCGGGGGGGGGGGGGGCAACACAGCCCAGACGGCAATTTTTTTGTAAATAATTTTTTTTTTCAAAAAATGTTTTTCAACCAATTTTTTTTTCAAAAATTTTTTTTTCACCAAATTTTGTTTTCAAAACTTTTTTTCACAAATTTTTTTTCAAAATTTGTTTTTCACCACATTTTTTTTCAGCTATTTTTTTCACAAAATTTTTTTCCAACAATTTTTTTACACAAAATTTGTTCACACAATTTTTTTCTGAACATTTTTTTTCAAACATTTTTCTTTCAATTTTGTTTTCAAAATTTTTTTAATTTTTTTTAAAAACTCCACTCTATTCAATATAAAATTAGTATTATTCGTTAACACCTCCTAACAACTTTTTCGGACGGGCGTTGCAAAAAATAGCGTGTGATACACGTGCGCCTATAGGCGTGTGATTACATCATTCGCCTGCGGCTTATGCTGCAAAATTCACATGCTTGTTTTCAAGGAGGGTAGGACAAAAAGTACATTGTGTAACACGAGCCGAAAGTAGACTTTTCCCACCCGCGGGAACAATCTGCTACTTTCACACCTTGTTACATAATGTACTATTTTTTACTGTTCACTTTTCATATTTTATACTTTTAAAACCGCGGCCTCTCTTAGGAAATGTGCAAAAAAATATTTGAATTAGACGCTCAGAAAAAAGTTTGGTCATGACAGGCTAGTAAGTAGCAGATTACGGCCCGAAAAGACTGACTAGATCATGAAGAACGAAATACATTGTTTTTAATCCTCATTTTTCGCCTCTGGTACTTTTAAACACCCTGGCTATTTTTTTAAATGTGGAAAAATATATTTGGGTTTGATACTTCGAAAATTTGTTGGTCATGACGGGCTAGCTAGAACCCGATCAGGGCCCGAAAAGGCCGTCTAGATTAGACGGTCTAGACAGTGTCCTAGCTGGAAAAGAGTTCGCCCTGATAATTTACTCCACGGAATCTTTTTGCGCTGTGTCCCTGTAGATTAGGGCAGTCCAAAAATAGATTAAAATTTTTTTTCGAAATACATTTAACACATATTTCCCATATGAAAAAAAAAACTTTTTTGTAAATTCTAGTCAGAATCGTTAATATTAAGTGAATTGAGTAAAAACTCAACATTTTTCTTCAAAATTAGCTATAAAATACAAATGAATAATTACTTTTTAAATATCATGCCCGGAATTTTGTTCTATAGTGTCCCAAAAAATCCCATAAATGAAAGTTTGGGTTTTTGTGAGTTTTTGGCGCTAATTATGATTTTATTCCGGTTTTTTTTGTGTACGAATCTTTTCTAATACATAGAATACTACCTGATACAGATAATTGGTATTCAAATAAATGGTTTAAATAATTGATTATTTTCAATCAATTTTTTCCTGGAATAGAGTTAGAAAGTCGCGATTTTTACGAGTTTTTCAACTTATTTTCAAATTTTCAGTTAGAGCGAGACAATAATGAATTTAATTTGACAGAAATAATTGTTCAAATAAATTATTATTGTTTATAACTATCTTATGCTATATTAATGCTAGACCTTTGCAGTCTTTTCTGAAATTTTCTACTTTTTGTCCACTCTTCACTTGGTGAGGTAACAATTGATGGAAATTAACAAACATAATTGTTTAAACAATTTGTTATAGCTTATAATTCTTTTCTCTTATACAATTGCTAGAAAGTTACGGTTTTTCCTGAAATTGTTTACTTTGATCCGGCATTTCAGTTGCAAAGAAATAATAAGCGAACATAACAGAGATTCATTTTTTTATACAATCGCTTTTATTTCTAAACAAATTTTTTCTGAAATAAAACAGATATTTGGAATATTCTTAAAATATTCTATATGAATCATATTAAATGTAAGTTTTCGTTGAAGAAGTTACTGAGAGCCTTTTTGTTTAAATAAATATTAATATTATTATTTATTATTTGTTCCTGATTGAAAAATCAAAGAAAAGCTGAGAATTCCAAAAAACGCTCAACTATCTAGCGCGCGGCTCGCTTCGCTCGCAAGTTTGAGCGCGCCTAGGGCGCGCACCTGTTGGATCTCGCGCTTCTCGCTCGATAATGTGTTCACCTCGCGCTACGCGCTCGGACACGTTTACCTGACGCTTTAAACTTGGTTCTTCTATAGGTTTTCGCACATCGCTTTTGGTTTAATTACGTCAGTTTTACATAAAAAGAAGAAATAATTTACTTAAGGTTCTATCGACCTTAAGGAACACATTCTCATCAAGACACTCGCGCTTCGCGCTCGATATTTGCTTTCAAAATCATGTAAACCTCGCGCTCCACGCTCGTTTCTGTTCTCGTATAATAGAAACACAAAAGTTTGAGCGCGCTTGCGGCACAAGATTTGTTCGTCGCGCTTCGCAACGACTATATGTGATGTTCTATTGTTCTTCAGATAAAAATGACTAAATTTGTATTTGATATCAAATGAAGAAGGAAATTCCATTACTGAAGTGTATATTTCCGTATCTTTCTAATAAATCATACAATTTGAATGATGTTTTACAACTACCTGCAAAGGATAGAAAAAAGTATCTAAGTCGTTTTTTGAACATGTGTATGATAAATTTTAAAATGATTATTTAAAAATAGTAAAAATAGTCAGGTAGTTATTTTATTGTTTTAATGGTTAGAAATAGTATTGAGAACATGAAAACAATGAGATATTTTGAAAAAACACACACGAGATGAAAAAGAAAATAAATAAGCAAAGTTTTGGTTAGAATGTGCCCACTTATCGGGCGGGTTTTTCCACTGTTAATGTAATTTTTACAAATAATACAAAAACTACACATCCTATCAAAAAGTGACCAAAAACAAATTTGTAGATCTTTTTTGAGTGCATCATTTTTGTTCAATCATCATTTGTCGTAACTTGCATAGTTTAACCGTAAAATTTTAATTTTTGGAGTTTTCATTATTTTTTGTGCAATAAAAATGTAAATTTTCAATTTTTCAAGAAAATTCAAAAAGTCGGTCTGATAACCTTGTAGGGCGTGCAAAAAGAAACACTTTTCTTATCTTGACTTTTTTTCATATCGTGCGTTGTTTGGCTCAAAATGTTAATTTTCGTCTGTTTTTTTGGATTTTGAAAATCCTATAGCTCTGACAATTTTACTTTTATCGAAAAAAGTTATCAGGATAAATTGTTCAAATTTCCATGTGATATGAAGAGCCGTAAATAAAAATTTCAAATTTAAAAACAAAAACGGTCACAAAAATTTCAAAAATGCTCTAACTTTTTGAAATTTTGTCCAAAATAGCTGGCTGACGAACTCGTCCTTTCTTTTTACATTCTTGTGAAGTGTGCCAAGGGGCAATCCAATCGGATAATTTTTTCAAATGTTATCGTGTTTACAGACTACAACGACAACGACGACGACAGACAGACACCGACGTAAAAACTATTTTTTCTGACTCAGGGGGTCTCAAAACGTCGACATTTGATGGAATCCGCGAAAGTCATTTTTCACATAAAACCAATACCTTCTCATTATGATGAGAATGTAAAAAATGTATTATTAATAGTAATTTGTATAAACAATTATGTTTGTTAAATTGGATTAATCATTACCTCTAAGTAAAAAGTGGACAAAAAGTTGAAAATTTCAGAAAAAAACGGCAAATTTCTAGCATTATTCAATAAGGATATTATTAAAAATAATTATGAATTGTTTAAAAAGGTATTTCTGTTAAATGTAATTGATTCAGTGTAACTAAAAAGTTGTTTATAAGCTGAAAAATTCAGAACAAACCCCTACTTTCTGACTCTATTCTAAGAGAAAATTGCTATAAACCATAATAAATTGTTTATACAATTCATTTGAAGATATAATCATCATTATAAAGTAATACTTCTGTATAAAAAACAATTCTTATTACAAAACCAGACTTATTGATGATTTTAAATAATATTTACAAAAACATCTTGTTTTCTTATGGGAAATACATGGTAAAACTCATGGGGATTGCGGAACCTCTAAATATCATTTTAAGAGACGCGTTAATATTTTATGGGGACAAATTTGGGTGCGATATGCATGAAAATTCAAGAAAAAAAATCGACCACGTACCCTACTGTATTTACCAAAGTCGGGGCCAAAAGTTGAAGCCCCTCAATTCTTTTGATTGCAACTTGTTAAGAAAAATCTCTGAATTGTTTAATAAAATTCCGAGTTCAACGATATGATCACCTTTATCCTTAACCATTTTTGTCTAGCTTTCAACTATTTCCAGAATGATGCACCTTCACGGAGAATTATTTATAAATACTTTTTCATCATACCTCAATCGAAAATTCGACTTTCGAAGCCTGTGGAGCGGGTCGAAAATCGAATTTTCAACCCTAGGGAAGAAAGTGACAGATAAATGCAAATGGCGTCGCCATTTGCATTGATCTGTCACTTTCTTCCCTAGGGTTGAAAATTCGATTGTCGACCCGCTCCACAGTCATCTCAAGTCGACTTTTCGATTATCGATATGATGAAAAATTGTATGCATGACTCGGGCCGAGGCAACGCTTTCACTCGTGTGATATCAGCCCTCGCTTCGCTCGGGCAGCTAACTTCACACTCGTGTTTCGACCCTCGTCACGCAATATACTATATCTTAAGAACTAATACAGACAAGAAGCCGTTTGATAGCTCGAAATGTGCAGTTTTGTGATGCGAGTACAGTGCAATAATTAAATTTTTGATAAAATCATTGTAACGCAAGAAGTATCATTTTGAATATTTTTGACTTTCATTAGTGATGGCACGTGGACGGCACAGCGGGACAAGTGGTAGAAAAAAGTACCCTCTCGATGACAATAGTAATTCTAGAAGCAAGTCGACTCCTCTGACTAGATATGGTAACTGAATTACTATCGCAATCGAAAGGGTACTTTTTTCAACCACGTGTCCCGCTGTGCCGCCAACATTCCAATACTTATTAGAGTAAAAAATATTCATAATAATAGATATCTCTTGCCTAACAATGATTTGATCAAAAATGTAATTATTGCACTGCACTCGCATCACAAAACTGCACATTTGTAGTTATTAAACTGGTTCCTATCTCCATTCGTTCTGAAGATAAAATATTTATAAATAAATCTCCACAAAAGTAAATTTTTTAATATTTTGGAATTTTGAAAAATGACGTTTGAAAAAGAAGGCCAAAAACCATGTTTTTTGGGATGTTTTGCCCTCTAACTATTGCATTTTTTTAGTATAAAGGTGAATTTTTCGTTGAATTTGGAAGACTTTGTAGGCCTTCAGATGGTTTTTATTAAACAATTTATATATTTTTTGAGCGACTAGCAATCAAAAGAAGTGAGGGACCCCGACGTTTGGCCCCGACTTTAGGTATGAAGTACAAAAACTTTGTATTATTATCAATTTTATATTTTAATTTAAAAATTGCGTGAGACTTAAAAAATCCTAATCCTAATGTTCATTTTCTAGTACTTCCTTTTTTTTAAGTTTGCTGTTGGATAATCTTTTAATTCGATTATCATTTGAGATGACAGGATAGATAAAAAAATCGTCCCTAATCCAAAATCACAACACGGGATCTGCATTATGAAATCTCGGGCAGACAAAAAAAACGCAATTTCCTCGTTTGTGGCGGCATGTGGGCATTATCTTTATGGCCTCAAAGAATAAGCATCATGGAAGGGACTGCGCATGCGTCATATCCCGAAACGAGAGAACCTGTTATCGCGACTGTGTGCACAGTATCTGTACCATATTATAGTGTCGTACTGCAGTATTAAAAGTTTCGGGTCTGATGATCCATCCTTGACTTTCGCAACCCCCAATATCCCAATAAAAATTTTAATGAATAATTTCAATAATTATAAAAAGTTTGTTAATTACATTTGATTCCCTAAAATACTAAAATTTGATTCCATCCGATTAAAACCAATTTCTGACTCAAAGAAATTGTGCAAAATATGGATTGTTTAAATAATATTTAATGACAACGCTATTTTAATGTTTAATTAAAGTGACTTCTTTGGAGTGATTTAATTTTTATGTGATATCTGTTTTTTTTTTGCAAAAATGTGAAGTGAGTTCTATAGGATGAAGGACATCCATCGTTTTTTCATAAGGTAATTTTTTTAATTTATTAATTTTATATAATAAAAATGAATAAATACTTATAAAATATTATGAAATTGATTTTAACTTTATTTTTACTAGAATAAATAATAAATCTATATTCTAACTGAAAAAATCTTTAATCAGATTTCGCTCTCGACTTTCGAGTATCACACAATTTAGCGAACGGGTCGTAAACAAGTTTTTTATGAATTGTAGGTAGGACGTAAATATTAATGAGATTCTTACGTCGTTGAATTTTATAGATTTTTCTTCAATTAAAAATAATTATCGAACGCGATTAAATCATCCTTCGACTTTTCTTTACATTCCAAGTTTCCCAAGACAACAATTTCCACACTCATCAGTGCATTCTTCACATTTTTCGCATATTCTAAGTTTTCCAAGAAAATTTACAATTTATTCCATAAGTAAATATAATTCATTATTAAACTTTACACAAATTGTGATTTTACTTTGAAATTTCATGAGTTTTTACAATTAAAAATATCAACTTTCGACGAAAAACACTAACATAACAAAAAAAACTCAGTATTGTAAATATCCCTTGAAATATGATTATGTTTGTTCAAAACAACCGATTTTGGGTGGAACACGTTAACATAATCTAAAATTGTTGAGAAACGTAAATCTTATTTCAAAATATTTCAAAAGATTTGAAATATTTTAAGGTGTAAAGCATTTCCAACAGATTTCAATAATTTGAAGAGATTTCAGAGGATTTCAAAGACTTTCTGTATTTTTTAAGATTCAGGGGAATTTTCAATAAAATTCAATAATTTCGAAATATTTCAAAGACTTTCAAAGATTTTACGGTATTTTTGAAGATTCCAGGGAATAATCAAGAGCTCTTGAACATTTCAAGGGATTTCAAGAGATTTAAAAAGGCTTTTAAATATTTTAGGACATTTTAAATGATTGCAAGTAATTTCCAAGCGATTACAAAATATTTTAAGGGTTTTTAAAATATTTCCAAGGATTTGAAATATTTTAAGGTATTTTAAACGATTCTAAGGAATTTTCATTAGATTTCCATAATTCCAAGGGATTTTAAATATTTTGTAATATTTTAGGGTATTTTTAAAGATTCCAAGAAATTTTTTAGCGATTTTCAAAATTTCAAAGGGTTTTAAACTATTTTGAAGGGTTTCAAATATTTTAGGGTATTTAGAAAGATTGCGAGGAATTTTCAAAACGATTTATAAAATTTTAAAGGATTTTCTAACTGTTTCAAATGATTTGAAATATTGTAGGGTATTGTAAAAGATTCTAAGGGATTTTCATTAGATTTCTATAATTCCAAGGGATTTTAAAGAATTTGTAATATTTCAGAGTATTTTCGAAGATACCACGGAATTTTCAAGCGATTTTCAAAATTTCGTAGGGGTTTGAACTATCTTAAAGGATTTTAAATATTTTAGGGTATTGAAAAAGATTGCAAGGAATGATCAAAACGATTTATAAAATTTTAAAGGATTTTCTAACTATTTCAAAGAATTTGAGATACTTCAGGGTATTTTAAACGATTCTGAGGAGATTTCATTTGATTTCCATAATTCGAAGGGATTTAAAAGAATTTGTAAAATTTTAGGGTATTTTAAAAGATTCAAAGGAATTTTCAAGGTATTTTAAAAATTTCAAAATGTTTTCAACAAATTTGAAAGGATTTTAAATATTTTAGGGTATTTAAAAAGATTGAAAGGAATTTTTGAAGCGATTTACAAAATTTGTAAGGATTTTCTAACTATTTCAAGGGATTTGAGATACTTCAGGGTATTTTAAACGATTCTGAGGAGATTTCATAAGATTTCCATAATTAAAAGGGATTTAAAAGAATTTGTAATAGTTTAGGGTATTCAGAAAGATTCGAAGGAATTTTTAAAGCGATTTACGAAATTTTAAAGGATTTTCTAACTATTTAAAGGATTTGAAATATTTTAGGGTATTTTAAACGACTCTAAGAAATTTTCATCAGATTTCCATAATTCTAAGGGATTTTAAAGAATCTAAAATATGTTGGGGTATTTTGAAAGATTTCAAAGGAATTTTCAAAGCGATTTACAAAATTTTAAAGGATTTGGAATATTTTAGAGAATTTTAACGATTCTAAGGGATTTCAAAGGATTTGAAATATGTTAGGATATTTCAAAAGATTGCAAACAATTTTTAATACATTTCAATAGTTTGAAGAGATTTCAAAGGATTTTTAAGAACTGTTACTGTTACAACTGTTTTGCTAAAAATTCATTCTTTTGGATTGAAAATGCATCTTTTATGATAGAGAAGTCACCTTTCTTGCTTGAAAATTTATATAACTTGGATGAAAATAAACATTTTTGTTAAAGATTCAACTGTTTTTGAAAAAATTGGTCTTTTTGGATTGAAGATTGAACTTTTTGGTGAAAAGTTTTACTATTTTGTTAAACTTATTTTTTTCCTCAAAAGCTCAACTATTTGCTTCTTAATGTAACTGTTTGTATAACAATTTTTTTTTCGTTTAAAATTCGTCTTTTTTGGATTAAAAATTCATCGGATTTGGTAGAAATTTCATCTTGTTAATTGAAAATTTATCTTTTTGATTGAGGATTCAACTATTTGGTTAAAAAATCTTATTTTTTGGTTAAATTAAACTGGTTATGATTCTTTTTTTTTTGTTATTAAAAATTAATTTTTTATGCTGAAAATTTGGCTGAACCGTTTTTGGCTCAAACAAATTTTTTTATAGGTAAAATTCAACTATTTGGTTAAAAATTAATCTTTCTTCATTAAAAATTCATCTAGTAAGCTGACGATTCAACTATTCAACTGGCTGAAAAGTCGTCTTTTCGTAGAAAATTCATATTTTGTGGTAGAGAATTTATCATTTTTGGTTAAAAATTAACTTCTTTGAAAATGCAACTGTCTTCGAAAAATTTTCCTTATTGGCTTGAAAATTCGAATTTTTTGGTCGTCAATTCAATTGTTTTGTTAAAAATTCATCTTTTTGGATTGAAAATTCATCTTTTATGGTAGAAAAGTCACCTTTCTTGGTTGAGAATTCATCTTTCTTGGTAGAATGTAAACATTTTTGTTAAACATTCAACTGTTTTCGAAAAAAATTGGTCTTTTTGGATTGAAGACTGAATTGTTCGGTGAAAAGTTTCAGTATTTTGTTAAAAATGTTTTTTTTTTGCTTGAAAGCTCAACTATTTGGTTCCTAATGTAACTGTTTGAATAAAAAAAAATATTATATTTTAAATTCGTCTTTTTGTGTTAAAAATTCATCGCATTTGGTAGAAATTTCATCTTTTTAATTGAAAGTTTACTTTTTTGGTTGAGGATTCAACTATTTGGTTAAAAATGTAAACAACACAAAAATCATGGGTTTTGAAGGAAGAGGTGAAAAAACAATATGCAACATTGTCCTAAATCTTTTTTGGTTGTAAATAACCTTTTTTGTTGAAAATGCAAAGACTGTCTTCGGAATTAGCTTGAAAATTGTTCCAACCAAGAAAGATGAATTTTCAACCAAAAAGGATGAATTTTCAACCAAAAAGGATTACTTTTCCATCCAAACGGGCAGATTTTCTACCAAAGGAGTTTAATTTTCAACCACAAAGAATTAATTTTCAACATAATAATTAATAACTTTCAACCAAAAGTAGTTGTATTTTCTCATTTGGTTTCTATGATGTATGTAGTGAATGTAAGCGAACAAATGAGAAAAAGGGCAAGTTGACGTTTTTTATTGGAAATTAAACAAAATTTCCGATCCACGTGGAAATTCTTGGTTTTTCCTGGCTTAAAAAAATCCTCGGTTTTCCGGTCCAGTGGCCACCCCGGAAAAATGTTGAATATTTTTTTTTCTTGAGTGGCCAAGTGAAAAATTCAAAATATTTAATGAGCCATCAAGCAGATGATACAGGATAGAAATAAATTTGACCTAATTGATTTTATTTATACAATTTGTTGTTAATGGAATTCCTATTTTTTCATCAACATGTTATTTATCGTTGTTTGAAAAAAGTTTTCACGAATTTCACATTTTGAAAAAAATGTGTGCATTTTACTCAGCACACAGGGTTCGAACCCAGGACCTCTAACATCTTTCATTATTATATTATTATTATAACTACTTCATTTTTTTAGAAGATTTTCAACTTTTCCTTCTCAGCAATTAATTTTCGAACAAAATAGACGAATTTTCAACAAAATATTATTGAAATTTATTATTAATATTGTTATTATATAGAAACATAAATTGTGGCATAATCATGTATTCTAGCGCGCCTCCGCTCATTATGATTATTATTATGTATATCCCGTTTCAGGATCGTGGACTAATCCTAATCGAGAAGTCACCACGCCCACTTTACATATGAAAATTTATGCTCCAATCAATTATCCAGCTCTCATCTCGTTATGCGCGAAGCTGGTCCACAATTTTTGGTGCTTTTTACTTTTATTTATTGTTCCCTGTGATTTATGGAATTACGTTCAGAAACATAACGATCGGCTGGCCAATTTAGTCATTTTTTTGAAAAAATTTAGTATTTTCGTTAAGACAGAGGATATGACTTGAAAATCCCATTAATTTTTACATATTTGAATAGTTTTAGTTGTAAGAGAAAGAGGAGGGGAAATTGGGTACTTTTCACGAAAATAGGGGAATAATGGCGAAAGCGGAAAAAATTGTTAGATAAAATTAATGTAAATACCATATTGAATTCAATATGAAAAACTTCAAATTCTTAGTTCTTCATGTAACTATTTGAATAACAAAAATTGTTTTTGTTTAAAATTTGTCTTTTTGGGTTAAAAATTCATCGCATTTGGTAGAAATTTCATTTTGTTAATTGAAAATTTATCTTTTTGGTTGTGGATTCAACTATTTTTTTTCTCGGTGATATTCATATCTATCAAACGAGATGCATTTTCAATCCCAAAGTATAAATTTTATAGAAAAAAATAAATTTCCAACAAAAAAGTTGCATTAACAACCAAAAAGTTGATCTTCCAAACAAAATAAAAATAATAATTAAAAACAATAGTTAAACTTTTAACCAAATAGTTCAATTTTCAAGTCAAAAAGACGATTTTTTTCTAAGACAGTTGAATTTTCAACAAAAATGTACTTTTTCGACCAAGAAAGATGAATTTTCAATCCAAAAAGACAAGTTGTTAAGAAAATAGTCAAATTAAGAACCAAATATGTTTTTTATTAAAAATTTACATTTTCAGGTTAATAATTCGACTGACTTCTAAAATATTCATCTATTTCGCTTCAAAATGCAACTATTTGTTTGCGAATGCAACTGTTCGTGGTTGAAGTTTGAACTGTTTGGTTCGAAAATTCGACCATTTGGTTTTAAAATCAACTAATTGAATGAAACTTCATCTTTTTTGGTTAAAAATTATATTTTCATTTAAAATTTACCTTTTCAGATTGATGGTTCAACAATTTTCTAAGACATTTGTCTTTTTGGATTGAAAATGCAACCATTTAATTGAGAATCCATTTTTTTGGGTGGAAAATTCATGTACTTTGTGAAAAATTCATCTTTCTCGGTTGAAATTAATATAGTTTTTAATTAGAAATTTACCTCTTCATGTAGAAAATTAAACTAGATAGTTGAAAAAGCAACTATTCGTGGTTGAAATTCGATCTTCTTTGTTTGAAATTCCGATCATTTGGTTGAAAATTCAACTATTTCGTTGAAAATCTTTTTTTGTTGTTGAAAATTTACCTGTTTGTGGTTAAAGTTAAAACTTTTTCGTTTACAAATTCGACCAGTTGGTTGAAAATTCAACTAAGTAGATGAAAGTTCATCTTTCTTGGTTAAAAATGATATCTTTTGTTGAAAATTTATCTTTTCAGGTTGATAATTCAACTATCTTCTGAAAAATTCGCCTTTTTGGATGAAAAATGAGACCATTTGGTTGAAAATTCGTATTTATAGGTTGCAAATTCAACTAATTGATTCAAAATTTACCATTCTTGGTTTAAAATTTTCTTTTTCGCTGAAAATTCACCTGTTGAGGTTGACAGTTCAACTGTCTTCTAAATTCGAAAATACATTTTTTATAGAGTATTTAGATTTTTTGGCTGTAAATTTAACTACTATTTGGCTAAAAGACGAACTACTTTCTTAAAAATTAATTTTTTTGGTTGAAGATTCATCATTTTAGTTAAGATTTCAGTTTTTTGGTTGAAAATGTAACTATTCTCTAAAAAAATCAACTATTTTGTGGAAAATTCTTCTTTTTGGTATGAAAATTCATTTAATAACAATTTAGTTTTTTTAAATGCAACTTTTTGGTGAAAAATTAATTTGTTTTGTTTAAAAATTCAAAGATTTCATCAAAAATCTGATTTTTTCGCATGAACTTAATTGTTTTTGATTTGAAAAAAAAAAATATTTTTAAGTTCAAATATCAATCATTATATTGTTCGTTGAGAATTCATTATTTTTAGTCCAAAGTTAACTTAATTGCTTGAAATTTTGAATTGCTTAGTTGAAAATACATCTCTTCAGTTGAAAATTGATCTTTCTTAATTGAAAATTCAACTATTTGGTTAAAATGTTATATAATTTGTTGAAAATGAAATATTTTTACTCAAAATGTTAGGAATTTGGAGCAATTCAAATTTCCAAAATGTGAGGCTGAAATTCTCAAGCATTTGAAGTCGATGTACGATCTAAGGAAAACGCCATACCTCTATCGGCCACTTGATGAAGCTTATAGTTAATTTCGTGGAAAATGCTGTCGACATCTGTCGTTCATTTTATGAAGCTTTTATTCCATGTTTCGTGTCGTATGTAAATTTGCGGAAGAATTATGATTATCAATATTTTCGTCATAGGATGGTAATAATAAAGCTGTTCTTTTGGACAGAGTTAAGTGATTAATACAAATTCTGCTTCCTCTCCAAAAAGGCAAAAGCCACCAATATTTCAGGCGATAAAAGTGGCCTCCCCCTGTTTTCGCATATGGAAACTTCTAATTTGGACCCGTCGACTTCTAAATTCCGGAAATATGAGCCGGAAGCAATTTTCGAACTCTCTGAATATTGACTCCCTTATATGTACGTATAAGAATTGAGCATCATGACCCGTACGAATTATGGGACCCCCAAAGTTTTTAATTTCCTCTCGCAACTCCACTCTAGCTCTGCCATCGCGCGCGCATTTCCAAGCGTTTGCCTTTTAGTTCTCATTTCACTTTTAGCCCCTGCTTCTCCTCTTCATTCCTCTGGCCCTATAAGGTGAGTGTAACAATGGCCGCCCTCTAATTATCGAAAGACCGCGGCACTTTAAGAGTTCCCGAGCCCATCTTGGGACCCCGTTTCGTTTCGTTGGCTGCTCTTCTCTTCTCTTCTCAAACTCACTTCCCTTATTGTTAGTGGTTTCGCAGTGGCCAGCCGGCAGCGATCAGTGCTGTAGTTACATTGCAACCATTTCAACCATTGCAACCAAGCCCACCCGCCTTGAAGCTTTTGAACACCTCTCACAATGATAGCTTGATCCCGCAGAAGCGTTCGTTCCTGCAGAGTGTTCTGGGAATAAAATATTAGTCCGCTCTATATTATTATCTATTATTATACCATTAGGCCAAATCCCTTTCGGCATCACTCCAGAAGAAAAGCTTCACGAAGTTATCATAGTTCATAGTTTACACAAAAATACAGAAACTGACTGACAATATCATAGTAAGATCGACACTCTTCTCCATCCACATACACTAAGCATAGCTCTCCATGACGGCCCATTAGTATCCATGGTCTTACACTTCAGGCGTCTCTCCGCTGACAATCTTCATCACATATGTCTTATAGACATAGTCTCCACACTTTTCTATCCTGCTATACAACTTAAGATTCCTTTACGTCCATACATCTTCTCATGCAAGCTTTTGAGTTTCTATGGCTGTTTATATCTTGTCGCCTTATGCTTACTTTAGAGTCTCATTCACACATTTCCACCATTTTTTCCTCGGTCTGTCTGTGAGTATGCTGCGGCTGCCATTTCTTTTACCTAAATACACTTGATTCGCAAATCCTTCTTTCTTTTTATCAACATGCCCGAAATGCGTTCAATTTGCACAATGGATGCAAGTACAGAGGTAGAGTGGAACAGGGCGAGGCAGCCAGGACGCCACATTTTGGAGTGCATAGCACTTGTTCGAAATTATATCAAATTGTGTATGGTTTCGAAAGAAAGCTTGATACCTTGGCTACAAAATTGCCTTGTGGCATTTTCACGAAGCTTGCACATTACAGTTTCTACAATCGTTTTCTAGAGACGCTATGCTTTTGCTCAACTGTAAGAACGTGGGGCGAGGCAACCAACTGTATAATACACAGACTTACAATAATGTATATGTTCTTCATTAGGTCCAAGATGATATATGAGAATAAAAAACAAAGTTAAATGTCTTCTCTGACATTCAGTGGAACTAAACAGAAAACCAGAACAAAAAATTTGAAAAAAAAACAAGAAAATTAATGTGTATCTTCGTTGCTGCTGTCCGAGGTTCCATAAGGAGTTTATTTCTTCTTCGGGCGGCCTCGTCAAGAGCCGCAAAAAGCAATTCATTTCTGAGTCTTTTCAGCATAATCTGCCGTTTGTTGGCTACCTCGCCCCACACGTGCTTTTTCACAAAAAAATTTCACACAAAAAAAGTATTTTCAATATCGAAAAACCAACCTCTACATCGTGTTAAGCACAAAATTCTACTGCGGAAAGTACTCACTTAATTTTTTTTTACACAACCTATACACGAAGGATGAACAAACGTGAATCACGAACATGTTCCTTCAGCTCGTAGTTTTTCACAAATGACGCTGATTTTTGCAAACTGCGACAGTCACGACACTCAACTTTCAGCAAGTACAGCGGACTAACCTAACCGACCTTACATTACAAAGGCGCGCGATTTCAATTGACGCTGTGGGAATAAGAAGGAATTGGCTGCCTCGCCCCACTGGTTGCCTCGCCCTGTTCTACTCTATATAGTGCAATTCGAGCTTCATTTGGGATATTTTAACTTCTGATAATAGCTCCTAACTGCCGATAACTTTCCTACCATCTTTTATATGCCTGGATATCTCTCCATCTATCTTTCCATCTGTAGCAAATAAACTTCAAACACAGAGAAAACAAAGCGTGAATCTAATGCTGATTTCAGAGTACCATTTCCCTGCAACAAAAATTAACCTTGGTAGTATGAATTGTACCATTGAAACAAGGTATCGTCTCCCTCGGACTTGGGGTACGGAACGTCACCTGCTGGCAATTGCTTTTACCGTTCTGCGGAAAAAAAATAGACAATAGTTTCGTACCTCAACTCCGAGCGAGATGGAACCCCATCTTGAAATTAGGTGCAATAACATTCATTCACTTTGAAAATCATGGGCTGATTTTGTCCTGACCATCTTATCATCTGCAAACGCTAATCCATGCACTTCAACAGTTCCTAGATCGACACCTTCTTCGCCTAATAAAACCGTTTTTAGACGCTTATCCACGAGTATAATAAATAACCAAGAGAATATAACGCATCCTTGCTCAACACTCTGCCAAATATTAACCCAATCACTTAGTTGACCATTTATCTTGAGACTTGCTTTACTGCCTGCTGTAATATGTCAATTTGAAATAAAAGCCATATGGATACTTCATTCAAATCAAGCTAAATAACTTATCCATACATGGTCTTTCTGGTATAAGCCCGCATTGTATTTTCTAGATATTTGCTCCTGTTATGTCCATGACCTACGAATAAGTATTTATGAAAATATATTGCGTACGGTACATAGTAAGCAGACATCTCTATAGTAATTGCTGTTACCTTCATCACCCTTTCCCTTGTAGATTTTTGTAATTGTTTGTTAGCATCAACAAAACGGAAAGAAAATAGTATAATCTACAACATATCAAGGTTTCAGAGCAATATTTGTAATATTGCTGCAACTATGGGGTTTTAAAGTATCGCGGGGGCTATCGCAAGAGGTATTCGGCGAACATAAAGGGCTAACCCTCAAACCACACCTTTAATTTTTTTCAAGCTGCTCCAAACACTCTCTGTAATAATAACCTTAGTATTGTCAGTGATCCGGGAGTATATAAAATCTCTTATTCTTGTGACAAAGTCTATATTGTAGAAACCGGGAGTGCGGTGAGCCAACATGTAAAGAAACATGAAAGGAAAGTCAGGCTAAAACATTTCCCGAAATCAGGACTAGTTGAGCATCATATCGAAACAGGACATAGCATTTTATTTGACAAAACAACCGTCATCGCAAAAACGTACAATATTTTTCCAAGAAAACATAGAGAAGCAATCGAGACATAAAAGCATCCCCAATAACATCAATAGAGACAATGAATATAATACGAATCCGATTTGGTTTTCCGTCCTCCCAGGATTTTCAAAAAACATTTGATTGCCCAATTAAGTTCAACCAGTCCCCACCATGGGGCGCTCTGTCCAATCACAGGCATCGTAGAGGATACATATATAAGAACAACATAACCTGAAACTTCAGTGTCAGGTCAGCCCTGAAGAAGTGAACTGCACACGATTGAAACCCGAAAAATCTTTAAATTAAAAATTTTTAATTTATTATAATTTTCATTATGTTATGTATTTATAAATAATAATCCGTTATTTCGCAGCATTTGAGCTTCATTTTTTTGGAACTAAATCAATTGTTAATGATAATTTTTTCAACTTTTTTTAGACACTTTGATAACGATTCTCTATTTTGACTGTTATTGAAAAGCTTACAAATTAATTATAAATTTGTTGTTAACAGTTGTTTACGTTTAAAGAACAAATTTCAAATGCGGTAAAATAGCCAAATAATGCATTTGCTAATTAGGTTTGTTTAAACAATTATGAAATTATATCGATTCATAGAAAAAAGTCATTGCTAAATAATTGGCTGTTAATTTCGTGAAAGAGCGTAATTTTATTCATAAGTACATGAAATGATAACAATAATTTGAACAATTATTGTTAACAAAACATATTGGTTATTTGTTTATAACAAATGTAATACATTTTTTTAACATTTGCGTTGCTATTTAACATCTTTTTTAAATAGTTGCTTCATGTTTTCTGCAGCTATTTTTAAATTAATAAAAGTATTTATTAATGTATTGGGTACAGGTTTTTGACGAGTGAATTATCACTCATTGTAATTTTTCAACATTTTACCTAATCTAAAATTGTTTGAATTGGAGCGTTTTCAATTCAAAATCGGCCCAATATATTTTTTTTTATTGCAAACGCTTTTGGTTCAACATGATTAATTGAAGGGCAACACCGCATAAGGGCGTAAGTCCCAAAACCCGAATTTTACAGGAGAAACAAAAAACTGTGGAACTTTCACGCAATTAATTCAAAAAAAAGGAATGCGAAAACAGTTTGAGTTACTGTTAGGCTTTATCGATCCATGGAACTAACATCCTGAAAGAAGCATCCATCACCGAGAAAATCTTTTTCAAAGGAACGGCACGTCACCAAAAAATCTGATTTTTATAAATAAAGAGTTGCATAACTTTTTTATTTTCAAATTTAAAAAAAAAGAAGAAAGTACCTTCGAGCTATTGGTTATCTCTATTGAATCGCAAAAAGAGCGCTAAAAAAAAAACCATGTGCGAGAAAACCCTTACAAAATAGCGGCGCATCCTAAAAATTCAAATTTTGACACCTAAAAAGTTGCGTAACTGTTTTATTTTTGCATTTACAGAAAAAACAAGAGAGATCTTTCGAGCTATTACTTAACTCTATCAAACCGGGAAATAAACATCCTAGAAGAAGCAGTTGCATCCGAGAAAACCCCATATCAATAGTGCGGTGCGGTGCGTCCCAAAAAAAAAATGTGAACACACAAAGAGTTGCATAACTTCTTTATTTTTTGAAGAATCTAAAAAACAAAAAAGTGCTTTTGAGATATTACTTAGCTCTATCAAATTGTGGGAAGAACAGGCAGAAATATCAAATCAGTTCATAAACAAAAATACCAAACATCGTTTTTGATCCACTCCTCAATCGAACCGGACCATAATCTTTCACAGAAATATGAGTTAGGTTAAAAACATTATTTTAGGCCAATAAAACGCATTTTCGAAATTTGGCACTTACGCCCTTACGCGGTGTTGCCTTTCAATTACTGCTCATTATATAAAAAATTTTGAAGTTAATACACTGGCACCTGGATTTATGCACGGTTTTGGGAATGGTCTGCAGTGGCCTTTGACGCAAATCCAGGGACTCTGAACGTAAATCAGCAGGACCGCGTGAATCATTTCTGTTGGATTTGGAAGCATGACGAAATCTGATGCAACCCACGCGCTGGGAGTGAGGCCCTCGATCTGTTTGTCACGCTTGACTGAGCACATCCTCTCTTTCGACCCCGCTGTTCCTCTCATAACGAAACAGCGGAGGCCACCAGTTCTAGGAACGCACAAATCAAGTTTACGTAAATGCAAGTTCCAGTGTATTTAAAAATTTGTTTATTAATTGATTTTTCAATTGTTTATATTTTCAATGTTAGGAAATAAAAATAGTGATAAACACAGCGAAAAAAATTAAATCGCTAGAATTTTTTTTCTTACAAAAATAAAAATTGGATTTCTAGTCACGACCCAAAATTTGAGAGAACTTGCGCTTTAAGCAAAACAAAAAAATAATAATTCTACCATTTTTTCAAACCCAATTAATATTTTTCAATCAAACTTTTCGTACCTAAATTCGGCACTGACGTATCTTGGAAGAAATTTTTTTTTCTAAATAGTAAATTTAGTTTTCAAGAATTTTTGTCTTCGCCTGAAAAATGGTAAAAATGGCTTTTGCGTATTCTGGAATACCACGGATCAATTCGAAGATGCAAATTTCGCTCATATATTCGTTTCGTCCCTTTCAACTATTTCGGGGAAGTACCAGCGTTGAAGCTTGCTGATTGGTAGAAAAGTCAGCGGGAAATTCAAAACCAAGAAATGGAGAATCATGAAACGCTTGTTTTCTGTCACCTGGAGAACTGTTAAAATGGTGCTTATTAGGGTTGTAAAGTTTCGTTAGCTTTGTCCTAATGAAACGTCTCATGAAACTTTGGAAAAGATTCAAAGTTTCAAAATTGTCAAAATACTAGAGCGGAAATTTTTTTTTATTTCAATAATGCTATTAGGTATTGAATTTGGACATCTAATTCTGATATATGATATAATAATAATATATAATACTAATATAATAATAATAATATGTAATAATATGTAAATTGAAATAAAAATTGAATCCTGTTCCAAATAAAAAAATTTTTTTATCGTTTGTGGTAATAGACGAACACTTTAAACTGAAAATGAATATAATCGGTCTGGAGCGTTTCGAAAAAAGTCGTGTTTTGTATTCAATTACTAAGAAACTGATAAATTTTCATAAGATGATATGCTAAATATTGGTTAATATTTATTGTTAAATGTGTTATCTATCACCTGATGAATATATCAAGATGAAAATGACATTCAAAAAAAGTCTTTTAAAAAAATGCATATAATCTCACGAAAATTTCTTAAGTTCTTAGTAATTATATACAAAAATCGATGTATTTCAAACAAACTCGCCCGATCATTTTTATTTTTTGTTTAAAAATATTTGTTTGGGTAACAAAACAAGCACATTCAGTAAAAAAATCGACTAAACAAATGTTCATTTGTTAGTAATTAAATTCAAAAATGGACTTTTATTAAAAAGCGCTGGACCAATTATTTTCAAATCCATCTCAAAATGTTCGTACGATACCATATTACCATGAAGAATGAAAAAAGTATTGCTTACTTGGGACTTTCATTTAAGCTTATTTCAGTCCCACAGGGCCTGAAAATAATGTTGAGTAGTCCGATACACTGAATTTACAGTGGAAGATTGAATTTATTTTCTAAGCAAAATTTTCAGTTTTTTTAGCTAATATGTTAAAAGTATTGTGAATCAATCAAAACTCACAGTTATTTATTGCAAGCGGCAGTCTTTCCTCTTTACCCAACTTTTTCTCGATTTCCACTCAAATGCGATCTGAATTAACAATATCCAATTAAAAAATTCAACTATTTTTCGTTGAAAGTTCATGCTTTTTTTATGTAAAGTTTATTATTATAGTTTTGGTGAAGCATTCATATTTTTTTATTGAAAATTTACTTACTCGGTTAAAAATGTAATTATTTTTTCGAAAAATTATATGTTTGTTAAAGATTCAACTGCTTCGTAGAAAATTCGTCCTTTTCACTTGAAAAATCAACAATTTGGTAGACATTTTTTTACATTCTTGAATAAACAATATTTTATAGTTCTACATGCAGCTTCTTGGTTAAAAATTAATCTGTTTTGGCTGAGGATTCAACCATTTTTTTTTAATTTGTCTTTTCAGATGAATTCAACTCTTTCGAATTTCAAATAAAAAAATTTTTTGGTTGAAATATTAGCTATCAAATTTTTTGCTGAGAATTCATACTTTATTGTTGAAATATCAACTATGACATTTTTTGCAAAGAATTCGTCCTATTTTTTTAGAATATTCAACCATACTTGGTTAAAAGCTTAATTATTTTGTTAAAAATTAATCTTTTTTGGCCTAGAACGGCAATAATTTGCTTGAAAATGGAACTGCTTTATTAAACATTTAACTATTTTGTTAAAAATTCAACTTTTTCCGTAGAAAATTAATCTTCTTTCTTGAAAATTGGTCTTTTCGTCCATTTCAAATAATTCAGGAAATACCAGACTTTACAGCTCGCTGATTGGTAGAAAGGTTATAGCGCGCAATTCAAAACCAAGAACAAAAAATTCGTTATTTCTTTAGATTTCGGTGAATTGAAATTACTTCACATCTGGTTGAATTCACCTAATACGTTGAAATAAATTGCGTCAAGTTTCATTCCCATTTATTTCTAATAATTTCTTTTTAATTTTATTGAATTCGATTCAATGTCCATTTATCCTATTGTATCTCGTTCAATAATATTCAATTAATTTGAATCCACTGAAACTAACTTAAATTAACATTGAATGAGTTTCATTCAATGGGAATCATTTTTCATTCTGTTGAGTGCGCCCTTCAATTACATTGAATTTCATTTTATTTCGTTGATTTCCATTTAAAACTGCTCAATTCCATTAAATGCCGATTTATGCCATTGAATTTTGTTTATTTCTAATGAATTAGGCTGAATTTCTTCGAATTGCAATGAATTCTATCGGATTACGTTGCATTTGAATTAAATTAAATTCACTTAAAACCCCTTTAGATTCCGTGGAATAAACCTTTCATTCAGTTGAATGTCGTTCAGATACATTTGATTTAATTTAATTAATTTCCGTTTATATCTTGACTAAATCTCTTAAATTTAAATTAACTCTCTTGAATTCCAATGAATTTACATGAATTAATACGTCATTTGAAATTAGTATCGTAGTTACTGTCAGTAACGTTGAATTCATCATTGATATAATTTAATTCGATATCAATCAATTCTGTTTAATTCCTTTGTATTTCATTGAATTACATTAATTAAAATTGCACTAAGTTAAGTAAGTAATTCGATTACATGAATTTCCTTCAGATTACATGGAACTTGGTTAAATTACATCGAATTCCGTTCAATTTACTTTTTTTTTAAATAAATTAAAACCCACATTTCCTATTTAATTCCCTTGAATGTCATTGAGTTCCATTGAATTCTCTTTGATTCCGTTGGGTTTCCATTAAATGTAATTGATCTCATTGAATTACATTGAGTTCCTTTGAATTCATTGGAATGCTTAGCATTTCACTGCATTCTGTTAAACTAACCTCTTAAAACTACATTCAAACTCAGTTAAATTCATTTGAGTCCATTTTAATTTGATTGAGTTCATCTAGTAATGTATTTATTGTCTAGTCAAATCGAATTTCGCCTTAATTTTTTTAAATTCCACTTAATTTTATTGATTACCGTTGACGTCTATTTAGTTCCGTTAAATTCTTTTCAGATTCATTCGGTTATTCGCTGCATTCCATTAAATTCCATTGATTATAATTGCGTGCTATATATATATTTCTATATATCCAAATAAAAAATAAGTCTTACACCATGACCCAGACTTTTTTAGAATTTTGTCTGATTTGAAATGAATTTGATCATGTGCAAGTCGAATACGAAAAATTGCATAGGAACGTTCGTATGTCCTCATAATTTGCATCGAACAAGAACTAAAAAGAATATCTCCTTAAGACCAATTTGATAAACTTGTTTATAACTTTCTCTAAATATTATTATTTCGCCCTTTATAGTTACGTTACTGATGACAGTGGACGATGCGCCAATGCAGAAAAAAAAACAATTGCTTTTTGCACGCGGAAATTAGTTTCGTCTCCTGACCTGAAACTCGTACGTTATTAGATTTGCGATATAGTTCTGAAGGGCTGCGGCAACAACTTAAGCATCGAATTTAAAAGTTGAACTAATACAGGGAAATACATTTTGTAGTTTAGTTTAGAGATCAACTGAGAGAAATTGATTACGTTTCAATGATATTCAAGAATGATCCAAGTTCCAACAATTCAATATTTTTATTATAGACATGATGGTCATCATAAGTTTTTTAAAATTAAAACTTATTTTGTAAAGTGTAATGAAATAAAATTTGTGATTGAGTCTGAACCAATCCATTCCGATTATCACATCCCCAAAGTAGGAAAAGTAATAATCCAAAAAATCGCCCATTTAAAAAAATTGCTGATTCCAAAACACCTTTTAGGCAGTATATTTTATATCGCACCTAAATTAAAAGAAACGTTCATGGTATTGATAGGCTACCATACAGATTAGAATTAATCTTGAGCTAGTGTCTCTATTTAATACATTACTTTTAAGATTTAAATAAAAGTTACTTTCTTATGAAGCATTTTATGTACCAAAATAAAGATAATGATGATGATCATGATGATGTAGCCAGTGAAGACAAGACCAAATGATGATAATGATGATGACGATGATGATGCTGACTATGATTCAGTCACTGAAACCAAGATCATGATCATTAGATGATGATGGTGTCGGACTTTGGTCCGAAACCTTGTCCCAAAGCCGCAGGTCGTCGTCAACGACTTCGTTGATGTTACGGAGGCTGCTTATGTGGAGACAGCGGTGAAGACGGCCCTGGGAGAGCAGCTTGCCTCTCCACCTAGGGTGAGCCTCACGAAAACGAGAGGAAGAGACTGCATTCTAGCTTCCGTCGAGCTAGATGCGGCCGCTGCTTCCAAAATGGAGAAAATTGCCCGAATGAAGGTGGGCTGGGTGAATTGCCTTGTGAAAGCACATAGCACCGAAATCCGGTGCTACAGGTGCCACACTTTGGAGCACGTTGCCCGAGAGTGTGCTGCGGAAGATCGTAGCAAATGCTGCAGGAGATGGCTCAAAGAGGGCATAAGGCGGCGAATTCCAGAATCTGGCAACACCCCGCCCGCCGGCTACTGCCAGGGTGAAATAGAAGATGCAAAAGAAGAGGTCCCAACCAAGATGTCGAAGGCCGACGAGCCTGATGAGCGGTACTACCGCTCTACTGAGGACGATACGTACATCTTGGTTGTGACAAAAGACTGACAAAGAAGAAGCCCTAGTAGGCTAAGAAACGGCAGTCCAGGCGACACTTTCCTGGGTCCTGGTTTTTTTTTTAGGTCTGGCTTCTCGACTCCAGGTCCGCTGGGCGGGCTGAGGGTCGTTTTCCTCTCCCGCTTGCGCGTGTCCATCGCTTCCTACGGCGGTTTCTGCGGCTGCGTCTGCGTTCTAACGGAAGCCGTTTTCTCTTTACAGGTGGAGCTCAAGAGAGACTTTTCTCTAAGCTTCTCACCTATCTTCTCTCTGAGCACCCTATTCATGCTCTCCTCATAATACCAAAATCTTCGATTCAGGTCTGTCACCGTATATTCTGCTGAGTTCATGGCCTTTTGAGCATCCCTCACTTGTTTCATCAGATCCGAATCCGTGTCCTGATCTGATTCACAAATCTCCATTATTTTTTTGAAGCACAGCCGTACCTTTCTGTGCTCCATTCTCAGCTCAATCTGTGAGCTTCGGAAGCGCCTCTTCATCTCAGCAGCATGCGACTTGAGCTCGCCATCTTCCACCACGTCAAATCAGTTGCTGAACATATCTTCAACGTTCGCTTCCTCGCTCCCTTTCCGTTTTCCGTACATGAAAACCATAATAAAGTAGTCCACAGCGCCTCATGCGTGGAGGGGCGGGCCGAAATAGCTGGGAACGGGTATACCCCGTATACCCTCGGACCTAAGTCCTACCCCAGTACTCTGGGGCCTAGCCTTCGTTTAACCGGTCCCGGAATACACGGACGGACCGGACTCGCCCGGGGCACTGCAGGTTCCGATCCCTGCAGCCACCACGCACTCCCCGATCAAGGCCCGAAGGGGCTGGCTCCAGATGCCCGGTCGCAGCTTACATCTCGGCAGAGCAAGCTCACAGCAGCCCGAGCAGCAGCCCCTACACCATGACGGCGGAAAGACCGAACATGGTTCGGAGAACTCCCAGTGGGTTGCGACCGTCACCAATCGTGTGTTTGGTTCGCGGGGCCTATTTTATTTCGACCCTACCCTCTGTTTCCAGCAAGCATTCCCTATCCGCCACCGGATGTCCTTGGATCAAGCGATGATGATGATGATGATAATGATAATAATGATGATCTAGCCAGTCAAAATTTTTAACAATAGATATAGTATGTGCTAAACCTAACTTTACCTTAGAACCGTGTGCGAAAGTACATAAAACATCTGCAAAATAAAATTCTTACTAGTGTAAAAACTATGTGGGAAAGTATCGTGTAATTCAAAATTATATTTTTTCACTTTCCCCCGTGTGAAAATTTTGTTTAAAAACTAATTCTAAATTTTTATTCATCTCGAAAGCGGTGATATATACACGAAACTGAGAAAATGTCCACACTGCTTTTTAACGGGGATTGGTCCTTGACCACTCGGAACTAACGTAGTCAAATTACTTCCAAAATCAACAAAAAATCAAAATTTTGAATTATTTTCAAAACGGCGATACATACGCGATAACTGAAAAAATTGGCAGAGTTGACAATAAGAGAGGGGTGATCCAGGGTGATCCTAGGTATTAGTATTATTATTGACAAAATTTGATACATTTTGAGATTTACGGAAATATTTGAGAAATACATAAAAACTGTCAACATTTTAAGGATTTTCTAATAGCGGATAGATCGATTCAGATTGAATGACGAGCTCGGATTCAATTGGATTGAACCGGATTGAACTCGATATCCGTGCACGAACTGAAAAGGATTGAAATGAATGTTTGGATAAGCCTCGGTTTCACCGAATTTATCGTATGGATTGAAGCGCCTGAATTTCAAGAGGTCCACGGGCTCGAAAGAAATAGAGGAACGGAGATAAAAATAAGCTTAGTATGGGTTCAAATTGATTAGGATTGATTCGGATTGAAGTTGGTGTTGCTGCGAGAGTGGAAAAGGATTGATAAATTAGCCTCGGAACCAATTGGATTGAATTTGGGGTGGTAAGACGGATTGAGATTGAGATTGGCTTCGGATTGTTTCTTATTAATTCTAATTCTGATTTCAGAGTTATTTTGTGTTCTGACTTTGGTATATAAAATGGTTCATAGGAAAGGGTTCATCCATAAAATACGTTACCAATCTTGTGATACTTTGTCCCCCCCCCCCCCGTTGACAACCGTAGCCTGTTCCGCGTTTCTAATTAGTTGTTCTATAGTGAGTAAGATTTTTGATCACAAATAAGAATTTTAAAAAAATAGTTGAATTTTCGTCCGAAAGGTCGAATTTCCAATAAATCATTTGAATTTTCAACTAAAAATATGAGTTATCAACCAGAAATAAAAGAGTTACATTTTCGGTTTGAAAAATTAATTTGCATAAAGAAAAAAACTAATTTCCAACTAGTTGAATTGAATGAAAAACACGAATTTTTAAGGAAATATTTGAATCCTCAACCAAAATTATGATTTTTCAAAACAGCAGATTCATTTTTACTCAAAAATGCGAATTTCCACCAAAAAAAAAATTTTCCGCAAAACGATTGAATTTTCTACCCAACACTATACATTTTTCAAAAGCAAGGTAATTTTCTACCAAGTTGTTGATTTTTTAAATAAATATAAAAATTGGAAACCGAATAGTTGAATTCCCAACTTAGCAAGATAAGTTTTCAACTGAAAAAAGATAATTTTTCATCTAAAGATGAAATAGTTACATTTCCAGTCCAAACAATTAATTTTCAAAGAAAAAAAACGAGTCTTCTACAAGTTCTTCTTCACCGAGCGAGTCACGACTATCCTGAAAGGGATATGGCGTACTGGTTTAATAATAATACATTGAATCAAAAAAGACGAATTTTCAATAAAATAGTTGAATTTCCAACTCAAAATGGAATAGTTATATTCTCAGTTAATGCAAAAATAATTTTCAACCAAAAAACAACGAATTTTCGACCGTATGAATTCAACTAAAAAGCACGAATTTAAAAAAAAAAATTTGAATCCTCAGCCAAAATGTTGATTCCTTAAAACTGGTGACTAATTTTTTACACAAGAAGACGAATTTTCAAAAAAATACAAGAATTTTCCACAAAAAAGTTGACTTTTCTGCGTCGACACTATGCATTTTTAACAAAATAGATGAATTTTCAACTAAAAATATTAGCTTTCAACCAAAAATGGAATAGTTACATTTGCATTGAAAGAATTAATTTTCGAAAAAAAAAATTCCAACTAGTGTAATTCAACTGAAAAGCACGAATTTTTAATGAATAATTTGAATCCTCAACCAAAATGATGATTTTTTAAAACCGAAGATTAGTTTTTTTTTCAAAAAGACAAATTTTCAACAAAATACAATATTTTTGTGAAAATAGTGGAATTTTTCCCGTCGACATTATGCATTTTTAACAAAATAGTTGAATTTTCAACTAAAATTATCAATTGCCAACCAAAAATGGAATAGTTATATTTTCATTACAAAAATTGATTTTCAACCAAAAAAAAAAACGAATTTTCAACCAGTTGAATTCAACTAAAAAGCATGAATTTTTAACAAATAATTTGAATCCTCAACCAAAATGATGATTTTTCAAAACTGGAGATTAACTTTTGATTCAAAAAGACGAATTTTCAACAAAATACATGAATTGTCCACAAAAAAGTTGCATTTTCTACCCGACACTATAAATTTCCGAGAAAAAAGTTGATTTCCTACCAAATAGTTAATTTTTCGAAAAAATATTTGAATTTTAACCAAATATTTCTTAAAATTTTCTACCCAAATAGTGGAACAATTGAGTCTTAACAAAAAGGGTTATTATCAACTATATACTTTAATTTTTTACCAAACTGTCGAATTTTCAAGCCGAAAGGACGAATTTTCTACAAAGCAGTAGAATTTTCAAACCATATAGATCCAAAAAGAAACCTGTAATACTTGATATTTCAACAAAAACTATTTCAATTTTTAATACAAAACAAATGAATTCAATAAAAGAATACGAATTTTGAGCAAAATATTTGAATTCTCAACAAATTACTTGAATTTTCAAATAGAAAAGATCAATTTTTAATTAAAAAAGTGGTTAAATCCTCCAATCTAAAGGTGAATTTCCGACTAAAATGATTAATATTCACACAAAAAAAAAAATTATTTTCAACTTTCAACTAGGTAGTCGAATTTTCGAACAAAAAAGAGAAATTCTCAGCAAAAAGTATAATTGATGGTATTTCAACCAAAAAAGATTTTAATTCAATTCAGAAACAATTGAATGCAATCAAAACGTACGAATTTTCATCAAAATATTTGAATTTTAAACCAAATAGACAATTTGCAACGGAAAAGATGAATTTCTAACAAATAAGATTAAATTTATACCAACGTAATACTAACTTTAGACTTGTAAAATCCACACGCATTGATAACTATATAAAAAGGTCTATAAATAAATGCATGCTGCCGTTTCTCAATAGACAATTTATCTGTTTGAACAAAGTTAACAAAAAATGCAGTAATTTTTCAGAAGATAGACATCTTTTATTCGAAATAATCAGTAACAATATTAAGTTACAATGCTCACAATATGAAGTAAAATGAATTATAACTATTTTTAAAATGTTATTTCTCACATGTAGATTATACAATATGTACTTCATTCTTAGACCTTATACATATAGAATCCTTATTATTTACTCTTTACCGTTTGCAGCCGGATTTTTATTAGAAGCGCTCGCATCTGCTTGGACTTTTGACCAAGAGAAAAGAAAACTGCAGAAAATATTTCTCGAGCGCAGCTGGTTCCCGCATTCGAGTTGTGATGTTGAAATTCGATACCATCGAGTGTCCACACCCATTATTACCCATTATTAATATTGGCACCCTCAGAATAAAAGTGACTTATTTAAAAAGTGCTAAAAATTAGCACCCCCTTTTAATTGTCGCTGAATTTAAAGAAAAAACATACATTAATCGTATATTTCGCAGATATTGAAAATAAGTTACTTCTATTCTTAGGGTGCCAATAATTTATCTGATTCTCTTACAATTCGTTTGGAACCCAGTTAGGACACAGAAAAAACAGAAGCGAATTTTATTTGCGGTTAATTATCAAGTATTATACCATTAAGCCATTTCCCTTTCGGGGTAGGCGTCACTTGCTCGGTTGGAAAATAGTGAAATAGGTATATAGGTGTTAAGTAGGTCGGTATATGGGTATAAGGTAGATAGGTATATAGGTGTTAGGTATAGATGTTTTAGATTGATCTGGAGTTTTCGTGTTATTTATTCAAATGACACGTAGAGTTGACATGGTAACTATTTCCCATGTAGTGGGTGAATCTTAACACGTGAAGGTAAATTTTATTGTGAGTGAATATTACTCTTTAAATATTAACCTTTTGTTTTTTCTGTGTACGAGTTGTTATTCTCTCTTCTGGAATCCAGTTAGGTCGAGTTTTTGTTATCTTCAACTGTCCCAAAAATTTTAATTCCTCTCTTAATGGTTGGTCTATTTTTGGGTGCATTCTATTAGTAGGCTTGTCTAAATAAAAGCGTGAATAGGTTGCATGACGCCCCATAACCAGTGGAAGATGAAGTGGAGTCAGAGGTTGCAGTTCTGCTGTTACACCATAATCTAATTCTCTTTGTATGTAAACCTCGAATCCAAAATATGTACTGTGAATATTTTTCTCTTGTATAATTTGGAGATCTGCTGTTAAAAATCTGCCAACAGGGAGTAGTACAGAAAAGTGCTCGTTGTGGGTTGTAGATCCACCTTCGAAGAGATGCCCACTTACAACTTCGTCACCTGGCATTCGTAAATAAATGCGGCTGGCTACAGGAATGAAATTAGGAGGCTTCATAAGATGCTGATCATTACTGCCAATACTTCCTCCATTGCTACGACTTGCTTCACTGTTTCTGAACGCTGCATCTAATATTGTAAAAAAATAGAAAATTAAGTCCCTTTACATTGGAAATAACTCAAAACCAGTGACGTACTTCTGGGTATTTGCATCGTTGAAGTTTTACTGATTTAAATAGGTGAAAGTATTTCACTGATACTGATTAACATGGCAGACGTTTTTATTTTATTCTTGAAAATCACTCTGCTGTGTTGGTTCAAGGTGGAACAGTGGGGCAAAACTATTTCCCTGGGCAAATAAATGTTTAACCTACACGGCTCATTCGATTTAAAGGTTGTTTTCGAAATTAAAGTTTCCTAAAGTTCAAAAATATGTGTTTGGATTTTTTATACAAAATTTGGTTAATATTTTATTTATCTATCTAGAAATAATTTTCAGTGGTTCAACATAATTAAACAAATTTATTTATCACAAATGTTTAGCTTATTGAAATTCAGAGTTTTGGTATGAAATGTGAGAAAAAATAACGTCTTATTATTGCGATTACCTATTTAAATAATTAATCATTCTTGTCAATTTGGAAAGTATCATACAAAAGAGTCATCGGAAGGACATTATTAGTAAATTTGATGAACAGCAATTGAGCCTATTCGTTCGATCGAAGCTAAATTTAAAATTTGATTAGAGAAATTGTTTTATTAGTTAATCATTCTTGTAAATTTGCCAAAGAGTTAACGGAAAGACATTCCTGGTTGATTCCGTGAAAAAAATTGAGCCTGTTCATTGAAAAATAGCCGAGCTCTGAATTTTTTTGTAAAAAGTATTTAAATAATTAATAATTCTTTGGAATTTGCAAATCATAATAGAAAAGAGTGATCAGAAATACATTCTCAGCTAATTCGGTAAAAAATTGAGCGTATTCGTTGAAAAATAACTAACTCTGAATTAGTTCAAGAAAACTGTTTGAATAATTATTAATTCTTGTAAATTTGCGAAACATCACCAGAAAAACATTCTTAGTCGATTCTTTGAAAAATTGTGCATATTTGTTTTTAAATAATAGCCAAACTGTGAATTTGTTGATGCAAATTATTTAAATAATAAATAATTGTTGTGAATTTACAAAGCATCATAGTTCATCTGAGTTGATTCCGCAAAAAAATTGCGCCTATTTCTTGAAAGTCTCAAAGCTATGATTTATTTATAATATTTTTTTAACAATTGCCGAATAGTATTTTTTTTTAATTAATAGAAATGACACTTTGAATTATTCTTTCCCTTATGAAATTATTTCTGGATAGTTTTAGCACTGACATAGAACCTTTTTTTGATATATCTTCGAATCGTAAAAAATAGGAACTATTTTTGCCCGTTTTTTTGACGTCCGCCGTCACAATGTTCAAGATAATTTGAAATTTCAATTCATTTCTGGAATCTCAAAAACTCTTTCTGCTGGATTAACTCGGGGTGATTGTGGGCTATTCAGGGACCCCTACAAACTTTGTTAATTCTTATGCACCTTTCACCGTTTTTGAGATAACTAAAATTTTGTTTTCATCGAAATTTTGGAAATGTTTCTACTGGGTAGTTCTAGGTAAGCGAGGTTTTCGAGATAACTAAAAATTTTATTTTTATTATTTATTTTGAAAATGTTTCTATTGAGTTAGCTCGGGCTGATTGAATACCATAATACCTCATAAACTCCTGAAAATGTTATCAGTTTCCACGAATCTTTAACCGCTTCCGAGATAGCTCAACATTTTTATTTTTTGCATTTTGACATTTTTTGTGTTCTCAAAATTTGGAACAAAAAAATACGAATTTTCAACACATTATATGAATTTGCAACCAAGTTCTTGAATTTGCAACTGAAAATGATACATTTTTAACCAATAGTTGAATTTCACAAAAAAAAGAGATGAATATCCAGCAAAAAGTGGAATCGTTAAATGTTAAGTTATCCAAGTTAATTTTTAACAAAAAAAAAGTATTTTCAACCAAACAGTTCAATTTTCAACCAATGCGAGGAATTTTCAACTAAAATGATTAAACTTCAACTGGAATAGTTGAATTTTATACCAAAAAGCTACACAAATTCTCCACCAAATAGATACATTTTTAAATAAAAAAGATCAGCTATCAACCAGATAGTCAAATTTTCATTTAAAAAAAATACATTTTTAACCATATCACCACTATTTACGTTTTATTCTCCTTACCCCTTCTTCACCCATATTTCTACCTATCCCGTTTCTCGCTATCTAATTACCCCCTTCAATCCTTTTCCCCTTCTTCAAGACATTTCCCCTTTTTCCCTTTTACCACTTTTTCGCCTAAATGCAAACTGAATTAACAGAAACCAATAAAAAATCCAATTACTTTTTGTTAAAACTTCATTACTTCTTATTAACAATTCTTGAAAATCGGTCTTTTTTGCTTGAAAACTGAACTATTTTGTTCAAAATTCGTCTTTTTGGGTAGAAAATTAATATTCTTTGTTAAAAGTTGTTTGATTTGGTTGAGAATTAAACTACTTTGTTACAAATTTGTCTTTTTTTGCTGAATTCGACTAATTTGAATATGGTACTCAGAGGGGGGGGGGGGGATATCCAAAAATTTATACTGTTGTTACGGAAGGCCCCTAACAATATTGAGAAATAGTTCAAAGTGTTTCCTGTAATATATTTCCACACTAAGAGGAACTGGAACCTCGCGTTAATGATGTAGCATTGTAGCTGAATTCTAAAGTTATCTCAACTTCAAAAAAGAGCATTGTTGAAAACGATTTTTCGAATCGAGGAGCATATTCCCATTGTTCATTGTAACTAATTCTAAAAGAACTGAAGGAAAACTTTAGAAAGAAGCTTTAAGCTTAAAATTCTTTATTTAGAAATCATTATTCAGCGTTTTATATTTTTGCTTTCTCTTTAGGTAAAAGTTGGGGATCTCATTATATTACTCGAAAAATTGTTGACGAAACTCTTTGGTACGTTTTTATTCATAAATCTTATTCAGGAAAAATATTGTTCATAAAATTAAGAATTTTATCATTCCTATGTTCTAAATTAAAACGTACTAAAGAGATTTGTAGAGAACGTTGCAAGGAATACAATGAGACCTGAAACATTAGATTCCACGGAACAAATTTATCCGTAATAAAACACGAGCTAGTAGTTAGGTCTCGAATAAAAAAAATTAATCGGATATTGATGTATTTTCGTAAATAATCTGCGAACTTTGACAAAGAATTGACGAACTCGATGTGAAAATTCTAAAACGGTTCATCACTTTTTTTACGTGAATAATTACAAACAATAGTACGAGTCATTGGGAAAAATTCTCAGAGGACTCACGAGCTTGCCCGACAAATCTGGGAACTGGAAAGTAGGTTTGCCTGCACGTGGCCCGCACACAGGCTCGCTCAAACGTGCGGTGCGTGTTTGCGCTCGTATGTGTGCTTCGAGCTTGTCGGATGAGACCTGACTACAAGTTTTACTTTTTCACGGGTACATTTTTTCCGTGTAAATAAAAATTACGAAATATTTTTTCCTAAAGTGCACCTCCTGTGCTCTCGCAACATTAGTTACAATTATTATCAATAGCAATATTCTCCTCGAATTTATAAATTATTTCCAACGGATAATATTAATACTTTATGTGTATAAAGAGCATATTGAACAATCAGAAGGTGCCATTATCCTACTTTCGACCAAAATTTGAGATGGAAGCCTTTAGTTCTATGTCCGCGGTATATTTGCAACATTTTGCGAATATGTAATACTTTATTTTATTATTTTAAAGATGTTATTTTATCAATTTATTTTATTTCATTCCAATAATATCCATATTATATAAGATACACTTACATGTAAAATTAGGCAAAGCGATGCAGGCAAAAAGTAGACTGGCGATCTTCATTGTTTCATGACACAAGTAAAGACAACAATATATAATTGGATATTATTTTTTGAAGAACTTCGTGAAAGATGACTGGGTTTATATACTGTTGAAAACTAAATGGAAGGAAAAAGATGGCTAATATCAGATATCAGAATTTTTCATATCTAGGAAATTTATTACATACTGCTTGATTCATCAGAACTATTTAAGTTTACATTTGCCGCATCAGGGCTAAATCACAGACGTGATAAGGTATCTTTTGGGCAATCATTAAAAAATTTCCACGTGGTCAGACAAACATTGAGGTGGAATGTAATATGTGTGTACAAACTAACTTTAAGGCCAAATTTGTCAACCGTCTTGAATATTTTCAATATAGCTAGAACTGGAACGTGAAATATGACCCTCGCTAAAAGTTTTTCCTCGATGGTTGCCCATCCACACATCATAGCCCTGATCAGCCAATAGAAAAGCTATAAATTATTTTCTTATAAAATAATGAAATTTATTTAATTTTATAAATTTATATAAATTCAATAGATCTCACGGATCTATTGGGTCCTAATACTACCTAATCAGCATAAATTTTTTTTTTTTTAAATTAATAGAATTCCATGTATCATGACTACCATGTATCACAACCTCCAGGAATTCTTTGTAATTCCCAAACATAGCCATCTGTGGTTGTCAAATGGTGAATTTCCAGAGGATAACCATAATCTGTTATCAAGTTCTCCGAAAAATAATTTTTTGATAATCAAGACTTCAGGAGAAACTGTGGTACCCTTTTTCATATTGTAATGATTACTTATTTGAAAATTTAATTCTCTAAATTGTAAGAAAACTAATTGCATTAATAGAGGACCGTGCAAAAATAAGTAACGATATATTGAAAACTTCTTTCACAGGTGACTTTTCCTGAAAATATAAAAGGTATTTAATTCCTGATATTTCAAGAAGGACAATATAGCATTTTCAACAAAATAGATGAATTTTTAACCAAATAAATTTTCAAATCAGGCTCCATTTTTAACAATAAATGGAATATTTGAATTTTCAGCTTGAAATACGTATCTTCAACAAAATATAGGTAAATCGTCATCTAAAAGAGATGAATTTTCAAATATAAGAGAATAATTTTCGAATATAAGAGAATAATTTTCTACCAAAAGAGACGGATCTTCATTCGGAATCAAGTAAATAAATCTTCAAATAATAAAAAGGATTTTTAATAACTTAGTTGAAATTTAAATTTGAGTAGTTGATCTTTCAATCAAGAAAATTAATTTTCCATCAAAGAAAATTAATTTAGAACAAAATAGATCAATTTATAACTAAAAGGTTGAATTTTCAACTAAAAACGATCAATCTGCAACCAACAATCGAAGAATTAAATTTGCAGTTGTAACAATTAATTTTCAGCCGGAAAAAACGAATTTCCAACAAATTAGTTGAATTTGCAACCAAGTAAATGAATCTTCAAATAATAAAATAAACTTTTAATAAAATAGTTAAAATTGAATCAAGTAGTTGCATTTTTCATACAGATTAATTTTCTACCAAAAAAGACATATTTAGAACAAAATAGATGAAGTTTGAACCAAGTAGTTGAATTTGCAATCAAGAAAATTAATTTTCTACCAAACAGGACAAATTTGGAACAAAATACATAAATTTTCAACCAAATTATGGAATTTTCATCTCAAAACGATCAGTTTACAACCAGAAATGATTTAATTGAATTTGACGTTGAAAAATTTGATTTTCAACCAAAACAAAACGAATTTTCAACGAAATAGTCAACTTTGCTACCAAGGAAAGGAATCTTCGAATGTCAACATTAATTTTTGATAAAATAATTCATATTTCAACCAAATAGTTGAATTTTTAACCAAAAAGATTAATTTTCTACGAAAAAAACGGATTCAGAACAAAACAAGACATCAGGAGGAATGCCAAATGAATACAAATGAATTGTAAAGAATATTGAAAAATCTCTTCAAATTAGTCGTTCTACGTAAAGACCGGTTTTCCACGAAACTTGAAAGAATAAATAGATTGTGGCATCAATTTTAGTCAATAATGGTTTTTCCTTGAAACTGACTAATGAAAAATATGAATGAAAACAAAAATATGAATCTTTTATAAAATTCTGAATATCACATTCACTAACTCGATTTCATTTTTCAAAATAAAAGTTCATTGCAAATCTTTCGAGGACCCTAAAGAATTTTTTTCGATTCTTTTCAAATATTTCGAAATACTTAAAAAACTTTTTTTTTCGGAATCTTCAAAAATCTGCAATTTGTTTTACACTTTTTTAAATCTTTTCAGAATTAAAAATGTTTGAAAATCGTTCAAAAACTTCTGAACGTTCTAAATATCTTTTAAAATGATGACAATAAAAATCACACGGAAAAACACAAAAGACAATAAAAGTCTTGTCCACTAGTCTAGACCAGACTTTTGGGGTCGCTGAATCCGAATCCGGAATTTATTTGACTCGATCAGATCGCATTTCGTTCCTAACCACAAAAAAGTGAAGAAAAAGTATAAACTTTCATCACTTTCTTGATGTTAGGAACGAAATGCGATCCGACCGAGTAAAACCAGCCCCGGATTCAGATTCAGCGACCCCAAAAACGTATGGAAATATTTGTCTCGTCTGGTGGACCAGACTTTTATTTCTTTCCGTGTGTCTTAGGGTGATTTTTTAAAGCTTCTTTTCTTAATTCAACTTGGCACCTTGGCCGAGAAAATGTCCTCTGATTGGTTTCAGAAATTAAAAAAAAAAAATATTTAGAGGTCGCTCATGGTCATAAAATTGACGCTATTTATCGATTATTCATTCCTAGCGTGTATGAATTATGTTATTTACAATTCAATATTGCCCTCAGTTTTTTTTCAGATTTTTACAATAAAATTCAAAGGTCGCTCAAGGTCATATGAGGGCAAAATGGCTATTCATAATGGAATTGACGCTATTTATTGATTAATTATTTCTGGCGCCCATAAATTTTGTTTTTTTGCTACCATTCAATAATGCACTCAGATTTTTTCAGATTTGGACAATAACATTGAAGGGTTGCTCAAGGCCATTTAAGGGCAAAAGTGGTTATTCTTAACGGAATTGACGCTATTTATTGATTAATTATTCCCGGCAAATATGAAATTTGTTCTTTACAAGTCAATATTGCGCTCAGATTCTTTCAAGATTTTTACAATGACATTCAAAGGTGGCTGAAGGTTATTTTCTTAATAAAATGTTTGTTCAATGAAATTTTCTCTGTTTTTTTTCTATAGAGAATCAGTGTTAATTTATTCAAGTCGGAAAAAAAATTAATCAAGATATTTGATAAATTTTTGTCATATTATTTGAAGGACATTCATAGTCATTTCGCAAAAAATGAGCTTTTTGTAAATTGTGATAATGAAAAAACACAGCTCACACTTGCATATTAAATGGCAGTTTATTCTGAACTAAGTTTTCCTCTTTCTTTTCTAAAAGGTAAATCATTACCTCTTCTTCTGCATTTATGACAATTAATTTTTCGTAATTACAATTTGACAACATAACTTGATCATATATTAATAAAGCTGCGATATCCTGCTATTTTGAACGATTTCAGTTTTTAATTTTAAGCAACATTAAAAAAAATACCATAAAAATTTTTTTTTTTTTTAATGACCATTTTTCGTAAAATGACCTTGAATGACCTTAAAGTATAATGACACCCAGTTATTAAACCTTCTAACTAATTTTTTTTGCCACAATGAATAAATGGACACTGTTTCTCAAAAAAGAACAAGAGAAAATTTAATTGAATCAACATTTTATCAAGAAAAAGACTTTGAACCACCTTTGAAGTTTGAATGTCATCGTGAAAGTCTGTAAAAAATCTGAGTGCAATATTGAATTATAAAGAACAAAATTCATACGCGTTAGAAATTAATAATCAATAAATAGCGTCAATTTAGTTAATAATGGCCATTTTTGCCCTAAAATGGCCTTGAACGACCTTTGAATGTTCCGTGTACAAATCTGAAAAAAATCTAAGTGCAATGTTGGGTTGTAAAGAACACAATTTATACAGGCCCGAAATGAATAATCAATAAATAGCGTCAATTTGATTACGAATGGGCGTTTTTGCCCTGAAATGGCCTTGAGCGATCTTTGAACGTTTTTGTAAAAATCTGAACAAAATCTGCGTGCAACATTGGATCGCAAAGGAAACAATTCATACGTCCCAAGAACGAATAATCAATAAATAGCGTCAATTTAATTAGGAATGAGCATTTTTGCCCTAAAACGGCCTTGAGCGACCTCTAAATATATTTTTTAAATTCTGAAACCAATTAGAGGTCATTTTCTCGGCAAAAGGAACAATTTGTAGGGGTGCCAAGTTGAATTTTAGAAAAAGCCAAAAAAAATCACCCTCTTGTGCCTGTGTTATTTATAGAAAAATCCGGGTGACGGACAACTTTGCACGTAGCAACTTTGCACGTGCCCAACTGTGCACGTCGATGGCAGGACGGACAACTGTGCACGTCCATCTGTGCACGTCCGAGACCACAGGAGCCCATCTGTGCACGTCGAAATTTCGACGTGTACAGTTGTCATTTGGACAACTGTGCACGTGCACAGATGGTACTTGGACAACTGTGCACGTCGAAATTTAGACGTGCACAGTTGTCACTTGGACGACTGTGCACGGGCACTGATGGTACTTGGACAACTGTGCACGCCGAAATTTAGACGTGCACAGATAGATTCTTGTGCACTTTACCGTGCACAGATGTCACTTTCCTAACTGTGCACGTGCACAGATGTCACTTGCCCAACTGTGCACGTGCACAGATGTCCCTTGCCCAACTGTGCACGTGCACAGATGTCACTTGCCCAACTGTGCACGTGCACAGATGTCACTTGCCCAACTGTGCACGTGCACAGATGTCACTTTCCCAACTGTGCACGTTTATGACCTTACGTAAGTGTTGTACTTAAGTAATCCAGAGAGTTCAAGGAATTCAGAGAATTCAAAGAATTCAGAAAATTCGAAGAATTCACAGAATTCAAGTGATTTAGATAAAGCAAGGCATTCAGCAAATTGGAGGCATTCAGCGAATTAAAGGAAATCAACAATCTTAAGTAATTCAGAGAATACAATGAATCCAGGGAATGCAGAGAATTCAGGGAATTCAGAGGATTTAAGTAATTCAGAGAGTTCGAAGAATTCAGAGAATGTCTTGCATTCAGAGAATTCAAGGGATTCGGAGAATTCGAAGTATTCAGCAAATTGAAGGCATTTAGCGAATCCAAGAAATACAACAAACTCAAGGAATTCAGAGAATTGAAATAATTCGAGAAATTCTGAGAATTCAAGGGATTCAAAAAATTCAAAGGATACAAGAAATTTAGAAAATTCAAGGTATTCAGAGAATTCAAGGTATTCAGAGAAAGCAAGGCATTCAGCAAATTGAAGGCATTAGGCTAATTCGAAGAATTCAGCGAACTCAAGGAATTCAGAGAATTCGACGAATTCAACGAATTAATAGAATTCAGGGAATTAAGAGAATCAAGGAATTTCAGAGGATTCAGGTTATTCAGGTAATTCAGGGAATTTCGAGAATTTAAGGAATTCAGAGAATTCTAGACATTCAGCAAACTTGAAGGCATTCCGCGAATTCGAAGAATTCAACGAATTCAACAAATTCAAGGAATGCAGAGAATTCAACAAATTTAGCGAATTCAACAAATTTAACAAATTCAAGGAATTCAGAGAAAGCAATGCATTTAGCAAATCAGAGGCATTCAGCGAATTGAAGAAACTCAACGAACTCAAGGAATTCAGAGAATTCAAAGAATTCAACAAATTCAGCAAATTCACGGAACTCAGAGAATTAAACAAATTTAACGAATTCAAGGAATTCACAGAATTCTTCAAATTTAACGAATTCAAGGAATTCAGAGAATTGAAGGAATTCAGAGAATTAAACGAATTCAGAGAATTCAAGGAATTCAGAGAATTCAGAGAATCCGAAGAATTCACAGAATTCAAGGAATTCAGAGAGTTCAAGGATTCAGAGAAGTCAAACAATTCAGAGAATTCAAAGAATTCAGAAAATTCAAAGAATTCTGAGAGTTCCGAAAATTCGAAGAATGCAGTGAATTCAAGGATTCAGAGAATACAAGGAATTCAGAGGATTCAGAGAATTCAGAGAATTCAGAGAATCCGAGGAATTCGGAGAATTCAAAGAATTCAGAGAATTCAAGGAATTCAGAGAATTCA
>CAKNXH010000392.1:187703-214103 GCA_932178445.1 Andricus quercusramuli
GAGGATCCCGAGAATTCAGAGAATACAAGGAATTCAGAGAATTCAAGAAATTCAGAGAATTTAAGTAATTCAGAGAGTTCAAGAAATTCAGAGAATTCAAAGAGTTCAGAAAATTCGAAGAATTCACAGATTTCAAGGAATTCAGAGAATTCAAGGAATTCAGAGAATTCAAGGGATTCAGAGAAAGCAAGGAATTCAGCGAATTGAAGGCATCCAGGTCGAACAAAGAGAGATTTTCATATATTTTTAATAATTTAAGAAGATAATTTATTAAAAATAATATTTGAAATATTTTCAAAATAACATTAAGAAAGTTAATACGCTCCATTCCACCAGGATTGAATAATTTTTACTGCTAAAAATTTATTATATATAGATACAAAGGTTCACCCTCGTATAAACCCTTACGTAAGGAGATGAACGTGCACAGTTGGGCAAGGGACATCTGTGCACGTGCACAGTTTGCCAAGGGACACCTGTGCACGTGCACAGTTGGGCAAGTGACATCTGTGCACGTGCACAGTTGGGCAAGTGACATCTGTGCACGTGCACAGTTAGGAAAGTGACATCTGTGCACGTTAGAGTGCACAGGAGTCCATCTGTGCACGTCTTAATTTCGACGTGTACAGTTGTCCAAGTACCATCTGTGCACGTGCACAGTTGTCCAAGTACCATCTGTGCACGTGCACAGTTGTCCAAGTGACAACTGTGCACGTCTAAATTTCAACGTGCACAGTTGTCATTTGGACAACTGTGCACGTGCACAGATGGTACTTGGACAACTGTGCACGTCGAAATTTAGACGTGCACAGTTGTCACTTGGACAACTGTGCACGTGCACAGCTGGTACTTGGACAACTGTGCACGTGCACAGATGGCACGTGCACAGTTGTCACGTGCACAGTTGTCCGTCTGACCAACGACGTGCACAGTTGTCCGTCTGGCCATCGACGTGCACAGTTGGGCACGTGCAAAGTTGCTACGTGCAAAGTTGACCCCATCCCAAAAATCCGAGGGGTCGATCACTCTTATTTTTCGTGTACCAGGAATATATTCCCTAAGGAATATTTGGGAATATACGGAATACACCGGAATATTCGGGAATACAAAGAATCTGAAGAATATGAGAATATGTAGGAATATGAGGGAATATTTGGGAATATGAGACAATATTTCGGAATATATTAAAATTATATATTAAATTACATATATTCTCACCCTTTCCGTCAAAACACCATAATTTTTGTTTTATTCACCTTAATTTTGAGACCCATGTTCTTTAGGCTATAATATTCAGTTTACTCAACATTCTATGCAAATCTTCGAATGACTCTGCTCAAACAACCTTATCATCTGTAAACGCTAACCCACGTACCCTAACTGTCCCGTGATTCACAAATAATCATAAACTTATGAAATAATAATAAATTAATAAACAAATAAATAAGGGTTAATCCACAATTCAAGAAAGATGTTTTTCTGAAATCCCCCCCCCCCCATGTAAGACACCTTGAGATTTGCTGTCCCCTCCCTCCCTCTTCAAATCTTGCTAAGATTTTATAAACTTAGGGAACGAAATTACATATAAAATATAAATTCTGTTAATTAAATAAACGTAGAAGCTTAAGGAGGAATTCCAATGTGAACGCATGAAAAACAGAATATTTTTAATCATTTTTTTTCGGGAACTATTGTATATCATTGAACGAATGTTTTTTTCTCTTAAAGGCATGATATGAAGAATATGGTATGAAAAAATATGAAGAATATGAGAATATGTAGGAATATGAGGGTATATTTGGGAATATGAGACAATATTTCAGAATATATTCAAATTATGTATATTAAATTACATACATTAATTAATAATTATTTCTTAATTTTGACGCCCATATTCTTCATGATAATACGCCTGTAGGATACCTCTGTGACTTTGACAACATCGTCATTTGACGCTCTATTGGGTATCTCGAAGTTATTTTGGCAACGGTTATGAAAAAAAGCAGTGAATAGCAATCCATTCTAATCAAAAATGTTAATATTCGGTTCAAAATTAATTGTTTACTCTAAGATTTTTCGTTAATATTCAATTGAAATTCAAATTCCTTCCCAATAGTTCCAAATTGTTGGCCCTGTCGTAGCTACCCAACAGGCATCATAAATTCACGAAATAATAATAAAGGTATGAACAAATAAATAAGGGCTCATCCACAATTCACGTAAGATGTTTTTTAAAATCCCCCCCCCCCCCTCTCCCCCTATGTAAGATACCTTGAGATTTGCTGTTCCCTCCCTCCCTCTTCAAAAATTACATATAAAATATAAATTTTGTTAATTAAATAGAGGTAGAAGCTTCATAAAATTAGTTTTAGAAAATTGAATGGGTTAATAATAATAAGTATTTCGTTACAATTTTAGTACAATTTAGCACAATTTTATAATCTCTTCAGTGACTGAAATGTTGCATAGCCCGACACGCTTTGTGTATATTCTATTACTATTATTCTTCAGTTTATGAATTATCGGAATTCATATTTATTTATCGCAGACTTCACAGACTTTCCTCTTTTTTCGGTTTTTACTTAAATGTGAACTGAATTATTAGAACCCAATAAGAAAATCCAACTATTTTTGGCTGAAAGTTCATTCAGTCTTTTTGGCTTGAAAATTTTACAATTTAATTGAAATTTTTTTCCTTCTTGAATAAAAAATTTCTCTTTGATTGAAAATTCAACTATTTTGTGGAACATTCGCCTTTTTGGTTTTAAAATTCTTCTTTTTTTGTAGAAATTGGATCTATTTCAGTTAAAAATGTAACTGGTTCAAAATTAATCTGTTGAGGTTAAAAATTAATTTTGCCGTCGAAAATTCATATTTTCGTGTTACAAGTTCAACCGTTGTGTAGGAAATTCTTATTTTGGGCTCAAAGATTTAGAAATTTGGCAGACAATTCAATAATTTGATAGCACACGGAGAAAATTTGTTCATTAAAATTTACCCAATTAGTTAGGTAAATGGAGGACATTACTGCATTTAGATAAAGTTTACAATTATTTTAGGATTTAATACAAAACAGAACTATAAATAATACAAAAGAGTTATGTAAAATCTCAAGTCCAAAAGTGAAAATTCTGATATGTAATAATTGATATAAGGGTTGTATTATTTGAATACCAGTATATTATAAAATAACGCGAAGTATTGTAAATTTTTATCAAATGAATGATATAAAGTTTACTTTTGTGTGATATTAAAGATTCACTTAGAAGAAAGTATAGATTACACAATTTTTAAAGAGATTTTCACTTTCATTAGGAGAGGAATTACACAACAGTGAGGTAAAATGAGAGTCGCTAGGTACGTCAACATTCTCAGGGCTGAAGTTTAAAGCCAATTCCCCCGTAGACACTTTAACATTTTTAAGTTTCGGTTTATATTGTAGAATTTGAGTAAATATTCAAATATAAAGATTATCCTGTTCTCTCAGTAGATAATACTCATTAAGTCACTAAATAAAAGTAGAATGTATTTAAAAATTGACGTATAAAGATGCGGGTGATGAAAAAACATCGAACGACACTGGACAACTGATTTCGAACTTCGAGGCGGGAGATCCCCGAAGACTAATGTTTAAAAACAAGTTGAATTTCTAACAAAATAAGTGAATTTTCAACTTGAAAAGATCAATTTTCTAGTAAAAATGAAGTAGCTACCTTTTTCGTTGTAAAAATTATTTTTTACAACAACAAAAGAACATATTTTCATTAAAATTTGTTCAATTTTCAACAAAGGAAATAAAGTTGCAACTAAAGTAGTGCATTTTCAAACAAAAACAAACAAAAAACAACATTCCACCAATCAGGTAAATTTCCAACCAAAATGATGAATTTTCGATGAAAAAAAGACAAATTTTCAACTAAAAAATAAATTTTAAACAAAGGATAGAATAGTTTAATTTTCAGAGAGAGAAATAAGTTTGTGAACAAATAAAATGAATTTTCAACAGAATAGTTAAATTTTCAACCGAAAAGACGTAATGACTATGAAAAAATCGAAAAATTGAGTATATTTAAATTTTTAGTTGGAAAAATTAATTTTTAAAATTTTATCTAAAAAAGTTAATTTTTAATATAAAAAATAATTTGCTACTGTAGAAATGAAAATTTTAAACAAGAAGATTAATTTTCTACCACAAAAGAATAATTCTTAAGAAAATATATGAATTTTCCATCAACATTTTTCATTTTTGATGGAATTTTCAACTCAATAGTTGCCTCTTCAACCAAAAAGGTCGAAAATTACCAGAAAATAAATAAATTTTCAACTAAATGGATGAATTTGCAACTAAAAACATACATTTTTAACAAAGTATAGAATAGCTTAATTTTTAGTTAGAGAAATAAGTTTTTAAGCAAATAAAATAAATTTTCAACTGAACAACTGAATTTGTTTACCAAAAGATTAAATTTGAATGTAAAAGAATCTCGATAAGAAATTTAGTTAAATTTTTTGTTTAAAAAATTAATTTTCAATAAGAAAAAAATTTTTTCCACCAAAGAAATTAAATAAAATACATGAATTTTAACTAAAAAGTTTAATTTTCTACAAAAAAAGGCAAACTTTCAACAAAATAGATAAATCATTAACTGAAAAAGCTAAATATTCAACAAAAAATATATTAGTTAAATTTTCAGACAGAGAAATAAGTTTTTGAGCAAATAATCTCTACCAAAAAGATCAAATTTCTATAGAAAAATTTCAAAACAAAATCGAGTTGACTTTTTAGTTGAAAAAAAATTAATATCAATAAAAAAAAACTAATTTTCCACCAAAAGAAAGAATTGTAAGTAAGTGGAAAAAGTTGTCATTCATATTGAATTCACTGGAGGAATTTCCTCGCTATAATAAGGAAACTTCTGTAAATCATGTACATTGTACAACGTTCTCAAATAATATAAGATTTTCTGTAAAATCTATTAAAAAATGTTGGAAAATGAACCGAGTTCTTTTTCTAAAGAAAGGGTAATTAGTGCGCGCATAGCACGCATAATGTTCTATTATTTTTAAAAAGCAGACCATGCAAAAGTTTAAAGTATTGAAAATTAAATAATTTAAAGCTTCAAGGTTAGAAAATATCAAATAAAAAATTATTCAATGTTTTTATTCACTTCCTACAAATTTATAAGCCCCTTGATTAATAAAATGTTACAATAACAAATTTCGATCAAACGGGGACCAGATATTTTTTTGTACGGCCCTGACGTACTTGTATTTTAACTTTATAGCCGAGATTTTTTTCTCGATATTCTAACTGTTAGGTTAGCCGTGAGGTTTAGTTATTAGCCATAGAACGCGTTAACCGTAGCTTAGGACCTTAGGTGGTTCGAAACCCGTCACAGCGTTTTCGATTTTTAATAGCGTTAATATCGTTAGAGGCGTGCGACTATATCGTATGTAATGTATCGTAATTTAATGTAATTGTTTAAGTTAAATTGTGTATATGTACCAGCAATATACTTATGAATTGTATGATATGTATAAGCATGTGTTTGTTAGTAGTGGATGACCTTCCACAGAATCAGTTTGTAGCAAGAATGTTTTTTTTTGCTGGCGCACGAAATTTTACATGACTGGGATGTAGAATTCACATATTTAGAGAGGTAGACTTTGTTTTCTAGGATTGAAACTGTACCTAACAGTTCGACTCATTTTACCTAACTGGTAGGTAATCGACATCTCATTTTACCCAACTATCAGGTAATCTCTAATATCTTGTTGTATTATTTCTTACTGAATCGCGAATTAAATTTTAATGAATTTATATTAATAATTCATATTTTCACATCAAATATTACCCTATTTCATTTTACATGACTGAAAGTGAAATTTTAATATAATGCCTTAATGTCCTCCGTTTACCGAACTAAGTTATGCAAAATTTAACACACAAATTTTCTCCGTGCAAGATCCGCAAGTATTTGAAGATATTAGTTGACAGTATAGATGAAGATTCATAATTTTAGCTAAAAATCCATTTATTTAGTTCACAATTTCACTAATATCTTGTTGAAAATTCATTTTTCCGGCAACATTTTTTTTACTGAAAATTTTACTATTACATTCTTTGCGAAAAATTTAATCTTGTTAGTTGAAAATTCAACTGTTTGGTTGAAAGTCCATGTTTTTGGTTAGAAAAACAATCTTATAGATTGAAAATGTAACTATTGGCTTGAAAATAAATTGATGTATTTTTTTGAAAATTGTTTTTTTTTTTTTTTTTGTTAGAAAATCTACTTTTTTATAAATGCAACTGTTTGGTTGAAAATTAATCTGTTCTAGTCGAGAATTCACGTATTTTGTTGAAAATGCGTATTTATTGGTTAAATTTAACTGTTTTTTTATCTTAAATTAAATTTCTTTTTATTTTGTCAAAATATCTACCATTACATTTTTGGTTGAAAATTAAATTTCTTAGGTTGAAAAATCAACTCCTTCGTTTTTTTTTCTTTGTTCTCTGGAAAATCTTTCTTGGATTTAAAAGTTTACCTCTTACGGTAGAAATATATTTTTTTTAATTCATCTGTTTTTGATTCGAAATGAAAATCTTTTTTTGGTTAAAATATTAACTATCACATATTTTTTTAGAATTCATTGGCTTTGTCGGCCCCGTATAGATCAGATCAGAGATTAGTCAATTTAAAAGTTAAGCATTAAAACTTTATTAAGTTAAAAAAGTAATGTCAAATTAAATAATATTAAATTAGAAAACCTACCAATTTCACGTCATATTCGGTCATAATAAAACAATAAACAACTTAAACATTAAAGTAATAATATATAATAAAACTTAAACAATTTTGAATCTAAAGTATTTTAAACTAACAGTCTAAAATTATTTATTTGAAGTCAATAAAATTTATTAAATTTCATTATTAAAATTTTTTATTAAATTAATATCAATTTTATTTAATTATTAATTAAATTATATTTAACCATATAATTAGAATTTAATTATAAATTCAACGGCGATACCACGCTGAAAACAGCAGTGTTGGGCGCGGTTAGTACTTGGAAGGGTGACCGCTCGGGAATACTGCGTGCTGTTGGCCCGTCGTGGGTGTGGTGAGCCCACACTACACTAGTAGTAATTAATCCACCTAGAAACACTACCCGAATCGGGTAGTGTCACGCCTACCCCGAAAAGGAAATGTCTTAATGGTATGAAAAAAAAATGATAACTTTTAAACTTGTATGAATTACAGGTGAATTATTATTCAATTTATGTGCAATTTATAATAATTTCATAATAATTGCCAAGGCACAATATAAAAAGCTGTATACAAATACAATCGGTAAACGGAAGGGAAGAAATCGGGGAATCTAGGAATACTTGGGAATATCAAGAATATCAAGAATATCTGGGAATATTGAAAGAATATATGGGAATATTTAGTGAGTGTGCCAGGAATATCAGAGTGGTCAGCCCCTCGGCGAAATTTCTCTGCGCGTATCAACCTTCTTGCACCGAAACTTGTAAATCTAAATGGTCGATTTCTACTTAGATTGTATCCCAATTGCAATCAGGTTGAACGACGTGAAAAAACTTGGATATTTTCCTGTTTCCTTATCTCCCGATTTCCGGAAACACCTCTAAACCTTGCACAGTGGGCAGCACCAGAAGAACGAGAAGCTGGTATCAGGGAAGGGAGAAACGCTTGGAAACACGTTGGATACGCGGAGAAAACTGCGGTGGCGAGAAGAGAAGCGTGCGAAATGGGCGTAACCTGGCTGGGCTTGATCGAACCTATTACCTATTACTTCCTAGTGAATGTACACTGTACATATATCTATAGCCACAAGTGCAACCCACGAGACCAACCTCTTCTTTTAAGACAAAGAAGCCTTGTCTCAAGGCAAAAATGGGCTTAAATCCATTTTTAAGTCGAAAACTAGGCTCAATTTAAGGTATAGACAGAGCTGCCACAGCCTAATTTACTCGAGAAAAGTGACAAAGTTACCTATTTTCTATCTTAAAGCTAGAAACTAAGGCTTTTTTTGTCTTATAGCAAGAAACTATTTCTTAAAATAAAAATTTTGTCTTAAAATATTTAACTCTCAAATTAAGCAAATTTTTGTGCTTGAAACAAGACTCTTTCGGCAAAGGCTTCTGTTATACCCAGGGCTGTCATTTTTATCTTATTGTTAGTCATTTTTCTTTCTCAAATAGTTTTTAGTCACTTTTCCAAGATAAAGTTACTATAATCATTTTTTTGAATAAAGTGATCATTTTATTTACTTCTTTTAATAAATTAAAGCAGGCCAACGATTTCTGAATTTTATTTAATTTTTTAAATTCCTTTTCATTTTTTTAATCCTTTTGAACTCTGTTGAATTCCTTTGAATTCTATTGAATTTCTTTGAATTCTTTCTAATTCCTTTGAAGTTTTTTGAATTTCTTTGTATTCCTTTTTATGGATGCTGTGTTCTTTGAAATTCCCCTGAAATTCAGTGAATTCAGTGTATACTCTTTGATTGTCGATTTTTCAAATTCATTCTGAAGACTTTTATAGTCATGTTGAATTCTTGTGAATTTTCTTAGATTCTCATTCACTAATTCAGTTCACTCAAATTTATCTTTATCCTTTTGAATTTCCTTCTCAATTTGTTGAACCTTTGCTGAATTTTGAATTTTTTCAATTCATATGAATTAATTTGGAATTAACCCTGAATGTTTGTAAATTAACTTAATTCTACTAAATTCATTAAATTTTGTTGTGATTTTTTTTCTAATTTACCCTCAATATGTTTAGACTAACCTGCTTGCATTCTTGAATATTTCATTAAATTATTTTGAATTGCCTTGAATTTTTCGCAATGTATTCCAAATTTATTGAATTTAATTTATTTTTCAATAGTTTTGACATTTGTGGAATTCACTCGAATTTTCTAAAAATTCAACTTGAATTTTTCTGAATTTCATCGAATTCTTCTCATTTCTCTTAAATTTCTCTAAATTCAGTCGAATTTTATTTAATTCGTTTTTTTTTTAGAATTTATTAAAATTTTTTGAATTTTACAATGAGTATATTTTTGAACATTGTTATGAATTTCTTCAAAGTTTCTTGAATTCCTTTCAACTCTTCTCAATTCACTTCAATTTTGCTCAAATCAAGAGGATATCTTGAATTAAAATTTTTGTTTAAGTATTTGAATTTATTTACTCAGAATTCGCATTCATTTATCCTGAATTCTTTCAGATTTCTTCGTATTCTTCGGAATTCTCTTGATTTTTTTTACCTCTCTCTGAATTCCTTTGAATTCACTTAAATTCTTCTAGATTCATTCAATTTGATTGAACTGAATGCATTCAAATTTTTTTAGTTTTTTTTTAATTCACCCTGAAGTATTTCAACTAACCTAGAATTCTTAGACATTCATCAAATTCTCTTGGTTTCCTTTGCATTCCCTTGAATCCTTCTAAATTTACTCAAAATTGACTGAAATCAGTTGAATATTTAGGACTTTTCGAATTTGTTCAATTTACTTTAATTTTCGGAAAATTCCCCTTAAATTTTTATGAATTTCATCGAATTCATTCCTTTAATTTTACTCGAATTTTATTTGATTCATTAGTTTATTTTTTGAATTTATCCTAAAGCCATTAAAGTTCACCTGGAATTCTCATAAATTTCATCAAATTCTTTTGAATCCTTTTAAATTCTTTAGAATTCTTTTAAATTCTGTTGAATTCTACTGAATTCTTTTAAATTCTTCTGAATTTCTTCGAAATCATCGTGAATTTTTATTAATTTGTCCTCGATTCTTTTGAATTCTCTGAATTTTTTCAAATTTACCCTGAATTTGTGTGAATTTGTTCAAACTCGTAATTTTAAAAGAATAAAATAAAATTTTTTAGATCAAATAACTCAATTTATTGCATTTTCGGTCATTTTTTCAAATTACCTTTAATTCTTTCAAGCTCACCTTCTTGAATTCTTAGGTATTTTATCAAATTATTTTAATTCTCTTACATTTTCCTTGATAAATTCCAAATTTGATTAATTAAATTAATTTTCAAAATATGTTTGGAATATTTTAATTTCACTGGAATTAAAAAAAATCCAAATCCTTCCTCTGATTTCAGTACAATTTGAGTGAACTTGGAAGAATTCAAGTTAATCTAAAAAAAATGTTATACAATGCTTAAGAATTCTGGGTGAGATAAAAAAATAATAAGGGCGAATTAAAAAAAAACTATGGAAACTAATTTGAAATCCATTCAACTGAGTGAAATTGAATGAATCTAGAAGAATTTATTTACAAAAATTTTTTTAATTCAGAAAAAAAGTTCAATTCATTTATTTGAGTAAAGTTGAATGAACAGAATTTCAGTAAATTCAAAATAATTCAAGAAGAGTTAAAAAAGTCAAGATAATTCCAAAGAATTCAAAGAAATTCTAAAGAATTCAGGATGAATTACCAAAAATTTAGAGTGAATTCTAAAAGAATTCAAGGTGAATGTAAAAGTTTTTGGGGTGAATTAAAAAATTGAAAATACAAAAAAGATCCATCAAATCAAGTGGATATTAAAGGAATTTCGAACAATTCAGGTCGAATTAAAAGGAATTTGGAGGAATTTGAAAGAATTAAAATAAATTCAGAAACATTCTCAGAAATTCAAAAGAATTGAGAAGGATTTGAAATAATTTGAAGGGATTAAGAAGAATTGGAATGAATTTCAAATAATCCAGGGTAAATCAAATTTGAAAGATTTCAAAAAAATTAAAATGAATGTAAAGGGATTTAAAATAATCCAAAGGGATTAAAAAGAATTCGAAGGAATTTAGAAGAATTCAAATGAATTTCAAACAATTCAGGGTGTATTAAAAGGAATCCAAAAGAATTGAAATGAATTATAAAGAATTCACAAGAATTTAAAGAATTAAAAGAATTTAAAGCGATTTTACAAGATTTGAAGGTATTCAAACGAGTTGAAAAAAAATTAAGCGGATATTAAAGGAAATATGATAATACAGAGTGAATTCAATCAAATTAAAAGGAACTTGCATTAATTTTGAAAAATTTCGAAGAATTCAAAGCAATCCAGAAAAATTCTAAGGAATTCAAAAGAATTCGAAGGGATTTCAAAAAATTTAAAGAATTTTGAAGAATTCAATTGGATCTGAAAAAAATCAAATAAATTTAAAATTATTGATGGTGAATTGAAAGGAATTCAAAGAAATTTTTAAAAATTCACAAGAATTTAAAGAATTTTTAAGAATTTTTAAGAATTTTTAAGAATTTAAAAGAATGAAAAGGAATTAAAAAGAGTTCAAAGGGATCTTAAAAGAATTCAAAAAAATCCGAAGAAGTTTAAAGAAATTTGGAATGCTTCAGGGTGAATCAAAAGAATTTCAAAGGAATTTCTTTGAATTCACAAGAATTCAAAGAAATTCAAAAGAATTTAAAGGGATTTGAAATAGTTTGAAGGATTTGAAAATAATTCAAAGGAATTAAAAAAAATAGTCCCTCTGTTTTAATTTATTGAGAAAAGTGACTAGAGTGATCTGCTTATTTGAAAAAGTGTTTAAAAAGTGAATTTAGAAAAAAGGTAACTAAAAGTGACTCAAGTTACTGTGTGGCAGACCTGGGTATAACATAAGTCTTTGTCGAAAGGGTCTTGTTTAGAGCCCAAAACTTTTCTGAATTTAAGATATAAACATTTAAGAACAAAATTTTTGTTTGAAGGAATAGTACCTTGTTATAAGACAAAAAATAGGCTTAATCTGAGGTGTAACCAAAATAATATTTAAGGTGACAACATGCACCAAATTTTTTGTTTTTTACGGGTTGTTTTCGTTACACCTTAATTCAAGCCAGTTTTTGTCTTAGAAGAAGACTGTAAGTCGATTTTTGCCTTAAAACCTGCTTGTTAATGAACAATATTTTTTGCCTTTTCAAATTATAACTGCGCACTTCAACAATAGAACCCCCATAAAAGGCTGGATTAATTTTTGCTGCATTCTATGTTTGCAGGACTCACCTCAGGCCATTACCCAGGCAACTTTTTGTAATTGTTTTTTTTTTTCAAAAACTCAATTTGAGTCCTTTTTGTCTTAAAAATGTTGCGTATCAATCTTGGGTCAATATCCGACTCAAAATAAGCCCAGCTTTTTCTTGTGAATTGAAAAACGTGTGTCAAAACTTCACTTGAATTGGAATCTGCCAAACATGAACGCACCCTTCAAATTACAAAAGCCCTTTTTCAGAATTCAAGGCGCCACCCTACTGACTAAGCTCCTTAAGCTTAGTTCCTGAAGTTCAAGTTTAAAAGGTAAAAATACAAAATACCATCACCTGAATGGACACTGTCTTCTCACGAGAGTCTATATACTTTGTTACGAAAAGAATGTCCAAAATGAGGAGGATGTGGTTCTTAAGAAGGGAAAAGTGTGTCAAATTTGGGTCCTAGTGAAAAGTTGGTCACAGGATGTACAAATTTTGCATGAAGGACCTTTGTGTGCAGAATATATATTTTAGGTTTACAGTGACAATTTCAGGTCGCCTACCAATTTAAGTGAGTCCAGTAGCCTTTTAAATTTTTATTTAACAAATAACTTTTTAGTTGAATCTTTTCACAGAACATCATTTTTGTAGGGGGCCGTACTTAAATCACGTAACGGATTATAGCCACTATAGGCCCTCTCCAAGACCCCCCCCCCCCTATCAAACCACCGCAACAAAATTTTTTCACCCCCCCCCCCATCTTATTGTAAGTAATTTATGGTTTCTAGAAATAATAAGATATCAGACTAATGGCAATTTTTTGTATTCAAGATAATGCTTTGCAGGGTGAAAATTAATTTTCAAAATTCTCTGATTTTTCCTTGAACAATTTTTTATTTTCCCTCATCATTAGCATGCAAATACCAGTATTTTGATCTAGTAATATTTTTAAAAATATTTTTTTAAATCTTTTATAAACGGAATAAAACAATATTTCAGATACAATTTTCAAATTTTCAAATTTATTTATTTTAAACAAAAAAAAAGACTTTTCTACCATATAACACGAATTTTCAACAAAATGATGAAATTTTCTACAAAATACTGGAATTTTCAAGAAAATAATTGAGTTATCCACAAAATCATTGAATTTTCAACCTAAAAACATGAATTTTCAACAAAAAAGTGCAATAGTTGATATTTAAACTGAAAAATATGAAATTTCGTTCAAAAAGTTAATGTTAAAACCACAATGACGAATTTTGAACAAATAAAGATTTTTCAGTCATGACGAAAAATGTTTATTTTAACTGTTGAACCTTTAAGCCAAAATACGAGTTTTCTATGTAAAAATTGAATTTTCAAACAGAAAATGTGAATTTTCAGCAAAAAAATTAATTTTCACAAAATTAGGTCAATTTTCAACCAAAGAGATAAACCCTTTTTTAAAAAAAAAGAAAATGTCAACAAGATAGTTCCGCTTGTACCCACGCAGTTGAATTTCCAGTTAAAAATATCAATTTTCAAGAAAATATTTGAACTTTCAACCAAAGAGGTGAACTTTCAACTGAAAATAATGAATCTTCAACCAAAAAATGATTTCCCAACAAAGTCGTTCAACAAAAATTTTGAAATAAAATAGTTGAATCCTTGGGAACAAGATTAATTTTCAAACATACCGTTGCATTTTATACAAGAAAGATGCCATTTCTACTAAAACAGATGCATTTTTAAATCAAAGAGACAAATTTGAAAAACATTAAATTTGCATCCGAAAAAGATTTTAATTTGACTTTTTAATATTTGAATATGAGTTTCAAATAAGAAGTAAATTTCATTCGAAGATAATTGAATTTTTAGCAAAGCATTTAAATTTTTAACCAAAAAGAATGACTTTTTAACAAAATTATTGAATCTTCAACCAAATAGTTGCATTATCATCTAAGAAGAATAAAATTTCTACTAAAACAGATAATTTTACAAATCAAAAAATTAAATAGAAAAAAATTTGAATTCTCATCCGAAAAAGATTTTAGTTCGACTATTCAACATTAAAACATAAGTTTTTAGGAAGAAGTTAATTTTCTACCAAGATACTGATTTTTCAACCCAAAAAGACGAATTTTCAACAAATAGTTGAATTTAAAAAAAAAGGATGACTTTTTAACAAAATTATTGAATCTTCTACCAGATAGTTGCATTTTTATGCAAGAAAGATGAAATTTCTACTAAAACAGATGAATTTTCAAATTGAGTAAGCCAATTTTCACTTAAATAGTCGAATTTTCATGCAAGAAAGATTTCAGTTGACTTTTCAATACCAAAATATGAATTTTAAACAACAAGTAGATTTTCTATGGAATAGTTGAATTTTAAACCAAAAAGAATCACTTTTTAACAAGACTGTTAAATTTTGAAACAAATAACAAATTTTTTAGCTAAAAAGATAAACTTCAGGAGAAAGAATTTGCAAAAAGAAAAATAATATAAATATAAATACAAGGCAAATAAATTACTAACAGGTTGTAAGCTGAATTTTTAAATATTTTTTTGGGACTGGAAGTGATAAATTAATGAATAATTGATTTGACGTTCTTTTAGATCATAGAGTGACAGTTGACAGTTTCTAAATTGACATTTTCAGAACTGATTCTGTATATATAATATCATATTTCGTTGGAAAGAAATGCAGTTTTTACAAAAAATTAGATTGACAAATGAGAATGATCATTCAGAACTCAGAAACAAATTACAGTTCATTTCCCGTTTTGTAAATATATAAATAATAATAAAATAAAATAATGATAGATAAATAAAATTCAAATACAATAATCATGCAATTTTAAATACAAACAATTTTAAATTAAAAACGTTCTGAATCGAATGATTTTAGTATCAATATCTTCATACATAATTAGACAGTATTTCAGAATAAATTTGTCAAAATTCTATCTTCAACTAAAAGTGTAATTAAACTTTACGATTATAAAATATAAAAAGTTAATTTGATTTCAACAAAAATTGATTAATGATTCACTATTGTATCTATATGAATGATAATAATAATAAATAAAATATTCTAATATGGGGGATAGGGGTAATTTAATTGCGTATTCATTTTGTTTGAAAAAAATTATCTGAAAAAACCCCAGAAGTGAACAATTTCTTTTTTTAGTTTTTGGCAATACTTTCATTACCGTTTCTTGCAATCCATAAAATATTACTTTCAAGTGATATTCAGATATTTAAGTAATTTTTTAAAACAATTTATTATTGCTTATATCAATTTTCTATTAGAATGAGGCTAGAAAGTCGCAGTTCATTCTAAATTTTTTAAATTAGCTTTCCAATAATCAAGTAAAGTTAACAAAAATAGATGTTCAAACAATGTATTAATATTTATAAAAACATTCTCTCAGACTAATGCTAGAAATTTACGGTTTTTTCTTGAATTTTACAATTATTGTCCACTTTTTGTTTACAGTAAAGTAATGATTAATTCTAGATAGCAAATTATCCGTTTTTTTCTGATAATTTAAAATTTGCGTCCACGTTGTATTCAGTGAGGTAATAATAATTGTGATTTAACAAAAATAAGTGTTTAAACAAATCATTATTGTTTATAACTTTCAATTCCTTCACTAATGCTAGATAATTGCGGTTCTTCTGAAATTTTCAACTTTTTGTCTACTTGTTATTTCGTGAGGTAATAACTAATGCAAGTTGACAAACATGATTGTTTATACCATTTATTTTTGTATGATTCCATTTTTTCGACTTTTTCGTTTAGTTTTAGTTTTATCTTTTACTTTTTAGTTATGAACAAATAATGAGTGAACATCAATTAGAACGGAAGTATTTTTAAGCTTTTTCTAATGTTAAAAAATATTAATTTAAACAAAAAGGCTATCTTACAGTAAACAGATAAGATATAAGAAAGGATCAAATAATTATGTATATAGGTGGGAGCAGTGGAACTGTGAATAAACTGTAAACATTTTTTTGCAACAATACGAAGTTTATTGCAGAGTCTGAAAATAAAAATGTGGATCTGGACACTCTCCACTAATTAAAAAGATCTCAATTAAAAGATTAATTGCTATAAAGTCTCGTGTGAAACGAGAGGTAAACGAATATTTTTTATGTTTTTATTTCAGAAAAAGATGTTTATTTTTACTTGTTCATAGCTGAAAAGCCAAAGAAGAGTTGGAAGTTTAAGAAAAAACTGCAACTTTCTAGCAATACTCTAAATTAATTTAAACTTGAATTGATTATTACAATTATACAGAAATGAATAAATCACCGACCAATAAGAGATTGATGTCCTACCAAAAGACGAATTTTCAACAAAATTCATAAATATCCAAATCCAATCAAATTTAGAAATTTCAAATTTCAGAAAAAACCTCAATATCGAGCATTATTCAAAGAGAATATTATTCAGGATAATAATAAATTGTTTGAATAATTTTGTTTGTTATTTTTGATTAATTAATAACCCATTCTAATTGAAAAATGCACAAGAAGTGGAAAATTGCAGAAAAGTTACAACGGTCGTTAGGTCTCTTAGGATTATTCTAAGAGAATATTGTTATAAATAATAATAAATCCTTTGAACAATTATTTTTATTACCTTTAATTGATTATTGTTTCTCTCTAACTGAAAACTTGAAATCAAGTTGAAAAATTCCGAAAAAACCGCGACATTCTAACTCTATTCTGAGAGAAAATTGCTATGAATAATTCATCCTTCTAGGTTGAAAATTCAACTTCTTGGTTAAATTCGAATTGCTTTCTTAAAAGTTCATTTTTTTGGCTGAAGGTTCATAATTTTATTACAAAATATTTTTTTTTTGTAAAAACTAAAAATTTAACTTTTTGTTGAAAATTCATATCCTTGGGTTGAAAATTCAACTGTTTTGTAGAATATTCGTATTTTCGGCTAGAAAATTGAACAAGTTGGTATAAAATTTAATTATTTGGTTGAAAATGTAGTGCGTTAAAAATTCGTATTTTTTGGTGAAAAATAATTTTGTTGTTGTTGAAAATCCAACAGTTTGATTCAAAAGTAATCTGTTTAAGTTGAGGATTCGAATTTTTTAAAATTCGTTTTTGTTAGTTAAACCCAACTGTTTTCTATTCTTAATTAAAATCTTTTTTGTTGAAATATCAACTATTACATTTTTCGTTTAAAACTCATCTTTTTAGATTGGAAATTCAACCCTTTGGTTGAAAGTTAAACTATGCACTTTTTTTAAAGTTCATTTTTTTTGTTAAAGATTCATAATTTAATTTGAAAATTTAATTTTTGTTTTCTTCAAAAACTAATTTTCTTTAAACTGAAAATGTAACTATTTTGTTTAAAATTCAATAGATTGTGTGAAAATTCAACTGCTTGGAGAAAATTCATCTTTTTGATTTGAAAACTCAAAAATTTGGTGGAAAATTAAACTATTTGTTTGAAAGTTCATTTTGTTAAAAATTCGCATTTTTTTAAATGGAAAATCAATATTTTTGGTTAAAAATGTATCTGTTAGGTTGAAAATTGATCTTTTTAAGTTGGGGATACAAGTAATTAGTTCAAAATTCGTTTTTTTCGGGGACAAATCCAACTGTTCTTTATTTTAAATTAAAGTCTTTTTTATTGAAATATCAACTATTACATTTTTGGTTGAAAAATCATCTTTTTAGGTTGAAAATTCAACATTTTGGTTGAAAAATGAACTGCTTTTTCAAAGTTCATTTTCTTCTTTGAAGATTTTTAATTATGTTTGAAAATTAGATTTTTTTGGTGAAAACTAATTTTTTGACTGAAAATTGAACCATTTTGTTGAGAATTCAACTAATGGGTTGAAAATTAACTTTTCTCAAAAATTCATATCCTCGATTCGAAAACTAGAATTTTGTTTGAAAGTTTGAAAGTAGAATATTCGTATTTTTGGCTCGAAAATTGAACAATTTGGTAGAATATTTAACTATTTCGTACAAAATTAATTTTTTTTTAATTAATTCTCCTAAATGACATCTATAAAACAAAATGTTTGGTTAAAAATGTATGTATTTTGTTGAAAATCCGTCTTTTCTAGTACGAAATTAATCTTTTGGGTTGAAAATTTAACTGTTTGGTTGAAAATGTAGATATTTGCTGGAAATTCTATAAGACTATACTATTAATTTTTTTTTTGAAAAATTATCTTTTTTCGTTGAAAATCCAACCACTTGGTAGGTTAAACTACTCTGTTAATTCATGAGAAACAGTAATATTTTGTTTTCCCTCTCCCCAAGCGTCTAACGCAGGGCTAACCAGAATTCAGTCATTAACTGACATGACTGACATAAAAAAAATAAAACAATAATAATAATAATAACATAAGTAGGACAATGGTCACCTAAGTACTGAGAGCTGTTGCTCTTGGTGGTTCAGAACCGACCTTAAACTGTAGGCCCCCCTCCCACCACCAAGAAAGTGTGTGGTGGTGTGCAAAGAAATTGGGAAGAGATACAAGAAAAATGCAAACCTTCAGGGGAAACATTAGAAGCTTCCATCCCTAAGTAGTAAAAAATCCTAATAATAATAACATGAAAACTGTCTGTCAATCACGCACTTGTCGTGTCAGTCAACACCTGTCCAAAGTGGTGAGTCCTGATCTAACCTTATTTTCGAATGACCCCTGAACAAATTTACGAAAAAAATACGATTGTTAGAAAATAGAGCCTTCAGTGTCATTTTTTTAAAGTAGTAGCAAAATAGTGTCATCGTTAAAAAAAGTGTCAAGTAGGTTCAATAGTGTGATGAGTCCGAGACGAGGCCTGGCGACTGGAAGTTTCCTCAAACCCAAAACTGAATGTCGACACAAGTAAGAGAGGATTAATTTCGCATGGTGCGGATTTGCGTAAACCAGTTTTGGGTCTCTCTCACCGGGAACTGGAAGTTACGCGTCTTAATTCTTTTGCCCCTAAGACCTCCTAAGAGGTTTCTGTGGACTATGCCTACCCCAATGAATCTTTTATATCTGGGTGCAACAATGCCTTACGAGGCTGTAACAGGCTAGCCCTTGTAAAGGCTATTGTAAGGGGCAAACATCTGCTCGAAATACAAACCGCTAATAAAAACATACGACTGAAAAAAATTAGGAGAGGAACTACTAAATTCTCTCAATGGTGTGGATTCCAAGGAGGGGGAAGGGTCCAGAGGTGGGAGGCTGCTGTGAAAGGAAGCGTGGAGAAAAGGTATAGGTATCGCACTACTTAATGTAGGTGTCGGACTCGAGATGAATGGGGAATTGGGGATGAACGGTTGGAGTGTTGTAACAGGATTAGGATGAGATATTTCAGGAAATGGAGATAGAGATAGAAGATAGACTCTTAGACCCTTGTGGCTGAGTTTATTTAACAAGTGGCTTGCCAGCTTTTAACGAAAATCTTTTTTTTTAAGCTGTTTATTCTTGAGTCTTGAGTGAGATCCTCTCCTCTTTAAAGACCCTAAATCCGGTTGTGAGTTAGGTAGATTTATATAGTAATTATCGACCATTAGGTTTTATCAACATTTTTTATCTCGGAGAAATCTATTTTATTATTTACTGGCTTTATTGCACGTGCGGGAAACATTACTTTGAGAATTAACACCCAACAGCAAATTGCTGTCCAATCTGATATTGCACAATTTTATGCACTTCAAGTTGATTTTCTTTTTCATTTGTTCAGTTTAGGGTTAAATTTGAACTCCCTAGGGTTTGAGGTAGTCATCGTGCCAAAAATCAGGTCTCTGGCAATCAGAGACTTTTCCTCTTCTGCCAGAAGGATGCTTCTTGACACGAATGGAATTTCCTTTGGAATTTGAGATTCAAAGTAATTCATTCACAACCAGTAACAACCCGCCTTATTATCCAGTGATTAACCGACCTCATTAGATGTACTCGCATTTGCCTGGACGTTTGGCCAGGGGAGAGGAAAACTGCTGAAAACCACCTCCCAAGTTCAGCCACTTTTTTGACAGTCGATTTTGAAGACAGACATTCGACCCTATCCATCAAATGTACACTATCAAAGCTCAATCATCTCTTCATATTATCAAACAAGTCCCGCAATTTTTATATTCACAGCACTTCTGCCGAGAATTATGGAACTATATTTATATTAGGGTGATCCAAATTGTATTTTTTCGGATTTTCATGCATATCCCCCCCCCCCATTTTGAATGTTGATTTCTTATAAAAAGAACCTTTTATTATAAATTTTATTCAATCATTAATATACTAGTGAATTATTATTTTTTAAATATCACCCATTTAAGTCTGTTTTATAGGTTACAAAAAAACCCCATAAGTGAGAAATTGGGTTTTGCGACTTTTTGGCGCTAATTATGATTTCGTTACGGTTTATTAAACACAAATTGTTTCAAATACAAAGAACACTACTGTTTGCTGATGCGTAGATGTTCATTATGTTTGAAAAAACTAATTGTTCGAACAAATTATTATTATTTATAGCTATCTTCTCCTACAGTAATGCTAGATAGTTCCATTTTTTCTGCAATTTTCCACTTTTTGTCAACCTTTCACTTATAGCAAGATAATAACTAATTCAATTTGACGAACAATTATTGAACCAAATTATAATTGTTTATAAATATTTTCTCCTATATTATTGCTAGACAGTTGCAGTTTTTTCAAAATTTTTAACCTTTCGTCCAACTTTTTTCTCAATGAGAAAATAATTATTGCAAGTTTACAAACATAATTGTTTAGAGAATTTATTATCTATTGTTTATAATTATCTTCTCTGAGAATAATTCTAGAATGTTGCAAGTTTTTCTGAAATTTATAGCTGTTTTTTTTTACCTTTTAGTTGAGAACAAATAATAAATGATAGTAATAAATAAAACAAAAATGCTCTCAGTAACTACTTTAAGAAAAATTTACATTTGATATGATCCATATAGAAAATTTTAGGAATATTTCAAATACACCAGAGCTTCGTTATATGCACAATCTCGGGGGTTGCCTGAACATGGCCTTGTGCATATATCGCCAGCAGCGAAACGTAAACAGGCAGGGCCGCCTAAACCGTTTCCATGACATTCCGCAATCTACTTGACTGCGGAGTAATGCAGTGCGTCCCTTCATAGGCGGAGTCGCAACCGTCTCTCACCCTGCCCCCTGAGAAACTGTGGGCACGAGCAATTCTAGGAATTGCTAATATCGCCTGCAGTCGCGCGAGCATATAACGAAGCTCTGGTGTATCTGTTTTATTTCAGAAAAAAGATATTCACAAAAAAGAAAGAGATTTTTTTAAATATGTTTCTCTCTAATGTTTATTTATTCTTTGTTCATGACTAAAAAGCCAAAGCAAAGTTGAAATAATTCCAGAAAAACAGCAACTTTCTAGCAATTATCTGAGAGAAGATAGTTATAAACAAAAATAAACTGTTTGAACAATTATGTTTCTTAACTTGCATTAATTATTGCCCCACTAAGTGAAAAGTTAACAAAAAGTGGAAAATTTCAGAAAAAACGCAACTATCTTGCATCACTATAGGAAAACATAAACCATAAAAATTTGTTTAAACAATTATTTTTGTTGGATTTTATTTATTTTTCCGCGGTCTAAGTAAAAAATCTACAAAAATTTGAATATTTCAGAAAAACCCACAACTTTTCTAGAATTATTCAAAGTTAATATTATTAAAAATTTTAATAAATTGTGTAAAAAACTATTTTTGTTACCTTAGAGTAATTATCACCTCACTCTAATTGAAAAGTGGACAAAAAGTGGAAAATGTTAGGAAAACCCTTTTATGAAAAAGAAGTATTAAGTACTGGATCTAATACTTAACAATAGTTATTTCTCATAAGGGAAACTGCAACATTCTAGCATTACTCTGAGAGAATATTGTTATAAATAATAATAAGTAGTTTAAACAAGTATTTCTGTTAAATTTAATTGATTATTGCCGCGATCTAACTAAAAAGTTACAAATAAGCTCAAAAACTCGGAAAACCCACGACTTTCTAACTTTATGCTAAGAGAAAACTGCTAAAAACAATAATAAATTGTTTGAATAATTTATATAAATATCAAATGACCAGTGAAAAGTAGTATTTTATGTTTCTGAAATAATTTGTGTTAAAAAAAACGTAACAAAACAATAATAAGCACCAGAAACTTGCAAAACCTATAATAATTATAGGGTCCCAAAAAACCCCATAACTGAACAATTATTTTTCATTTATGAAGTTTTTTTTGGGACTTTATAAAACAGATTTATGGAAGTGATTAATAAATAATTATTCATTTGTATTCTATAGTTAATTGTAAACAGAAATGTTAAGTTTCAACTCGATTCACCTAATATTGACGATTCCGAAAAAATGTACAAAAACGTATTTTTTTCTTATGGGAAATACTTGTTAAGTATCATGGGGCTTGCGGAACCTCTGAATATTATTTTTTTTTAAACCATTTATTAAATGCTTATCAGAACTTCAAAGCTGTAGAAAATCAACTCATCAGGTACGATCGTTGGACTTCTTAGTGGCTGTTTTCAGTTTCATCTTTTAAATTTAAATTTGAATTTGAATTTTTTTTAGAAATATTATTTATTATTATTATTAATATTATTATTATATTATTCGAATTTTAATTCGAAAAATGTATTTCTGAAACAGAAAATTTAAATTGTAAATAATTTGCTCATGAGAAAGGCAACAATTTTGTTCTTAATTTCTTGAACAAATGTTTTAAAAATGACCAACGGATTCTATTGATAACCCTTTGACCATATAAATGAATTTACATGCACTCATTTATTAATAGAGATTACGAATTTTCTGCGTTATTAATTTAGTAAATCAAAAATTTCTAAATGAGCAATTTTATTTTATGATAAAGCTTATTTCTGAATGTTTCTAAATATTACTGATAATACAAAAAATTTGAATTGTAAATTTTGTTAATATTGTGTAATAATGTATATGATAATAATTATTTAATGATAATTTAGAATTAAAAAAGATTCAAAATGTTTTTACGAAATATAGATTTTTGAACATTTTGAAATAAAGTTTCGAAGCTTTTAAAGAATTTTAGAAGGTTTTGAGATAACAAAATTTTTTTTCTCAAGACTCCAGGGAAAATTTTAATTTATTTCCTATTTGAAAGAATGAATATTTATAAAATATTAAGAAAGATATTGAAACATTCGAAATGATGTTCTCAAATTTAGGAGAAAGTGTAAATTATTTTTTAGCCTATTTTGCAATTTTGAACGATTAAAAACTTTTATAAAAAACTCGAAAAAGTTTAAGATATGTTAGAAAGTTATTCAAAATTTTCAAAAATAATATTGAGAGGATATTCAAAAATATTTTGAAACACTACCAAATATTTCGAAAATTCTGAAACACGAATCCGGAAGATTTTAAGACAATTTTAGGAACAATTCCAGTCAGTTTTAAACATATTTAGGAATTTTGAAAATTCTAGATACTTTTTCGACTTTTTGAAAAATCTATTTGAATTTTCTGGGCATACCTTTGAAAAGTATATTTATATAACATTAGATTAAATAAACAAAGAAACTTAAAAAATACATAGTAATTCTAAATTTTTATATTTTGTATTAAATATCGAGGATTCAATTCTTAGGTGAAAAGTTCGTCTCTTTCAATTAATTTAACTATTTTTTATTTAAAATTCAGATCTTTTCAGTTTTAATATCAACTATTATATTTTTTGTTGCGAATTCATCTTTTATGTTAAAATTTAAACGACTTGATTCAAATTTAAGCAACTTTGTTAAAAATTAATTAGCTTTGTTGAGGATTTATAATTTTAGTTCAAAATTTATTTTGTTGAAAATTAGTTTCTTTTTGCAGAAAGTTAATCATCTTGGTTGAAAATTCATCTTTTGGTTGGAGATTCCACTATTTTCTTGGAAATTCGTTTTTTTATTACTTTAATTATTCCTTATTCAAAATAAAAATATTATTTTATTAAAATATTAACCATTACATTTTTGTTGGAGATTTAATACTTTTTGGCTGAAGATTTAACTGCTTTCTTAAAAGTTAAACTACTTTGTTAAAAAAGTTCTTTTTTTATTGAAGATTCACAATTTTTGTTGAAAATTTGTCTTGTTTGGCATAAAATTAATCTTCTTGGTAAAAAAATCATGTACTAGGTTGAAAATTCATATTTTCGGGTTGAAAAAAGTACACTTTTTTGTAGAAAATTCGTCCCTTTTGGGAAATATTTAATCTTTTTTTGTTAAAAACACAGCAAAAAAGAGTTCGGCCTTTCTCAATTTTCGTATGCTCAAATATATTAATTTATTTCCAGTTTGAAGTTTCTTCACAAGAACATTTTAGAGGCGATTCCAATTTAACAAAAACGAATTTTTTTAAAGAATATGGAAGCAAATTTTTTATTTAGTTTAAAAGTTAAACATTTAAAAATTAAGAATTAACAGTTTGAGGAAATAATACTTTCAAGTTATGGGTTCCAAAATAAACTATAGTGGTAATAATTTTGGAACTTCTATCTTTGTAAATTGAATATTATACATATTCGAATTAAAATTTTTAACAATTGTGAAATTTGAAATCAAGTTTATTATTCTTAAATTTGCAACGTTTTTTTTTAAATCATACTTTTTCGATAATTTTATTTTTCTTATTTTTAAAAAGTAATTGGGATTGACTCGTGCAGATTCCTGTCAATAATTTCACAAATAAAAAAGTAGCTCTAAAAGTTTCAGCTTTCAGGCTTGATTAAATACAAAAGATTAGAAGTTTCAGAAAAAATCAAATTTCAAACAAATTCAATCAGAGAGTTTGTATTTGTCTGCAGACGAAATTAAAAAAAATATTTAGAATGACTCATGTGATTTTCATTATTAGTTTAGCTAGAAGTATAGATTTAGGAGCTGATGGAGGAAAAAGGTAGATGGTAACCTCAGATAGGGAATATGATACTTCTGTGAAAGATATGAGATCCGTCACCTTAGAAGCGACAGTTGTAAAGGATAGAAGTTTCCAGTCAATTTGACTTTTATCTTATTTATTTCAAATTGCGATTTTATTAAGTAGGGCTCTATCCATATTTAAAAATTTCTAAAATATGCAATTTTATAATATACTCGTGATTTAGGTTACAAGTTTCATGACATAGACCTCAAAATTCACCTACTAATTGATAATGATCAACTAACAAGGAAGGTACTCCAGGTGTCCCTCGCCGATTTGATTCTCCCTGATACATGTTGTAGTACTCGAAAAACTAAGTGACACGTATTTTTTTTATCTGCGGAAAAACACTTTAAGGGGGTGAAACAACCCCTCAAAGATAGGGGACGCAAGTGTCGATTGTATAGTTTTGTGTAGAAAAACAAAATTGATTTCGACCAAACCTACTGGGAAAGTTTCCTCATGATGAAAGATGACTAACGTAATTCTCTCTCAAAAAAAAAAAAAAAAAATTAAGGGGGTGAACCACCCCTACATAGTTTTAAAGTTGTGCTGAAAATGGCTAAATTCACAGGAAAAAATTTGAAAAAAATATATTTTGCACTTGAGACCAAAATAAAGTTGACGTGTTTCGCAAAAAAAAATTGGTAAAAAAATTAATGGGGGTAGCTACCCCAAAACACTTTTTATTATTTGGCTATGATAATATATACTTTTCATACACAAAAAAAATTGAGAAATTATTCTTATAACGAAGGAAGTGAAATAGAGTTCATCGAACATGAATAAAAAAATTACGCGGGGGTAAACCACCCCTACATATTTTTGAAAATGTGCTGAAAAATGCTAAATTCACAGCAAAAAATTAAAAAAATATATATTTTGCACTTGAGACAAAAATAAAGTTGACGTGTTTCGCAAAAAAAATTGGTAAAAAAATAATGGGGGTAGCTACCCCTAGACACTTTTTATTTTATGTCTATGATAATATATACTTTTTATACCTAAAAAAAATTGGGAAATTATTTTTATAACGAAGGAAGTGAAATAGAGTCCATCCAAAATAAATTAAAAAATACGCTGGGGTGAACCACCCCTACATATTTTTAAAGTTGTGCTGAAAATTGCTAAATTCACAGGGAAAAATTTAAAAAATATATATTTTGCACTTGAGACAAAAATAACGTTGACGTGTTTCGCAAAAAAAATTGGTAAAAAAATTAATGGGGGTAGCTACCAAAAACACTTTTTATTTTATGTCTATGATAATATATACTTTTCATACGCAAAAAAAATTGGGAAATTATTTTTATAACGAAGGAAGTGAAATAGAATCCATCCAAAATGAATAAAAAAATTACGTGGGGGTGAACCACCCCTATATATTTTTAAAGTTTTGCTGAAAATTGCTAAATTCACAGGAAAAAAT